>LR812523.1:24748323-25348323 GCA_903798195.1 Danio kyathit
GAGTTTGCATGTTCTCCCCGTGTTTGTGTGGGTTTCCTCCGGGTGCTCCGGTTTCACCCCACAGTAAAAGTGAATTGGGTAAGCAAAATTGTCCGTAGTGTATGAGTGTGAATGAGTGAGTATGGATGCTTCTCAGTGATGGGTTGCAGCCAGAAGGGCGGATCATTCCGCTGTGGCAACCCCAGACTAATAAAGGGACTAAGCCGAAAAGAAAAGAGAATGAATGAATATATTGCAAATACAATGTCTCCAGATGGCTTGAATATTTCTATTTGGAAAGAATTTATAATTTTATATTGATTGGGATGATTCTGCAGTGACAGCGCATCTCCATACAATTGACCTAAAATCTATAAATACAATAAAGAAAAAGATACAATTGAAATAAACAGGGTTTTAGCATTTTTCAAGTCTAGCAGTATGCAGGTTCAGTAATTAAATAATATAAACAAAAGTAATTCTATGAAATTAATTGTAATTAAAATTACAAATGGCACAATGTCTTATGCCTGAATGTTTATAAAATAATTATGCAGTCAGAGGCCTCAAAAACACATGCAAATTATAAATTATAATACAAACTCAACATTATATCCTGCGATGTGACCATTGCAGATGATCAGACTGCAATATTGATGTTGAAATGATATATTGAGCAGCCCTGATAGATCGTGAATATAAAAATACAAATGTAATTAAAAAGCTACATTTTTAAAAATGAACAGTAAACATCACTTTAGACACGCTGAAATGAAATTGAGCCACTGTATCAAATTATTTTTATTTCAAGTACACATGGGTTAATAGAGAGAATCCATCTCTGTTTTAAATGCATAGAATACATATGGATTTGGAGTATCGAATATAGAAAAAAGATTGGGCTCATGGCTCAAAACAGTTTTTTTCCCAGCCTTACTCTAGTAGAACATTTATTAAAATGTCCATTGTTCTGCACTACCTTTATTATTATTGTTATTTAATAAAAACAAATTTCAAAAGAACAAAGAACAGCATTGACTAAAAATTGAACTAAAATGTCAAAATACGACTAAATCTGGCCTATATGTTTCAAATAAAATATGTGATCATGCAAAAAAAAAAAAAAAAAAAAAAATATATATATATATATATATTATTGATATATATTTAGTTTAATTATATATATATATATATATATGTATATATACATTTTATAATATTATATATATATATATATATATATATATATATATATATATATATATACAGTATATATACATTTTATAATATAATATTATATATATATATATATATATATATATATATATATATATATATATATATATATATATATATATATATATATATATATATACAGTATATATATATAATTTATAATATATTAATGATTGCAAATCTTTTTACTAAGAAAAAGTTGAAACCTAGTGGTTTGAATGATGGCAGCAAAGTATAAACACAATAGAATTAAAAAAAATTTGCGGCTGCTCTGTGACTTTTAAATATTTTTTTGATATATATTATATACTACTATATACAGTAGTCGTCTGAAGTGAATCGAAAACATTTTTCAAAATTGTCCCAAGATAAGAATGCGTATTGTTCAACAGTTTTAGGACAACTTTGATGAAAGGTGATGATCTACTATAAATGTTAATTACTATATATGCATATGATATTAAATGTAGTCAAATTTTGTGACCGTTAGTTTGTGTGATATTTTTTGTCAGGTCCTGGCAGGCCGTCAGCAGCAGTTGCAGGAGCGAATGCAAGAAAATAGGCTGGCGAGAGAGGAGTCTCTGCAGAGGAGAGAAGAGCTCCTCCAACAGCTGGAGCAGGACAGACTCACTCTGCGCCTGGAGAAAGAGCAGCAGGAGGGAGTCCGGACTGCTCGCGTAGAGGAGATCAATGCTCAGGTCTGTGTATATAATAACACTAAACAGCCGGAGTCTGCCATTTTATAGTCCAAATTATTAGTGAAAGACATTCAGTTCAAGTTTATTTGTATGGCTCTTTTCACAATAGTTATTGTTTCAAAACGGCTTTACAAAAAGTTGCACTACTTTACAGTCAAAATTAGATTAAGTTAAGGAGTTGTGTGAAGGTTAGACAGTACATAAAGATAGTTAGCCTGCAGTTTTACAGTATATAGTGTCCTTCCAAAAAGGTCATGCCCATGTGTATAATACATTCAATAAAGCGGATTTGTGTATTAAGTGTTCACATTTTTTCACATTTACCAACAGTCGATTCTGATTTCAAGTTTGCATGATGTGTTTAAGCATCACATCTGAAAATTCAAAGTGATAAAGAACCAAAAAAAAGAACATGACTGACTTAAACACCATAGGCAGCAAATTTCATTCATCATTTAAGCCAGTAGCTCTGGAAACCCAGAGAAAATGATAAATAACGCATGTTCATACACTTATGTAGGTTCTTGTTAGTTATTTTTGCATGGAAGGAATTTTTGACAATGAGCTGTTGAATTATTCGAAAATAATGCACACCCAACTTGATGATGTGGCCACAATGTAAAGCAGAGCTTTATTTTTCTAGTAATTGAATTAACTGGAGTGAATTATTACTGACTATTACCAGTTATTAAAAATATTACAGTTATAACAACTAAAAATTCCATTCAGATCAGTATTTCAAACATTTGTCAGGTTTTTGTCCCAAAATGTTCAAAACGTGGCCAAAAACCTGTCTGGGACTACTTTAGCGGTGCGTTTTACCTGAAGATAAAGTTTATCAGCCAATAAGAATCAAGCATCCAGCAACATATTAGTATATTCATTCATTCATTCATTTTCTTTTTGGCTTAGTCCCTTTATTAATCTGGGGTCACCACAGCGGAATGAACCGCCAACTTATCCAGCATATGTTTTACGCAGCAGATGCCCTTCCAGCTGCAACCTATCACTGGGAAACATCCATACTCACTCATTCACACTCATAAGGCTCGTACACACCGGGACGCTTTTCGTTTGCGTTTATTGTCATCGTTTTCAAGATGTTTTTCCGGATTCAAACCCAAGCGATTTTTACAGGCGTCGAACAGAAGAGTATGCAAAGTCACTCCTTGACGTTAGATGGCGCTACACAACTTTAAGCTTCTGACACCCACTTGTAACACAGAAGAACAAGACAAAGTTGACACGCTTGTTGTTATGGATGGTTCAAGTAGCAGCTCCAGCTCTAGCGATGAAGAAATGATTATTGTTCACCAGTGCAATAAGCAGCTCCACGTTCATATCGCCTCTGGGCATCTTCTTCAATGTGCGCTGTCATTGACAGTTTTGCGCTTCAGCGCATCCAAGTGCTGTTTACTGTAACTTCTGCAGCTCCGTGCACGTGAACAAAAGTGCCAATCTGATTGGTGCAGAAGGTTTTGACGCGGCTTCTCAAAACAAAAAAAACGAGCATGAGGCGTTTTTTTAAAAATGAGGCTTTTGCGCCTGCTGTTTTGCCCGATGGTGTGCACGATCACATGACGCCCTTTATTTAGTCACGAGGCATTAAACGTCGACGGAAAACGCGAGCAAAAAACGTCTCAGTGTGCACGGGCCTATACACTACAGACTATTTTGCTTACCCAATTCACCTGTACCACATGTCTTTGGACTTGTGGGGGAAACCGGAGCACCCGGAGGAAACCCACACAAACACGGGGAGAACATGCAAACTCCACACAGAAATGCCAACTGACCCAGCTGAGGCTCGAACCAGTGACCTTTTTGCTTTGAGGCGATCGTGTTATCCACTGCACCACCGTGACGCCCCACGTAATATTTTTATATTCATTTTATAATATTTATAAACTCTTTTAAATTAATTTTTCCTACGTTTTTAGAAACAAATCTGATAGTTGTGTGTTTATCTTATAATTCTAAATGTGAAATAAAAAAAAGTCAATATCAAGCCAGTGTTCTCTTTGCTGTCAAATAATGCAATAAATGTGACAAATGAACAGTGAGATTGAACAATGATCATTCAAGAAATATATATTACATGATTGTAGGTCTGAGAGGTTGAAAACCCCTTCCTGCTACTAAATAAAAAATGTAAAAGGTTATTGTGACTTTTTAAGAATTCTGAATAGGCACAAACAGGCAAAACGGTAATGGGCTACCTTAGGTTCATGATGAAATTGTCCACACATAATTTTTTTTGTCACTTTAAATTCACTCATTGATTTTAGTTCCCTCTTGCCATACATTACAAATGTTTCAGACACAGCCAGTGTCTACAGTACATGTGTTTGTCCAACAGGTGGAGCAGAGACGAAAGGAGCAGTGGCAGCAGCAACAAACACTAGAACAGGAAGAAGCACAGGAGCGGGAGGAGCTTAGGCTCCAGGAGGAGGAGCTTCGTCTTGAGACGGACAGAATGATTGGACAGGGCTACCAGGAGAGAGTGAGTGGAGATTAAAATGCTAATGATAAACTGTGAATGTTCATTTCATGTCTATATTAAAATGTGTTGTTTTTTCATCATGGCAGATTCACAGCAGACCCCGGTCAGCATGGACATGAGGGCACATTCACAGGAAGAAAGTTTGTGCCACACCCCCCTCTTCAGATGCTAGGAGTTTTTTTTCTAGCACTGTTTTTAATCATATCAGGGGGAATATCAATGTCCATGTTGATCTTGGCCACTTTGTGCTTTAAATGAGAGCCAGTTTTCTGTTCAGAGATGTCATAAATTGTTCATGATTTACTTTATGGCCCTTAAATTAATAGTGGTAGATAAGTTACATTTTTTTGTTGCACTTATGCTGAAGGTTGCATCCAAGTCTGTTTTTTCAAGTTCAGTTTTTTAATAAATTGAAAATGCCATCCGTTGTCTATTGCATTCATATATTCAATTCAATTCATCTTTATTTGTATAGCGCTTTTACAATGTAGATTGTGTCAAAGCAGCTTCACATGGAAGATTATAGTGAATTGAAACAGTGTCTGTTCAGTTTTCAGCATTTAAGTTCAGTTCAGTTTAGTTTAGTGTGGTATAATATTCACTGCTGAGAGTCCAAACACTGAAGAGTAATCCACCGATGCGCAGCTCTACCATTCCCGAACTATGCAAGCCAGTGGCGACAGCGGCGAGGAAAAAAACACCAATTGGCAAAAGTGAAGGATAAAAACCTCGAGAGAAACCTGGCTCAGTTGGGCACGATCATTTCTCCTATGGCCAAACGTCTTGTGGAGGGCTGCAGTCTAGGCGCCCGAGGCTGGAGAACCCTAGACCTCAGCGAAGACTCGTCTGTCTCTGGAGTCTCACAGGAATCAGTCTCATGCTCTCCACTCCTCCATGTCCACCACAGCAGCTGCTCTGGATACGGCCTGGTCCAGGATTATGGAAACCTTGGGATCATCTCTTCACAGGTCTTGGATCTCATCAATGGCACTGCATAATCTCTTGGGGCCTCAGGATGAGTATCCCCAGGTGGAAATAGAGAATAAAGAGAATAATTAGCGTAGCTGCTGTTCATAGTGTATATAAACGAGATGCGTGGAGCACACATGCATCATATTGCTAAGTGATGCACTCAGTGTATGCTTTACTAAAAAGTTTTTTAATCTAGTTTTGTATTGTGAGAGTGTGTTTGAGCCTCGGACATTATCAGGAAGGCTATTCCAGAGTTTCCAGAGGCTATGAATGAGAAGGCTCGACCTCCTTTAGTAGACTTTGCTATTCTAGGTACTACCAGAAGCCCTGAGTTTTGAGATCTTAAAGAGCGGGTTGGATTGTAGCGAGACAGAAGGTTGGTTAGATAAACGGGAGCTAGATTATTTAAGGCTTTATAGGTGATATGATCATATTTTCTAGACCTGGTAAGAACTCTGGCAGCTGCATTTTGTACTAGCTGAAGTTTGTTAATAGAGGATGCTGAGCAACCAGCAAACAGAGCATTACAGTAATCCAGCCTGGAAGTCATATATATTGTCATTTAAGTAGGCAGCAATGTGTGCAAGCAAATATGCAAAAAGTAAACAACAAAAAAGAGATGGGGAGTAGATTTCTTAAAGGTCCTGTGAAATAAAATTAAGAATTTTTAGATGTTAATTTCAGTCTGTTAGTTTTATGGATATCTATAAGCTAGTGTGCTTCTAATAAGTGACAAAATTCATGTTTAAAAAATATAAAACTGATATCATCCAAAATATAAACATCCAAAGCTTGCAGTTTGTCACTTCCGGCTAAATCAGTGATGCCCAAAGCAGGGCCCGCGGACCAAAGCTGGCCCAATGTAACCTTTAATTTGGCCCACCATCCCATCTGAGAAGAGAGTGAGAAGGATGGAGAGGGTTGGGGCAAATGCCTTTAAAAGAGATCGTCATTTCTATTTTGATGTAACCTTTTTTTGTTTGTTTGTTTTATTGCTTCAGCAATAAAATGTTTCATTTAAATGTTGTAAATGAATCTGATAATTTAAACTGTACAGTAAATAATGTCACTCAATGGATAGAGGACTATGCAGAAGACATCGCTGAGCAAATCAAGGCAAAACTAGTGTAATTCTGTTTTAAATGAGATTGTTTTTGTTTTTACTGTAATAAGTACATTATAAAATATAAAAATGATGCTGTATTGGTTCACATAAAGCAATGTTTTCTAGTTATTTTTAAATATTATTAAATTAATTCTAAAATTACCCATGGCAACTTTATTTACCTTTGGCCCGCTAGCCTGAATTAAGTTTGGTTTTTGGCCCTTCATATGAAAAAGTTTGGGCACCCGTGGTCTAAACGGATCAACGTTTTTTTTCTTCTTCATGTCACCTCATACTTCAGTTTCTCAACAAATCTTGGCCAATCAAATTCTCATCTCATTTATTATACGCTTCTCATTTGTTTTTCATTTGATGCGCTTGATCTCAACCACTCCCACTGGCAAAGCTGTGATAAAAACTAAATGCTATTGGCTGTTTTTTAAAGGGGGGGGGGGGGGGGGGGGGGGGGCGCTACTCTGTCCCACGCTTTTTTTCATTTTTCAGAGATTACGTCAAACATTGAATAAAAAAATGCACATTTTAAAGCAGTTCACAGGACCCTTAAGCATTAACTAACACTGACTGTCGTAATTGAGTTTTAAATGAAAAGTTTATATTTGTGTTTTAGACAAACACTGTCAGCAAACGCTAAACATACTGTAGTTTATACACTTAAGAACTTTATTTAGACCTTGAGAGTGTGTAGGCTTGGTTAGGTTCCTGATCCTGTGTGTGACACTCGTAAAGAAAGATAACAATAATGAAACAAAGTTTAACATGTCAGAGTTATGTTTAAATGACAATGATGTAGACAAAAACTGGAAAGGTTTTTCTTGCGTTTTAAAAACACTTTGCAGAGGAAGCACATTGACAAATACTTAAGCAACAACACTACCACATCCTCTGCCATTGTCCCTAAAAAGTACTACGCACATGCATGATGTCATTGTTATCAGAAACTCTCATTTTGAGATGTTTACATAGACACAAACACTGCAACATTTTCCAAAAAATGTGTAAGCAAACCCCAAAACAAATTCCTGTTTTAATGTCATGTAAACAGCACCTTGGTTTTAGATTTTTGGCCCTATAATGGCCTTTCATAAGCCCGCGTGACCTGAGGGGAAGAAAGCAGGTTTTAGTAGTCTATTTTCCTCATTAAAATATAAAATGAAATATAAAATGTGAACCAAGTAGTGCTTTTTATTTTGAAAATGATAATTGGGTTCTTCATTCTGGCCTGCTCTTATTGTTATAAAAGTATTTTACACATAGATTAAAGTGTGCCTCAAACAGGTGAGTGGGCTTGACAAACCACCTGTAGAAACACACTTCACTCTTCTCTCTCCATAAACAAAAATCCACTATGCGTTTATAAAGTGTGCCTCACACAGGTGAGTGAGCTTGACAAACCACCTGTAGAAACACACTTCACTCTTCTCTCTCCATAAAAAAATCCACTATGCGTTTATAAAGTGTGCTTTACATAAGTGAGTGGGCTTGACAAACCACCTGTAGAAACACACTTCACTCTTCTTTCACCATAAAAAAGACTTCCCCTTAGTCTAGCACCTAATTCTTTGAGCACTAACGCTTCCTTTGTATAATTAGCACTTCCTGTGTGCACTGTGTCTTCTTGTTGAATTGGTGAACGTCTCCTCAGTTGTAAGTTGTTTTGACAGAAGCGTCTGCCAAATGACTAAATGTAAATGCTCAGGTAAGATGTAACATCAGAAAGTCTGTGCTGTCTTTGCTTGCTTCCATCTCTTTTGCTTTTATTCTCGTGCACTGACTTACTGAGTCGCCGAACTGAACATTTCATCCACTTTCTCACCAACATCCCAACACGATTCAACATGTCAAATTGCCGGTGACGTGTGGAACACACCCCAAAAACTAGCCTGACTGGCTTGTTATATTGTAGCTCTACACTCACTGGCCACTTTATTAGTTATACCATACTAGTATGGACCCCCTTTTGCCTTCAGAACTGCCTTAATCCTTTGTGGCATAGATTCAACAAGGTACATATATTCCCCAGAGATTTTGGTCCATATTGACATGATAGCATCACGCGGTTGCTGCAGATTTGTCGGCTGCACATCCATGATGCGAATCTCATGTACACTACATCCCAAAGGTGCTCTATTGGATTTAGTTCTGATGACGGTGGAGGCCATTTGAGTACAGTGAACTCATTGTCATTTTCAAGAAACCAGTCTGAGATGATTCACGCTTTATGACATGGCGCGTTATCCTGCTGGAAGTAGCCATCAGAAGATGGGTACACTGTGGTCATAAAGGGATGGACAAGGTCAGCAACAATACTCAGGTAGGCTGTGGCGTTGACACGATGCTCAATTGGTACTAATGGACCCAAAGTGTGCCAAGAAAATATCCCCCACACACTTACACTTCCATCACTAGCCTGAATTGTTAATACAAAGCAGGATGGATCCATGCTTTCATGTTGTTGACGCCAAATTCTGACCCTAACATCTGAATGTCACAGCAAAAATTGAGGCTCATTAGACCAGGCAACATTTTTTCAATCGTCTATTGTTTAGTTTTGGTGAGCCTGTGCGAATTGTAGCCTCAGTTTCTTGTTCTTAACTGACAGGAATGGCATCTCGTGTGGTCTTCTGCTGCTGTAGCCCATCCGCCTCAAGGTTGGACGTGTTGTGCGTTCAGAGATGCTCTTCTGCAGACCTCGGTTGTAATGAGTGGTTATTTGAGTTACTGTTGTCTTTCTATCAGCTCGAACCAGTCTGGCCATTCTCCTCTGACCTCTGGCATCAACAAGGCATTTGCGCCCACAGTATATTTTATTTTATTGCGCCCACTGCATATTTTTTCTTTTTTGGACCATTCTCTGTAAACTCTAGAGATGGCTGTGTGTGAAAATCCCAGTAGATCAGCAAATTCTGAAATACTCAGACCAGCCCGTCTGGCACCAACAACCATGCCACATTCAAAGTCACTTAAATCACCTTTCTTCCCCATTCTGATGCTCGGTTTGAACTGCAGCAGATCATCTTGTCCATGTCTACGTGCCTAAATGCATTGAGCTGCTGCCATGTGATTGGCTGATTAGAAATGTGTGTTAACGAGCAGTTGCCTAATAAAGTGGCCGGTGAGTGTAAGTATATAATACTCTCATGTCCTAATTTAATAAAAAGTGATAAAGAGTTTCATGATTCATGGTTGATCTTTTTCTGCATGTTGTGTAGGGGTCTACAGAACAAATCTGTCAAAAAAAGTTCCTAACATTGTTCTGACAAAACGTTTGTAGTGTTTTACAGTGTTTATATCCTCCTAAATAGTATATGCAAGTTTGCTTATGAAAGCATTTTAAAATATGAGCAGAAAACAGAATCGCTTTTGTTAACAAAAATAATCTGGCATGAGATGAACACTTTTTAAAAACTTTATTCATAAAGTATGGCTTAATCTCTGATATCAACCAAACCCCCGGAGCAACAACTGAAGCTCAAAATTATAAATTAAGTTTATTTAAAAAATAAAGAACACATTTGTTTTCTTAGACACAGGCATAGCAATAATATTAATAAGTGGAAGACCGATTCATCTGAACAACAACAAACACTGAGCTGCAAGTCACTGACATTTAGCTCTAATAATACTGAGTTACCAGTCCACCACACAACTGTCTGGTACCACTAACCTGATTAGGTCAGACCAAAATACTTCGTAGAGAGGATATAGCAAAGAGCTGCCTAAACATATATGTTGACCTAAAAAAAACAACTAAAAACGCATTGAAACCATCACAAACACAGTATCTATCTGCTGGTGAAGATGGTTTCGACCTCAGATATATTCAGTGAATGTATTTGAAATAGAATAAATAATGTAGTGAAATCATTGGTGAATACGAAGTTGCTATCATTGGTGAAATCTTTTAACAGCACTGATCAAAGCCCATTTAGTATGTGGTGTACCCCTGGGTTCAATGCTGGGACCATTGTATCAAATGATCAGATGTTAACTAATAAGCTAATTATTTTTTATTTTTCTTCAGCTTAGTCACCTTATTCATTAGGCGTTGCCACAGTGGAATGAACCACCAACTATTCCAGCATGTTTTACACAGCGGATGCCCTTCCAGCTGCAAACTCAACATAAAAATGTCAACTGACCCAGCTAGGACTCGAACCAATGACCTTCTTGCTGTGAGGAGACAGTGCTAACCACGGAGCCACCTATTTAATAATGTTCATTCATTTTCTTTTCGGCTTAGTCCCTTTATTAATCTGGGGTAGCCACAGCGGAATGAACCGCCAACTTATCCAGCATATGTTTTACGCAGCGGATGCCCTTCCAGCTGCAACCCATCACTGGGAAACACCCATACACTCCCATACACTACGGACAATTTAGCCTACCCAATTCACCTGTATCGCATGTCTTTGGACTTGTGGGGGAAACCGGAGCACCCGGAGGAAACCCACATGAACACGGGGAGAACATGCAAACTCAACATAAAAATGTCAACTGACCCAGCTGAGACTCGAACCAATGACCTTCTTGCTGTGAGGCGACAGTGCTAACCACGGAGCCACCTATTTAATAATGTTCATTCATTTTCTTTTCGGCTTAGTCCCTTTATTAATCTGGGGTAGCCACAGCGGAATGAACCGCCAACTTATCCAGCATATGTTTTACGCAGCGGATGCCCTTCCAGCTGCAACCCATCACTGGGAAACACCCATACACTCCCATTCACACACATACACTACGGACAATTTAGCCTACCCAATTCACCTATACACCCGGAGGAAACCCACATGAACACGGGGAGAACATGCAAACTCAATATAAAAATGTCAACTGACCCAGCTGAGACTCGAACCAATGACCTTCTTGCGGTGAGGCAACAGTGCTAACCACTGAGCCACCTATTTAATAATGTATAAAGCTTAAATAGTTTATAAATAATATGTTATAAAGGTGTGATCTAAGTGTACTTTTTGTGCCCATTGTACGTCTAAAGTACATCCAAATCTAACAAACACCCCACAACTTGGTTGAATTAACATTCTCATATCTTTCTTAATATATATTTGTACATTTATTCTACTCTATAAATCTGAATTATGATTCATCTGGGAAGCATTTAACCTGACGTTGTGAGAATTCTGAGTAATACTTAATAATAACATATATTTACATTTATACTGTACCTAATCTTGGCCTACTTGACCATACTACCTGAATGTTGTTGTTTTTTTATAAAGACAGATTACAGTTTATATTTATAATACAATATAGATTATCATTGAATTGAAAGGCTTTGATGATGATGATAATTCAAAAAACATCCACATCCATCCACAAATGGTGAACTAAATATTTGATTATGAAGAGGTAACGGCATTCAAAGTTTTCAGAATAGTGCAAAGAGTCAGGCATTTTCTTTTACATTTAGTACATGATTGGCTGCTCCATTGCGAATACATTTCTGCTCAAATCTCTCAACTTGCCATCTAATCAAACTCCCTTTCACAGGTCAACACATAAACATCCTTACACAACACCCTCAAGAGGCTTAATCTTAAGGCTTCAAGCCAAACGATGATACATTGATAACATACACTTTCAATTAGAACTAAAAACATGCAAATACAGCTTAGATTAAAATAAAAAATCTCAGTTGATAATGATAGAATAACAAAACTAGTCAGGATTGCATTTCAGGTGGAAGTAGGATCAGTTGTTCTCTTTGGTGGTTATAGTAACTAGTTGCTTGGCAGCCTTGGCGATGTCGTAAGCACACTGGATGACCTGTTGAGTGACCAACTGCATGTCTGAGGCAGGGCTGCTCTCCAGAGGAGACGCTTTCTTACACTCGGTCTGGAGCCGATTCGCACTGGACGTTAATAACCGCAGAGAGTTCCTGACCGTCTCAGAACGTGGTCTCTGTGGACAACGTGCAGAAAACAAGTAAATATATATATTAAAAAAATACTTAAGCGCTACTTTACTATCCAGATGGCCACCAGTAAAGCATTTGGACATGCGTAAACATACAATTTATATATACAGTAGCAAAACTTTTTAGCAAGTGGTGTCCTCCAAGGTTCGATCTTGGGACCTTTGTATTAAATTACATGAGTAAACATACAATTTACATATTCAATGTTTAAAAAATATGTCCAAACTGCTTTTTATTTCCAAGAGTCTAGAGAATGTGACACTATCAACCATTATATTCTTCTTAACCACGTAGAGTTTATAGCTGACGTTCAGGTTACAGCTTTCGGCTAGCTAAAGGTTAGGAAATTTGCTGTGAATGTTCCAACAAATCTGACTTTTTAGTATGTGGTGTCCCACAAGCAGGGCCGGATTAAGAACACATTGGGCCCTGGGGCTATAGCAAATCCAAGGGCCCCCTTTTATTTTTTTTACCCCACAAAAGTATTTATTTATATATATATATGTGTGTGTGTGTTGTTCTTCTTCTTATTGTTATTAATATTAATAATTTACTAATTAATATTATTATCTAATTTTCCACCATTTTATTTATATTTAATTATTTTTTTATTAAAATAGGCCTGCAAGTAGGCTATACAAAATTAAGTGATGACTAGGCCCACACGAAATCTGCGCGCACAGAATTCTGCAGATTTTCCACAGATTTCTGCAGATTTTCCACAGAATTCTGCAGATTTTCCACAGATTTCTGCAGATTTTCCACAGATTTCTGCAGATTTTCCACAGATTTCTGCAGATTTTTAGCCCATCATCAATTCTGTTTATTTACTTACAGTTAACTATTTACTGTTAATCTAATTGGATTTACATTTTAAACATTAAATAAAAGCTAAAAAGATATTATTTTTTATTTCACATTTTAAGGTTTTAGTTATGATACTCCTAAAATAATTCCGCAGAAATCCGCAGATTTTTACCAAAATTCTCCGCAGAAATAGCAAAAAACGTCCGCAGATTTTGTCTGGCCCTGATGATGACATAATATGAACTTTAAAGTTGCTGAAAAAATCAACAAAACAAAAAGCATTTGCAATACTTCCTCAATTAGTGCTTTATAATAAATACTTTAAATAGGATTTTACCTTTAAAAAGTTTCTTTCAAACTTTAGCGGACTATAAATCCCTAATGATATGTACCTTTTGTGGCCCTTGTACATCAAAATGTGCACCTTACAGTTTTTTTTGGACTGAATTTATGAAGTGCGGGGAGAAATCACTTACCTTGGGGAACAGAGCTGCCATCTCATTCACAGCCACATGTATTCTTTCTGCGCAGGGTACAAAGCTATTAGAGGACAAAATGAGAAATGCTGTATTAAAACCTTATAATAAAAACCATCACAAATGAGTTTTGAAAATTAACATTTAAACTAACCCCACAGCAAACATTTACACTACAATGGAAAAAACACAATTGGTCTATACTGTAATATTGCATTCAATATTGTCTTTTAAAATACCTTTTGTTGAATAACAGTGATCCATTCTGATTTATAACAGTACACAGAAACATTACAGATATATATAACTTCAAATTCTGTGCAATAATCCACGCCAAACCATGCAGATTTATTTGAAACGTTAGTTGTGCAGCAGACATGATGCATCTTCAGCAAAAACCCTATTTTAGAGGGGAAATCTCATTTTAAAAATAGGTTTGGCATTTTTATTTTTAATGAATGAATTGAAAAATCTTAAAAATCCCATTTTGTTTTGCAGTGAAATACAAACCAGTGCAAAAACAAAAAGTTCAAATGTTAGATGGATGTCAGTACAAAGCTGTTTCCTAAAAGAGAAACCAACATGAGTTCCTGCAAACAAAAGTTGAGAAGAGAGTGCAAAGCCTTCAGCATGAGACATACTAGTAATCATGCAGGTGACATTCGTGTTGAGATTAGTGGGTGAGTTCTGAAGAGAGAGGTAGAGGTAGACACTGTGCCTGTGAGGCAGGGACAGAGGCCAGAGTACCAGGAGGCAGGGTTGTTGGGGTTGGCTGGATGGGGAGCTCTGAGGCCGAGGGGTTGCATGGGAGACGGGGGTTTGTCTGCCCAAGGCACCAGTGTGCTGAAACAACCCAGACTGTGTCTAAGTCTGCGGACACTCTCCCTCTGCTCACATGGTGCACTGGTGGGGGAAAAAGACAGATCGGGACCCAAACAGAGCGCGGCCACCGACAGGACAGACCCCAAATGATGAACACAGACAATTGGAGAACAGACAGAAAATGGAAATGTATGAATGGACTGATGATGGATTTCATGGTTGGGAAACGAGTGATTAAAAAAACAAACGAGCAAAAACACTTTTCATTAATGACTAGAACTTTTTCTTTAAAGGGCACCTATGATGAAAATCATCTTTTGTAAGCTGTTTGGACAGAACTGTGTGTAGGTTTAGTGTGTCCACTGTCATACTGGATTGATATAAACCCAGCAAGTCTCTTTTTTTAAATTTCCTGACGTTAAAATAGGATCCAAATCCCAGTGATGTGACGTAGGAGTGCGGTTTTCCCCATCCATTGAATTGATTGACTGGCGCCATGTTTCTATAATAACATGTATACACATGTCCACAGAACAGTTTTTTTTTTTGTGCAAATAAACTTGGATTAAAATATTTGTTACAACTCTCTGTGATTTCTGTACGTTTTAGAAGTTTAAAATGTTTTTAAAACAGCACAATAAAGACAGTAAAATCTCACATTTGTGCGAGACTCATCATTTCAGAAAGGCTTGAATAAACTTCACCACAAATACATGAAATAAGCTTGGTATTTTTGACTAATGAGCTGTATTTCAGCTTCATCCGAGTCTGTCTCTGTCACTGTGCTGCTTATCTGATGCAACGCATGATGAGAAGCAGACACACATGTGAACGGTGGGCAGGGAGAAGCAGCTCATTTGCATTTAAAGCCACAGGTGACAAAAACAGCTACACTGTACCCAGAGACCAAACAGGCTGATTCTGGACGCTATAATAAATGATCTGATGGGTATTTTGAGCTGAAACTTTATAGACACATTTTGGAGACACCAAAGGCTTATCTTACATCTTGTTTAAAGAGTAAAATAGGTGCCCTTTAATAAATGGAAATGTTTCTTGCACACAAAGTCAGTCTCACTGGAGTAAAAGCTGCTGTAATACAACTGTTGTCACAGGAATACATTTATTTTTTAATATTAAAATAGAAAACCTATTTCAACAATATGGAAATAATAATGCAGAAATGTATTGTTTTATTGTACATTTATTGAAAATATAATTTTGAATAATTAATGAAGGCAGATATAAAATAAGAAAATGTAACAAATGTATTTACATTACAGATTTTCAAAATGAGATCAGTCGTCTTGTAAAATGTAATCTAAGTACTTTAAAACTTGTGTTTAAAACTAGACACTTCTCATTCTTAGGTATTATTTAGGCAATTTATCACATTACATATATACAGTTGAAGTCAGAATTATTAGCCCCCCCTTTGAATTTACTTTTTCTTTTTTAAATATTTCCTAAATGATGTTTAACAGAGCAAGGACATTTTCACAGTATGTCTGATAATATTTTTTCTTCTGGAGAAAGTCTTATTTGTTTTATTTCGGCTAGAATAAAAGCAGTTTTTAATTTTTTTAAAAACATTTTAAGGTCAAAATTATTAGCCCCTTTAAGCTATATAGTTTTTCGATAGTCTAGAGAATAAAGCATCATTATACAATAACTTGCCTAATTACCCTAACCTGCCTAGTTAACCTAATTAACCTAGTTAAGCCTTTAAATGTCACTTTAAACTGTATAGAAGTGTCTTGAAAAATATCTAGTCAAGTATTATTTACTGTCTTTATGACAGAGATAAAATAAATCAGTTATTAGAAATGAGTTATTAAAACTATTATGTTTAGAAATATACTGAAAAAATCTTCTCTCCGTTAAACAGAAATTGGGGGAAAAAATAAACAGGGGGGCGAATAATTCTGATATCAACTGTACATATGTGTATGTGCGTAAAAAAAACTATAAACAGTATGTTGCTTACGTTTTAACCACAAAATGAAAACTCATATTTTATTATAATTTTTGGCATAATGTATGCACCCTCACGTGGTTCCAAACCAGTTTCTTAGTAGATATTTTGAAGAATGTTAGTAGCCAAACAATAACAGTTCTCATTGACTTCCATTTTCATTTCTGTCCATATAATAAAAATCCCTTTCTTTAAAATATTTACTGTTGCACCTCATTTCAACATGTACTTACAGAGCATTATGAAGCTACGTGAATACCAATATTGTTTGAATCACGGCGACACGGTGGCTCAGTGGTTAGCACTGTCGTCTCACAGAAACGAGGTCGCTGGTTTGAGTCTCGGCTGGGTCAGTTGGCATTTCTGTGTGGAGTTTGCATGTTCTCCCCGTGTTCGTGTGGGTTTCTTCAGAGTGCTCCGGTTTCCCCCACAGTCCAAAGACATGCAGTACAGGTGAACTGAATAAACTAAATTGGCCGTAGTGTATGAGTGTGAATGTGAGAGTGTATAGGAGTTTCCCAGTGTTGGGTTGTGGCTGAAAGGGCATCCGCTGTGTAAAACATATGCTGGATAAGTTGGCGGTTCATTCCGATGTGGCAACCCCTGAGGAATAAAGGGACTAAGCTGAAGGAAAAATGAATGAATGAATCACTGAAAGGCATATAGTCTGTTTTGAGGATTTGTTTTGGTATAATTCTTGACTTTACAGAGGATGAGAGAGCTCTCAGGTTTCATCTAAAATATCTTAATTTGTATTTATTTGGAACGACATACAGGTGAAGAATTAAAAACATACTTTTCATTTTTGGGTGCAGACGTACTGCAGATTTAGGATACAAAAAAGAAAGAAAAAGAAATATATACTTCATAAAGACCTTATATTGGTTAGTTTATTTTTAGGTCTGTTCTACACTGTAAAAAACGTAATGACAAGAAGTCAAGACAACAAAGAAAATGTATGCTGCTTTAATGTATTTTAATAAGTTGATCAGGTTTCAACTACATTTTTTAAGTTATACAAAGTTTAACTTTATGTTTTTGTGTGTTTGATTAGTGTAAGTTGAGATGGCTAAAAAAGTTAACTTAATTCAACTAAAGCAAGAAAATGAAAGCAGCAAGAATTGTTTTGCAGTGTATCCTAACCAAACAAACCAAAAGAACCGAACTACACCCTAAACAATGAGGAAAAAATTTGTACCCAACTCATGAAAAGCGCCAACATTTACATGTGGATTTGTTAAATATGTGGCAGAAGTTAACGAAAGACAGATGGGAATTGAATGACCTCAGATTTTTTCTTACTACGATGTAAAAAATACGAGACGTTTTTAAGGCTCACCTCTCGTGCTTGTTCTCCTGCGCTGCCCTCAGCAGCTCCTGGATGTTTTTGGTGATCTGCTCAGTTTTGCGGATGACGTCTTCAGTGCTGGGCAGACTGGGGTCCAGCTCACACTCGTGGTCCTCCAGCTCGGGGATAGAGCCACTTTCTCCCATCCAGCCACTGCTGCGAAGGCGACATCTCCGGCCAAAACTGCAGGAGGTCGTATAAATGGAGCGAAGAAGGCATCAGGATGAGTAATGCTGGACACATGGTTACTTGGTGCCTTTACAGCAATATTAGCGCATTTGGCTAAGACAGAAAATGTGCAGTTTTTATTTAAAGAGGGGAAAAAAGAGTGGCTTTGTTTGCCAGCAGAATTTGAGAGAGGGGTTATTTGAGTTGTAGGTTGTTAAAAGGGAAGTGGACACACACCCGGAGTCGTCCAGAT
Source organism: Danio kyathit (assembly GCA_903798195.1). Classification (NCBI taxonomy): domain Eukaryota; kingdom Metazoa; phylum Chordata; class Actinopteri; order Cypriniformes; family Danionidae; genus Danio; species Danio kyathit. Next base: position 24,766,622 of record LR812523.1, read on the forward strand.
CAGATTCGTTGACGGTGTTGTCGTAGTCGCCATCAGACACGCTGCTCTGCTTGTCAAATTTGGAGGCCTAAAGAGACCAAAAATAAAAAATAAAAATACAAGGTAAAAGAATGTGAAGCCTCTAATGACATAGAAAATGTGCGGGATGGATTTGGAAAAATCAACATGTATAGAAGCTTGTTTCTGCCATAGATTATAAAATTAAAAATAAAATTGTGACTTCTCACAGTTCTGACAATATTCGCTTTGAATGACAGTTTTGAGTTAGCATTTTCTTTAATAAGAAAAACTCTTATTTCAAATTATAAGATCAGAATTGTGGAAAATTCAGATTTGCAAAAAAGCCTGTAAATGCAAAATTAATTTATTGTCAATAGAAAAATCTGAATTGTGAGATTTAAACGCGGATATAAAATATAAGCTTTTTTCATATACAGTTGAAGTCAGAATTATTAAACCCTGTTTATTTTTTCCCCAATTTCTGTTTAACGGAGAGAACATTTTTTCAGCACATTTCTGAACATAATACATAGTTTTAATAACTCATTTCTAATAACTGATTTATTTTATCTTTGCTATGATGACAGTAAATAATATTTTTCTTGATATTTTTCAAGACACTAGGTTAATTAGGTTAACTAGGCAGGTTAGGGTAATTAGGCAAATTATTGTATAATGATGGTTTGGTCTGTAGACTATCGAAAAAAACATATAGCTTAAAGGGGCTAATAATTTTGTCCTTAAAATGTTTTTAAACAAAATTTAAAACTGCTTTTATTCTAGTCGAAATAAAACAAATAAGACTTTCCCCAGAAGAAAAAATATTATCAGACATACTGTGAAAATTTCCTTGCTCTGTTAAACATAATTTGGAAAATATTTAAAAAAGAAAAAAAAAAATCAAAGTGGGGCTAATAATTCTGACTTCAACTGTATATATTTTTTATATATTTTGACATTGTGAAGCACTTTGGTAAACTATAATTCTTTTTAAATGTGCTATATAAATAAAAAATTTAATATGAATTGAAGTAATAATCTTAAAATTATTTTTAAAAATTGCTAATAATAAGCAAAAAGTTAATTAAAGTATATATATTTTTGACTAGTTTAGACTTTTCTCAAAGTCACAATTGTTTGTACTTTGTGACTTTTGTCATCAAAATTGTTTATATCTCGCAATTTTGACCTTTTCCACCTCAATTTTAGGTGGAAAATGTCAGAATCACAAGTTATAAAGATATACACTTTATTTTAGGTCAAAATTCATGCTATAAACAAGCAATTAACTAATGCTACACTGTAAAACCCGATAAGTAAAGTTAACTCAAACTGTTTGAGGAAACCGATTGCACCAAACCATTTATGTTTTGAAACAAAATGGTTTGAGTATTGTAAACTATATGACTATGACTATAAATAGAGTCATATACCCATATATTATTTGTGTTGTCAAACTTTTAGAGCATTAGTAACTTAAACATTTAAGTTCAGTTATCAAATCGCTATGAGTTCAACAAATTAAGTCCAAACAACTATATAGCTACTCAAATGGTTTGGTACTACTTCTAGTATTACACTGTAAAACCCAACAGTCAACGTAATCAAATGAAATGAGTTAACTCTAAGTTACTGAAAGTTAAATCTAGTCATTTGAAAAGAGTTTTGAACTCAGTGTTGAAGGTAATGAGTTAATTAAATACCTCATTACTTCAACTTAAACGGAGTTTAAAGTTCACAGTACTCATATAGAGTAGTTTTTTTTAACTCAAATGGTTTGTAGCAATCGGTTTCCTCAAACGGTTTGAGTTGCCTTAACTTAATGGGTTTTACAGTACTCAGTTGGTTTGAGTTCACTTCATTTATTGGGTTTACTGTGCTCAAATTATTTCGTTTACTCAAATGGATTAAGTTCACAGCACTCATTAGGATTAGTTTTTGAACTTAAATAGTTTGTTGTAATTGGTTTCCTCAAATGGTTTGAGTGACCTTCACTTTTTGGGTTTTACAGTGTATTGGGTCAATAAACTGCTAATTAGCTGCTTATTAATAGTCAGTAATAATCTGAAACTTTATTTGGCCTCAAAAAGTCATGTATCCACAGTTCATTATATTTATGAGCATCAAAATACAATTACAGTTATATATTGTAATTTATAATGCACGTATCATACATGGCACGCAAGCATGCGCACGCACGCACGCACGCGCACACACACACACACACACACACACACACACACACACACACGCACACACGCACACACGCACACACGCGCACAGTCCCTATTAAGGTGGAAGTCAGGTTTAGGTATTGAGGCAGATAAGGGATGTAGTATAAAAAAAATCATACTTTATATTGCAATAATAGGCAGGTAATAAGCAAGTAGTTAATAGCATGAATTGTCACAAACTAAAGTGTTATCTATAAACTTAACATTCACACTTTTTTCTTGAGTTTTCATCTCAGAATTCATTCTTTTATCCTCATAATTTAGAGATAAACTTTGGCAGCAACAAACTTTCATACACATGTGACATAGTTCATATAGATTTTTGAAGTCAACATTCAGGAAATGGTCAATAGAGTAGAAGCAGCTTTTAGAATTAAAATCAGTAGATCTTTGGGAAGCATCACAAGTTAAAAACTGGTTAGTTGAGTCTTTAAACGTTGTCAAGTGAACCATCTTTGTTCATCTTTAATATACTTCTGGCTAAAATCTAAATTTAGTGTTGTCAAAATTACAGACAAGCTACTTTCTTTCCAAATTAGTAGTTACATTTAAGAAAATGTACCAATGTCAAATCAAATATGTTTTTGGAGGGAACAGAAAGCACAAATCAGAGGCTTTTAATTTAAAATCAACTGTAAATGACTAAAAATCCAAAATATTTGTTCTTTCTTTTATTAATTTGTTTTTTCATTCAGTCTTTCTTTCGTTCGTATATTCATTCATTCTTTGGTTTTTATCATTTGACCTTTTATTTAATTTCTTTCTTTTGTTAATTTGTTCTTTCATTCTTTTTTCGTTCGCTCATTCATTCATTTTTTCTTTCTTTCTTTTGTTCAGTCACTCTTATTATTTTTTGTTCATTCATTCTTTCTTTCATCTATTCGTTCTTCCTTTCATTTTGTTCACTCATTCTTCCTTTCATTTCTTTCTTTCAGCTTGTAAGGCAATAGTAATGGCAAGAATAAGGTTTCAAGAGTTCACACTTAGCTGATGATTGATAATAAAGATTGTTTGGCATGCTGTCCTGGGAGAGAGCCCTGAGCTTATGAGATCCTCAAGCCCTGGGCTCCCTCCCGTTTGCAGGGTGAGAGGGGAGTTTGAGCTCAGGTAGACAAATATGTTTTTGGAGGGAACACAAAGCACAAATCAGAGGCTTTTAAATTAAAATCAACTTTAAATGACTAAAAATTCATAATATTTCTCTTAAAACAGTAAAGCAATTGGTAACACTTGAAGGTGTGTTTATAAGACCATCATCAAACTTTTTTATCATGACATGACAAGTCATTATGTGAATGAGATTTTATGCATGCTTATAACAACAATCATTCGCTCAGTTGTGACACTGTAAATGCAAATATGACATCGTTTGTTATGACAACTTGACAAACAAATACATCACAACCTGTTTTTGTATTTATGACAACTTGTCATAAATCTGTCATAAACATGACTGTCATAAAACCATGATAAATAGGTCCTGAATTTTATGTGTCATGAATTACTATTATAATTGTGTCATGAATATTTTTCTGATCACGTTTTCAGTGGAAGAAGAATGGTCAAATCATTTTTAACAGCGTCATTAATATTTATTGACAGTTTAATGAAAAATGACCCACTGAAAACGTAAGCAGAAAAATATTTGCCTCATGACAATCATGTTTATGACAGATTTATGACAAGTTATGTTGTTTTGGTAATGTCAAGTTGTCATGGCAAAGATGATGACTGGTTGTGATTGTTTGTTGTGACAAATTCACATAAACACAAGTCATCTTGCATTACTGAGCAAATGACACTTAATAACAGTTGTCATGCATGCAAAAAATCTCATTCACATTCATGATTTGTGTCATGTCACGATTATAAAGGTTTAATTACAGTCTTGAACACCACTTCATGTAATTTACTATTAGTATTACTAGTATTTTGTAGTTTCTGTTCCTAAAGCTTTCAAAACCCTTTAAAGGTCTTATGAAGTGCTGTAAAATGTGCCGTTTTATTTGATGTTTGACAATCTCAATCGAAACATGAAGAGTGGGACATAGTGTAGCCCCTCCCCTTTTTTAAAACAGCCAATAGCATTTTGTTTGATCACTGCTCTGCCAGTAAGAGTGGCTGAGCTCAAGTGCATCAAATGTGAAGCGTCTTAAAGGGGGCGGGTCATGTCAGACACTAGAGAGCATTTGATTGGTCACGATTTGATGAGAAACTGAAGTATAAGGTGACATAAAAAAACGTGATCCATTTAGGCGGAAGTGACAAACTACAAGCCTTACATCAGTTTTATATCTGCTAAACGTGAATTTTGTCACTGATATGGAGCCCACTAGCTTATAGATATCCTTAAAACTAACAATACTGATACTAAAAACCTTATTTTAATTTCAGGGGACCTTTAAAATCTTACTTATTCTTAATCTTACTGTGGACTATTACTATTCATCAGGCTGGTCATCTTTGTTTTAAAGCTCCTACACCAGCAGATGTAACAGCTCAAGTAAAGTAGCTGTGAAATAGAGTGCATTCAGGGGTAAAAGCGAGGTTAGAGCTGAATTTGGGTCATGGTTCTGATCAGTGCACTTCTGTACAGTGAAGTCACACATTTACTGTAAATATATTTGACAGTCTCAGTGAAGCATGATCTGCTGTGCTCAAGGATAGAGGTAATGGGGTCAGACGCCAGCAGCACATTACTGGTGTAACAAAATACTGAAGCAGTTTGCTGTCAGGGCGGCACTGGCCATTGTGCTGGGTTCATTAGCCACATGATGTCTGAAAAATCTATTTAATGTTCTGCTGAACACGTTCACAATAACTTGTCTGTACTACACACATCTTCCTGTAAACACGCATTGATCATCTGACAAATACAAGAATAAATCAATATGCAATTCTTTCTTTATTTCTCTTTTGTTCTTTCTTTCATTTTTCTTCAATAAGTTCTTTCATTCATTTGTTATTTCTTAAGTTCATTCTTTCATTCACATTCCTTCTTTCATTTGTTATTTCTTTATTGTTCTGTTTTATTTCTAGTGTTCTTTCATTTCTTATTCGTTCGCTCTATTTTTTCCAGCTTGTAAAGCTAACTTGTCCAAATTTATCAACAGTTTTCTTTTATTCTTTCATTCATTTTTTTGTTCATTCAATCTTTCTTTCTTTCATTTTTGTCTTTTGCTGATTCGTTCTTTCTTGTTCATTCATTCATTTTTGTTCATTCGATATTTCTTTCATTTTTTCTTTTGTTCATTCACTCCAATTCAATCTTTTCTACCTTCTTTCTTTTCTTCCTTAATTATTTTCTTCACTCTTCGTTTGTTCATTCGTTCTTTCTTTTAATAATTTGTTCTTTTATTCAGTCTTTCTTTCGTTTGTATGTTCATTCATTCTTTGGTTCATTCATTTTTTCTTTCTTTCTTTTGTTCATTCGTTCTTTCATCCATTCGTTCTTCCCTTCATTTTGTTAATTCATTTTACATTTAATTTCTTTTTTTGTTAATTTGTTCTTTCATTCTTTTTTCGTTCGCTCATTCATTCTTTCTTTCTTTCTTTCCATCTTTGGTTCATTCATTTTTTCTTTCATTCTTTTGTTCATTCACTCTTATTATCTTTTGTTCAGTCGTCCTTCTTTTGTTCATTCACTCTAATTCATTATTTTGTAACTTCTTTCTTTTCTTCCTTAATTCTTTTCTTCATTGTTCGTTTGTTCATTTATTCTTTTTTTTTTATCAATTTGTTCTTTCATTCAGTCTTTCTTTCATTTGAATATTCATTCATTCTTTGGTTTATAAATTTTTTTTCTTTCTTTCATGTTAATTCGTTCTTTCATCCGTTCTTCCTTTCATTTTGTTCATTAATTTTACTTTTCATTTTGTTTATTGCTTTTGTTAATTTGTTCTTTCATTGTTTTTTCGTTCGCTCATTCATTTATTCATTCTTTGGTTCATTCATTCTTTTTTTGTTAATTCACTCTTTTATTATCTTTTGTTCATTCGTCCTTCTTTTGTTTATTCACTCTAATTCATTCTTTTACCTTCTTTCTTTTCTTCCTTAATTATTTTGTTCATTCTTCGTTTGTTCATTCGTTCTTTCTTTTAATAATTTGTTCTTTTATTCAGTCTTTCTTTCGTTTGTATATTCATTCATTCTTTGGTTCATTCATTTTTTTCTTTCTTTCATTTGTTTATTCTTTTAATAATTTGTTCTTTTATTCAGTCTTTCTTTCGTTTGTATATTCATTCATTCTTTGGTTCATTCATTTTTTTCTTTCTTTCATTTGTTTATTCTTTTAATAATTTGTTCTTTCATTCAGCCTTTCTTTCGTTTGTAAATTCATTCATTCTCTGGTTCATTCATTTTTTTTCTTTCTTTCATTTGTTCACTTGTTCTTTCATCCATTTGTTCTTCCTTTCATTTTGTTCATTCATTTTACCTTTCATTTCATTCTTTCTTTCTTTTGTAATTTGTTCGCTCATTGTTTTTTCGTTCGCTCATTCTTTTATTCTTTGGTTCATTCATTTTTTCCTTCATTCTTTCTTTTGTTCATTCACTCTTTTATTATTTTTTGTTTATTCATTCTTTTTTTCATCTATTCGTTATTCCTTCAATTTTGTTCACTCATTCTTCCTTTCATTTCTTTCTTTCAGCTTGTAAGGCAATAGTAATGGCAAGAATAAGCTTTCAAGAGTTCACACTTAGCTGATGATTGATAATAAAGCTTGTTTGGCATGCTGTCCTGGGAGAAAGCCCTGAGCTTATGAGATCCTCAAACTCTGGGCTCCCTCCAGTTTGCAGGGTGAGAGGGGAGTTTGAGCTCAGGTAGATCTCGATGAACTTCCCCGACTTATTTCTGGCTAATGACAGATATGGATGGCTGAGGAGAAGTGTACTTGCTAAGAGCTTGGCTATGGTATCAATTTTGGCATGTTCAATTTATTTAGGTTGCATGTTTTTGGACTGTGGGAGGAAACTGGAGAACCCGGGGAAAACCCACATGAACACGGGGAGAACGAGCAAACTCCGCACAGAAATGTCATCAGGTTTAGTAGGGACTTTAACCAGAGACATTCTTGCTGTGAGGCAATAGTGCTAATAGGCTGCCGTGTAGCCCATCTGGAAAGGTGGGGGAGTAGGTGTGGGTAGGGGGGATTCTTCAAGACGAAGATACTGAGATAAGAAAACTCTGGTCATTTATAGTGAGTTAGGAATAATCTGATTGGAGAATCAATCATGAGCTAATGCGGGAGCAGCTGAGAACAATCATAAGCACGCGATCCTCTCAAAATTAGTTTATGAATAAACTTCACTTAGTAATTTCAAAATGAAGACTAGATGAGATGTTGAAGATATTTTTCTACCTAAAATCTCATTCATTCATTATCCTTGGTCGTAGTCCCTTATTTATCAGGGGTCGCCACACCAGAATTAATGTTCTGTCTAATAAAATGTTTAATAGTTAGTGGGTATTGATTTTGGTGAATTTTTTTTTAGAGTTTCTAAGTCTTGAATAAACTATCCAGCATCTTGTATAAACTATTTAATCTATAAAACACAGTTTAATAACTTATTACATTTAACTAACTTTACATTTAATTAATATATACATATAAAGATATTCATATAAACATATAAATTGTATTGACATTATTAAAACCTAAAGTGAATTACAGACAATACTCCTGATTCAGTGGTTTAAAATAAACCGGCCATATTTAGAGCTGTATTTCTGTCATCACTGAGTGTATGTAAGTCATGTTTTGTTTGTAAATATATATATAAAAAAAATATATATGAAAAAAAAAAAAAACTTTTTTTGTTTGTTTTTGCATTGACCTTACATTTGAATTAAGTTGATCAAATTCTCTCTTTTAGGCCCACACTCAATTATACAACCATTTAAAACTTGGAGATTTATAAGATTAAAAAAAAAGAAAGCAGTTTCATCGAGATAACTAAATTTACTCTTTATTTTTTATTATTGTTTTTCAATATGAAAAAAATCTATTTTAAAAAATAAAACATTTGGGCACATTATATTGAATAAAAGTTACATGCCAATATCAATTATAATATAAATTTATTTTAAATATTAATTTTCTCAAAAGAAGCAACATAATTCCACACCAAACTTTAGTTTTATTGATATAAACTTTTTTTTAGGGGGCGGACATCTTCATGAAAAATTAACCTGATTTTAATCTACAAAAAAATTAAACCACTTCTATTTCCTATATAATGTACAGTTGAAACCAGAAGTTTACATACACTCTAAAAAAAGGAACACAACCATTTTTAAAAAAAATGTCTGATGGTAAATCAAAGTAAACGTTTACTATTTTAGGTCGGTTAGGATTACCTAAATCATTTACATTTGCTAAATGGCAGAATAATGAGAGAATTTTTTAGAGAGAATTTTTTATTAATTTCTAGAGAGTCCAAAGTTTACATACATTTCCTTGGTATTTTTTTAGCTTTGCTTTTAAACTGAATAACTTTGGTCAAATGTTTTGGGAATTCTTCCACAAGCTTCTCGCAATAGTTTGAAGGAATTTTGGCCCATTCCTCCTGACAGAATTGATGTAACTGAGTCAGATTTGTAGGCTCACACAAGCTTTTTTTAACTCTGCCCACAGATTTTCTATAGGATTGAGTTTAGGGCTTTGTGATGGCCACTCCAAAACATTCACTCTGTTGTCCTTATATGAAGGTAAATCAGTTGCGAAACTCGAGAGCTTGCAAATCTAAATGTGAGAACTTGTAATAATAATAGTTGTATGTGTAGGTTGAAATGTACACTCACAGCTCTGATGTGAACAGCTGAATCCCTCGATTTGCACACACACACAATAATCCACACACTTGTGTTTTGAATTCGAAGTTGCAGATTAATAGTTGTGCATTTGTGAAATGTCATTCACAAATACAAAATGACAGACACAGATGTGCATGTCAAATTTGATTGCAGTTTCACTGTACAACCACAAGTCGGCACTCACAACCTCTCAGATTTGCCAGTTCAACTACAAATCTCCCGCTCTCTGACTTTTGCTACACATCTGGCGTGATCTCTGTAGCAGAACTGATTTGTGCACTCAGAGATGCAGAGGTTCTGTAGTTTTTACAAGTAACATATATATATATATATATATATATATATATATATATATATATATATATATATATATATACATATATATATATATATATATATATATATATATATATATATTGATTCATTGGTCAGGCAACGGCCAATAAAACAGTTTTACCCCTGCCCCGCCCCTCCCCCGCCCCGCGCTGCTCGCACCTCTGCATCTACGAGTGCACAAATCAGTTCTGCTACAGAGATCACGCCAGATGTGTAGCAAAAGTCAGAGAGCGGGAGATTTGTAGTTGAACTGGCAAATCTGAGAGGTTGTGAGTGCCGACTTGTGGTTGTACAATGAAACTGCAATCAAATTTGACATGCACATCTGTGTCTGTCATTTTGTATTTGTGAATGACATTTCACAAATGCACAACTATTAATCTGCAACTTCGAATTCAAAACACAAGTGTGTTGATTATTGTGTGTGTGTGCAAATCGAGGGATTCAGCTGTTCACATCAGAGCTGTGAGTGTACATTTCAACATACACATACAAATATTATTATTACAAGTTCTCACATTTAGATTTGCAAGCTCTCGAGTTTCGCAACTGATTTACCTTCATATCCTTAAAGCACATTTTAACTAATTTGGCAGTATGCTTAGGGTCATGGCCTGTTTGGAAGACCCATTTGTGGCCAATTTTTAATTTCCTGGCTGATGTCTTGAGAAGTTGCTTCAGCATTTCTACATGTTTTTTCTTCATGATGTCATCTATGCTGTGAAGTGGATTCTGGCTTGTTGATTTTCCCATGTTGTCACACAAGGAAGCAGTGTGTTTGAGGTTTTCCTTAAATACTATTCTACAGTTGTGCCTCCAATTAATTCAAATGTTGTTAAACTGCCAATCAGAAATTCTAAAACCTTGACACCATCATCTGAGCTTTTTCAAGGGCATAATAATCTTATTGTATGTAAACTTGACATTCAAGAAAAGTTATAACAATTTCTCAAAAAATATCTTCTTATTCTGCTATTAAGCATAAATTTGATAATCCTAACTTACCTAAAAGAGAAAAAGTTTAGTCACATTAACATCTGACTTTTTTTTAAAATGGTTATTTGCCTTCTTATACAGTGTATGTAAACTTCTGGTTTCAACTGTATGTATAAATAAATATATATATATATATATATATATATATATATATATATATACATTTCTTCTTATAAATTTCCAAAGTTTAATTAGTAGTATAATCGAGTGTGGTCAAAAAGAGATCAACTGAATTCAAATGTAAGATCAAAGCAAAAAAATTTAATATTTACAAACAAAACATGACTTAGGAAATACACACACACACACACACACACACACACACACACACACACACACACACACACACACACACACACACACACACACACACACACACACACACACACACACACACACTCCGCGACGACAGAAACACAGCTCCAAATATGGCTGAAACCTTATCACACACACAAATAAGCAAGCAACTCCAGCTCATCTGCATATACATATTTCATAAGTGCACATTCTAATTGTTCAACCATCAGCCCAAAGCTTGTAGCATTGCAAAACATTTTTGAACAGATGCGCAAGCAGCAGTGGACGAGCCCTGAGTAGTGCATCCTGGGAATGAACACACAGGCCACGAAACATAAATGCAATCTGTGAGGATGAAGATGACGAAGGCAGAAATTAAATACGTATCAGCTGAAAACAGCAGCCTCTGGACGGCTGACGGAGGCACTGTTGGTTCATGCTGATTGGCGGCGCACAACAGTAGGAGGAGAAGGGGTGGATGGGAGTGGAGGAGTTTGTGAAGGAGGGAGGAGAGAGCTTTGGGACGGTCCCGTATTTATCCTTTTGCACAGGTTCATCCCGCAAACAGGATGGGAAGGAGGAGAGGAAGGGAAGGGAGGAGGAAGAGGCCACAAATACACCCTTTTCCATCTGAAAAGGGGTGCAAATAAAACTTCAGACAGAAAGGGACAAAATGTGGGGAATAAATCAATTCATTTAGTGAATTAATAAAAAGAAATTAAAAGAAATATTATGGATTTTATCTTCCCATACCGGTGTGTGCCAGTTGGTAGATAGAGTTAAAGTCAAAATGATTATACCTCCTGTGAATTTTGTTTTCTTTTTCAAATATTTCCCAAATAATGTTTAATAGAGAAAGGAATTTTTCACAGTATGTCTGATAATATTTTTGCTCCAGGAGAAAGCCTTATTTGTTTTATTTTGGCTAGAATAAAAGCAGTTTTTAATGTCTTAAATACCATTTTAAGGTCAATATTATTAGCCCTCTTAAGCAAATATATTTTTTAATTTCATTATACAATAACTTGCCTAATTACCCGAACTTGCCTAATTAACCTAGTTAAGTCTTACAATTGTACTTTAAGCTGAATACTAGTATCTTGAGAAATATCCACTAAAATATTGTCCTGTCATCATGGCAAAGATAAAATAAATCAGCTATTAGAAAGTAGTTATTAAAACTCTTATGTTTAGAAATGTGTTGAAAAAAAGTATTTTTATTAAACAGAAACTGGCGATATACAAAATATACAGGAGGGCTAATAATTCTGACTTTAACTGTACACAGAAACACACACACACACAAACAAATAAATCTAAAGACCATTTTCATTGGATTAATGAGGTCTGGGTTTGTGTCAAATGTTAATATTTGGTTCTTTCTAGAAAGGTGATCGTATCGTTATCAAGTTGTGAATAAATTCTCAGAAAATTATAATTGGTCAAACTAACAAATGTTTTCATTGGGTGTGACTGAAAAATCATGGCTACTCCACCAAATATTGATTTCTCAACTTTTATAGATGTTAAAACGATAAACGTCTAACAATTAATAGAAAGTATGTCTAAAACATGCCATCTTTTTGAAGTCGGAAATATCTAAGTGATTTTTTCCATGTACAGTATATTTATATAGTAGTCAACATTTGAAGTGGATCAAAAATAAAAATAAACAGTACTTTTTAAAATTGCTTTAGATCATTTTGAACAACTTTTTTGATACACTTTAAATGTTGACTACTGTACACATGCGTACAATTCAAGACAAAATTATTAGCCCTCCTGTGAATTGTTTTAAATTATTTTTCAAATATTTCTGAGGGAAATTTCACAGTAGGTCCTATAATATTTTTTCTTCTGGAGGAAATCTTTTTTTTTAGTTTGGCTAGAATAAAAACTGGTTTAAAAAAAAGAGCTAATTTCATGGTCAATGTTATTAGCCCCTTTAAGAAATATATTTTGTGATTGGCTAAAAAAAAAACCCCACTGTTGTCCAATGACTTGCCTTAATAACCGTACTTGCCTATTTAACATAGTTAAGCCTTTAAATTGCACTAAGCTGAATATAGTCTCTTGAAAAATATTAGGTACTGTCATAATAGTAATAACAAAATGAATAGGTTATTAGAAATAAGTTATTAAAATTACTGTTCTTAAAAAAAAAAAAAAAAAAAAACTTGAATTTTTTTTTTCTCTAAACGGTAAATTGGGAAATACTAAAAAAATCTGAATAATAACTTATAGGGGGGCTAATAATTTAAGACTTCAACTGTGTACACACACACACACACACACCCACACACACACACACACACGAATTTAGACATGCTGGATTAGTAAAATAAACTGACTAATTTCTAATGCGACCACATTGTTTTCAACAAATTAACAAAAAAGCTATAGTCAACAGTAATAATTTGTCTGCACTTTCCAACAAAATTGGGTTCTTTAACATTAATTTGCATTATAAATTATCATGATAAAACAACAATCCAACATAATCTTACATAGTAAATGCTACTATTTAAAGGTCTCTTATGCTGACCAATGCTGCATTTATAGGATCAAAAATAGTCAAATGTTATCATTATTTATCAAAACATGTATAATATTACAATACCTTTATTGTAAGGATTACATTTATTTTTAAATGTATTTTTAGGATGTGAAAAAAAACTTCCTACAATTACAATATTTATTTTTATATTACTATTTTTTTAAAGATATCACATTAACAGTAGTTCATTTCTAGTGGTTAGGTTAATTAATTAATATTTATTTATTTTTATAAACAAATATCATTGTATATTAAGAACATTCATTCATTCATTCATTTCGGCTTAGTCCCTTTATTAATCTGGGGTCGCCACAGCAGAATGAACCACCAATTTATCCAGCATATGTTTTACACAGCGGATGCCCTTCCAGCTGCAACCCATCACTGGGAAACACCCATACACTATGGCCAATTTAGCTTACCCAATTCACTTATGCCACATGCTTTTGAACTTGTGGAGGAAACCCACGCCAACACGGGGAGAACATGCAAACTCCACACATAAATGCCAACTGACCCAGCCGAGGCTCGAACCAGCAACCTTCTTGCTGTGAGGTGATTGCGCTACCCACTGTGCCACCGTGCTGCCCCATATTAAGAACAATATTTGATTTTTAAAATGAACAATAACCTAGATTAATAATGCTGTAAATGTGTTCATTGTTACTTTGATGCATGATCTAATCCCAAGAAATGACTCTTCAGTGTAAAATGGTTTAGCAAGGTTTATGCAGATGTGTAGTTTTATGTAAGTATTAAATAAATGACAGATAAATGAAGTCACAGCCGCAACATTTACATGCATTTTTAAATAATCAGCAGCATTAATATGTAGTAAAAGCAATGAAAAGCCATAGGGTTAAAACATTGTTTTTAATATCAACAATCCATAGTAAATAATGAAGAAAAGAAATGGGAACATACATTGCATAAAGGACAACTGAAAATAAAATGCGGTATTTCACACAAAAGTTGATACTGAAATGTACAATCTAGAGTAACCGTGATGTGTACAAAACATATTTCTGTGGTTGAAAACAATATCAATATCATCAAAATCAAAAGTACACCAAGCAACCTTCATGCTAAAAAACCCTAAATTATTTTAAAGGTGATAGTTCAAACAAAAAATGAAAATGACCATCATTTACTCTCCTTTATGTTGGTTTTATGATTTCTTTCTTCCGTTGAACACAAAAGATGATATTTTAAAGATTGTTCAGTACTATCGAAGTCAATGGGTTCCGGCAACCAACATTTCAAAATATCGTTCGTTCAACAGAAGAAATAAACTCAAATAGATTTGAAACATGTGAACGATGAATAAAATTAAGGGACAGTTCCCCTAAAACTAAAATGTATGTCGTCAACTGCAAATATTTTGGAAAAATGTGAATAACTGGTCCCAACTGAGTACCATAGTAGTAAATAAAATACTATGAAAATCAATAGGAACCAATGATGATAGCAGTTTTGTTTCTGAGTGAACAATCACATTAATACTTTAGAAAAACATGATGTGCACCGATATAAGTCTAGTTTTTTCTTATTTTATATGGAACATATTGAGCAGCCAAATACAAATTACTTTATCTCAGAAAAAGCCCAATTATTGGACAATGGTCCAACATTTTGGTCAGCAAAACAAACAAATAAAATTTGCTTAGTGCATTTTTACCTCTAACTTAAAACGCAAAATAAAGCCATGCCTTTAAATGCATTGGGTCAACCATAAAGAAGTTTTTCTATTTTTTAATCCATTCAACTGATCTCTGGGTCTGGCAAGAGTCTTTTTAAAAAAAGTTCAATGATTCAACTCAATGATCTATGCTAAGCAAAGCTAAAAGTGCCCAACCAAACCCGTAGATCAGCTGAACAGATTCAAAATTGGTAAAACTCAACTGCAAACTGCAACTCTGGGTCAGTTGTAAAATGGCCATTAAAAAAAAAAAAGAAATACTATTGTAGTAAATAAAATACTACGGAAATCAATGGGGGCCAGCATTTTTGTTTCTGCGTGAACAATCACATTAATACTTTAGAAAAGCATGATGTGCACTGAATCAAGTCTTGTTTTATCTCATTTCATAAGGAACATATTCAGCAGCCAAATACAATTTACTTTATCTCAGGAAATGCCCAATTATTGGACACTAGTCCAACATTTTTGGTCAGCAAAACAAACAAAACAAATTTGCTTAGTGCACTTTTACCTCTAACTTTAAATGCAAACTAAAGCCATGCCTTTAAAATGACATCATGATACATAGAGCAGTAAGAATGAGACCATGTGTCTTGTGCATTGGGTCGGCCATAAACAAGTTTTCCCATATTTTAATCCATTTAACTGATCTCCGGGTCTGGCAAGAGTCTTATAAAATTTTTTTTTGAATGAGATGCTAATAGCCTAATCTGATTCAATGATCTATGCTAAGCTAAGCTAAAAGTGCCCAACCAAACCGGTAGATCGGATGAATAGATTAAAAATTGGGAAAAATCAACTGTTTAACTCTAGGCCAGGGATGGGCAAACTCGGTCCTGGAGGGCCGGTGTCCTGCATAGTTTAGCTTTAACTCTAATCAAACACACCTGAACATGCTAATCAGTGTCTCCAAGATCACTAATTATCTATAAGCAGGTGTGTTCGATTAGAGTTGGAGCTAAACTGTACAGGACACCGGCCCTCCAGGACCGAGTTTGCCCATCCCTGCTCTAGGCGAATTGTAAAATGGCCATTTCCTAAAAAAAAAAAAATAACTACCATAGTAGTAAATAAAATACTATAGAAATCAATGAGGACCAATGATAATAGCATTTTTGTTTCTGAGTTAACGGTCACATTAATATTTTAGAAAAACATGATGAGTTAAGCCTTGTTTTTTTCTCATTTTATATGGAACATATTGAGCAGCCAAATAGGATTTACTTTATCTCAGGAAAAGCCCAATTATTGGACACTAGTCCAACATTTTTGTTCAGCAAAACAAACAAATAAAATTTGCTTAGTGCACTTTTACCTTTAACTTGAAATGCAAAATAAAACCATGCCTTTAAAATGACAATGATGATGCAAAGATCAGTGAGAATGGGACTGTGTGTCTTGTGCATTGGGTCTGCCATAAAAACATGCTTAGTATGTAACTCTAAACTGACACATGAAACTAAAACCCGTAACAGAAATTTTGTGAAACAGATGCAATTGGATGCAACAGGAAAGTGAAGTAATACTTTGAGTAACCATAAACCTTTTTTTTCACAAATTTGAAAACTCTTGAAGCTCCAAGAATCGGAACGCTAGCATGCGGCAACATTAGAAAAGGAAAAATGAAGAAGGAAAAAGGCAGCGAGAGGCAGGTCTTTACTTACATAGGCTGGGAAGGGTTGCAGGGTGGGGAAGGTCTCCTCAGGGTAAGGGGTCTCGCCCTTGGGGAGAAAGGGCTTCAGGCCAGAGCCGGTTTCATACATGGACATGGGGCGACTGGCCCGCGCAGACAGGTGGCGTTTCAGGGCAGAGGAGGAGGAGGAGGAGGAGGAACAGGAGGAGGGACTGGAGGGATTGGGATGGTCAGGGCCGCCGGGGGCCTGATAGGGCTGTTGAGCGGAGACCTGCCGCCTCAGAGAGCTGTTCTCGCTTTGCAGAGACTGCAGCTGAAGAGAAACACCAGTAAGCCAGAGAAACGCAAAGAAGAGCAGAAACTAGAGCAAAGCTGAGCTCACAGGGGGGAAAATAGGTCAATTAATGAATAAATAACAGTGTTTGGTTAACAAACGACCACTTAAAGGAACACTACGTTTTCTTTTTTTTTTGGAAATGGGCAGTTTTGGCTGAACTATCCATTTCCGTGACACTCTTAAACTAACACTTTTTGGGTGGAAATGGCCATTTTATAGTTAAGCAGTTGAGTTTTCCCATTTTTTAATCCATTCAACCGATCCCCGGGATTGGCAAAAGTGTTTTTTTTTTTTTTTTTTTTTTGAGTGAGATGGTAATGGTCTAATCCGATTCAATGAACTACGCTAAGCTAAGCTAAAAGTGCTCCCACCAAACTTGTAGATCGGCTGAATGGATTCAGAAATAGTAAAACTCAAATCTTTAACTGTAGGGGAGTTGTAAAATGAGACCATTTCCAAAAAAAGTGGTTTGTTGCTTTAAGAGTGTTACGAAAATGGATAGTTCAGCCAGACATTAAATTCAGTCATCATTTACTCACCTATCATTGGTTCGAGGCAACGCTAGCCATTAAATTTAGCATTTAGTAGTATTTATTATGTAGTCAATGGCTACCATCAACAGTTTGGTTAACATAATTAAAATATCTAAGGAGAGAAACTTGGAGAGGTTTAGAGCTGCTAAAGCGTGAGTAATTGTTGAGTAAAGCTTCATTTTCAGGTGAACTATCTCTATAAATCAGCCTATGTTTTGTTTTAGCATTTAATTATTTACAATTAAACAATCATTTACGATTTACCATGAATTATATAAACTTAGTTTCAGCTAAAAAAAAAAACGTCCTATAGCTTGGATGGCCATGGGCAAATAAATTGACAGAGGATTTTAATGAATACCTTGAATGAATACAATATTAACAGCAAACAATCCAGGTTTGCATGGATACAGTTCATTTATCTGGAGATTAAAGGGCATTCACCTAAAAATGAAAATTCTGTTATTAATTGCCTACCCTCATGTCTTTCTAGTCCCCTGAGACCCTTGTTCACCTTCAGAACACAAATTAAGATATTTTGGATGAAATCTGAGACCTCTCTCTCATCCCTTGAAGCAGACGTTAAAGACATTGTTAAAGTCATTTTTACAGTTTTTTGGCACACAAAAGTGTTCTTGGAGATTTGTTTTGTTACAGTTGAATGTTTTGACAATATTTTTGGTTCCTTTTCTTGTCTTTGAACATCTCATAATTCTAGCTGTCTATGGAAGGACAAAGAGCTCCCAAAAAAACAACTTAATTTGTGTTCCCAAGATGAACGAAGAACTCAAGGGACTAGAATGACATGAGGGCGAGTAATTAATAATAGAATTTTCATTTTTGGATGAACTAACCCTTTAATCAGATCCTGTTTTTGATCAATTAGCTAGCTGAAATGGCATTAATATTAGGTATATGAGATGTACTACAGTAATCATAACTTTTTAAAGTGCTAATTCACAATCTTACAGTACAAGGTTAAAAAAAACTATCCAATTTGAACAATAACAAAATAAATTGTTACATTAAAACAACTTTCCATACATAAATATAAGATATTTACTTGGATTACATTCTATAAAACTAATTGCTGTAGTATTTGACAATTTATGGCAAATATCAGCTAAAATAATAAAAGTCAATTAAAAGTTAAGATTGTACAAGTAAATATGAAAGCATTTAGGAAACCATTAAATGGAGTTGCGCAATAAACTACAACTTCTCAAGAGCCATGACTCCAGATTAACATGCAGGCACTGGCAGAAGCAATGTCTAGACATGCTCAGAGAATGAGCACAAATTAGGCAGGCTTAAAAATCTACAGGGAGAGAGAGAGACAGAGACTCACTCTACAGCTCAGAGAAGAGACAGACAGACCGAGCCAAACATGTTGGCCAGAATCAGTAGAGAAATGCAAAAGAGCCTTGGGACTTCATCCTCTCTATTTTTACCCAGTCAGATGTTCATCTAATGCAAAGCCACACAGTCTTACACAAATCTCACAGGTCTAATTATTCAAATCATGGACATTTATAATAGCTTCTGAAAAAAATAACAGATTCCTTTGTTAGGAAAACATACATTTTAAACGTTTAGCAACACACTAAGCTGGCTTTTCATGGGAGAATAAAAAGTAGTTTAAAACCATAAATAACTTTTAGAGTACACTAATCAGCACTTCTAATTTAACAGAAAACTGGCTGGAACTTCCAGAGATGGTAAGAGACCCTTAGAAAATATCTCTGTTTGAGTTGTTTGGTCACTGAAAATGGCATTTATGAGTTTTAGTCTGAAAGAAAGCACTCAGTTTAACTGCATTTGAGTTTTGATAGTCTGCAATGTCAAAAAAACAATGGTATAAATAAAATACTGTCTGTTTTATGGATTTTAAGACAACCTAAAATACTGTACTTTTGGTCCTACAGTTATAGGAAGGTCAATGGCAGTGTGAAATCAAATGATCATGGGTCAAATCGCATGATCTGTGTATTTTCTGGAATATCTGTGTGAAAGAGGCTATAGTGGGCCTCTACAATTTTCATTAAAATGATTATATAACATTTTAACTTTATTGTCTAAGCTGCTGCGCTCAATACTTTTGTTCGGTTTTGAAAAGAATAGCAGTTTTATAAATGTTGGTAAAAAGACGCATGTTGACAAAATAAAAAACAGAATCTAAAACAATACCTTTCTAAAAGATTCTGTCCAATTTTTTTGTGATACTTCAATAAAAATGTAATTTTAATTATTTAATTAGTTTAAAATAAATTATTTTAATTGTACTAATAAATTTCACAAAATAATAATTAAAAAGTCTTATTATTAAACCTAACATCTAGACAAAAACAAGTTTAACACCATTCATTTTTTGGTTCTGGTCCCAGCCATAATTTATCGATGAATCTTTTAATGAAATACAGTTTGATTCATTTATTATCACATTAAACAGTTCAGTAATTGTAGCAAATCTTCCCAAATGGATTTAGAATTTATCGTTTAACGGGACAATCCTTGAAAAAGATATCTGGAAACTGAACACTGAAATGGCAAATTCAGTTCAATAGCATTACTTTATATTCAAAATAGAATTTGTTTGTGATCTCAGAGCTGACTGCATTCTGGAAACCCCTGCATAACGTACAAAAATATAGAGACAGCCAATTAAAAAGAGTCATGCTAATGGAAAAGCTGACAGCTGGATCAGGTTTGTGGTTAGAGGGGTTAGCATGCCAATTAAATCATTTGCAGTTTCAGACATGGTCAGTATATTATGCCTTCATGTCATTGACAACATCTTTTTCAGTGGTTTGGAGGTCGATGTCATGCTGGTTATTTGAACACTACAGCAGGGATCACGAGATTACGTTGACATCAGCATTCCAGAGGCGTTTAATAATCATATTGTGACTTTTAGGTCAGCCGGAATGTCGAGAAGAGGTGTTTGTGCAGGAGTTAGACAGTATGGGTTTTGCTCTTTCAACCAGGACATTCAGCGCTCACTGCTGAATCTCTGGTACCTTTTTCTGCATTAATCTCAGCTCTTCATTCAGATTACTGTTGGCCTTCATCAGCTCCTGAATTTTGGCCTCGGAGGCTGAGAGTGCGTTTTTCACCTCCAGAAACTCGTGCACGGAAACCGGTCCATCGGAGAGATCCGAGTCCAGACTCTGAGGAGGAAAGAAGTTAAACATTAGCCAACAAACAACATGTTACTAAAATATATTGAGGCAAGACTAATTTCTAAAGACCCTGATATACTTTGAGTTAAGTTGTTCTTTGTTTATAGATAAAAAAGGCATTGTACTGTTTTAGTTTTAGCTAAACAGGCTGTGATGTAGAAGCAGGTGCTGATCTTCTGTGGAGTTATAATAGCAACACCATTACATAAAGAAATGTCATTTTGGCAGATTGGCTTTATTATAAGTAGTTTTTATATTAATACAAAAAGGTTTTGAGTTCTGAAAATTAAGTCCTGTGCACATCGTGACAATTTTCGCTTGTGCTTATTGTCAACATTAACGATTTGTGACTAAACAAAGGGCGTCAATTTGAGTATGCACACCAATGTGGAAAACAGCAGGCATAAAAACTATTATTGGAAAACAAATATTTTTTGGAGCCACGTCTGGCTGAGCTGGATAAATGTGCCACATCTTTAGAAATCCCCCCAAAGAATGCCTGATTGGAAGTTCTTTGTTTTTTTTAAGCTTTGAGGAAAACCAATCCATACACTGTGCAGAGGTTGTACATAACTTAAAAAAATTCTGAAAAAAAAATTACTGTAATAATTTAAAATACAAAAATTAAAATTAGAAAATAAAATTAACTGTAATAAAAGCTAACTTTTTCATTTTTGTGTCTTATTTACAACCTATTCATTTTATGTATAACTTGAAATAAACATTTACAATGTTTATTTTGCTAGCTCACATTGTTATTCTTAAAGTAATAATTAATCTGTGCAAGTAAATCCACTGAATTTGTTTTTGTTTTGATAAACTTCAATTAGAGTCTGACCATTTTTTTGACCATGCTTCTGCTTTTGGAGTAACAGTACTTCTGTTAACGTCAACCTGAGGGCTTCCATAGCAACTGCATATTAAATACCCTCACTTACTACAAGTTTGCATTTTAGGAAATAATGCGCACACTAAAGCCCTGCCCCCTACTCAATATTTCATTTCAGTTGGAAGTACATAAACTTATTGAAATAAAAGTCTCATCAACTTTCGGTTCATGCAAACTTTAAATTCATTAATTTAGCAACTCCATGCACTGACTTCACCACGATTTTATCAATAGTTACTCCGTGTTGCCTCAATGTTACAAATAATAGTACGACAGCAAATGCTTTAAATGTGCTGTATGCAAGTTTTTGACTCTTCTAAAGCATTAAAAATACCATATGTTTGCAGATATTTAAGAAACATGCCAAGTGGACATTCTTGTTTATCTGAAAACCAATGCTAAAGTCAGATATTCTGCTTTGAAAATGTGTTTTATGTGCCGGAACGTTTGTCTTTGTTTTGGTGATTTCAACCTGCCCAATGCCAGTTTAGCCAATTATTTTTCAGCACCCTGGGTTGCCTTAGTGGAAAACCGCGCATTTCATTCTTTCTTACAGAAAGGCTCTTAGTTAATGCACATTAACCCTCTTTAACATTATTAAATGTACATGCTGAATCACTCATATTTGTTTAGTTCTAAAGTTACATTTCAAATGGTTCATTTTATTTTCAAGATTTGAGGTAAACTATCTGCTGCTGATTTCAGTAGTATGGCAATAAATGGCATTCAAACTCACATTATTAGCATTTAACACTGAATGAAGCACATGAAGTTTACCTGAGGTGATCATTGTCATAGTTTTCTGTTGTTCAGCTGCAAGAAATAGAAGTCATTTCTAATATATCAATTTGATGTGTTGGTTAAAACAAAAACTCCTATTAACATGGAAAATATTCCCTCTATTGCGTGCCGTTGCTTTAATTTAGAACACGACTTAAGTCAGACTCACTCCTCTATCTGGCAACCTGCGCTTGCATTTGTTTTGATTCAGGAGTTCAACCACTGGGTGTCAAACTTACATACTGCACCTTTAAATATAGAAGCCTTGACAACTTTCAACTAGCCGTGGAGAAGGACACAAGTATAAATCCAGCTTTAGTCCTGACCCCTTCAGGTATATTTGGGGCCATAATACTATTACGTTAGCCTTACTTTAGTTCTGTCTGTTTTGCCCATTCGTAAATCAGTATCTGTGTCCTCATCGGATGCCACGCTGTCATAATCTGGCTGGTCAATTTCCTGACTTTCACTTCCATGACGGCTGCCCCCACTTTTGAAGAATACATCAACATTGTCTATGAAGAAGTAGATACAACATTCATGAAACATTAACAAGAACTTGAAAAGAAATTAGAGACTAAAGGTTTGGGTGCGTTGAGGCAGGCTGTACCTTTAGGACTTGGGACTGGATTTCCATGCTGGCGTCGCTTTGCATCACTTAGAATATCGATCACAAGTGTGGCAAATTCATGAGCGTTGAATCTTGCCAGCTTTTGTCTTCCCTGGAAATAATAATAAATATATACTAAATGATGACTTCATTGCATATTCACTGTCGGAAAGTCAAGTTGGTCTTATAGATTAAGAACCAGATCAGGACACACTGTAGCACTCAAAAACTGCTATACAGATTGCAAAATGTAATAACAAGATGCAGGGGTATCATAACATAATTAATTAAAGGACAAACATGCACATCTGCATAAAATAGCATTGGCAAACTAAAAAACAACAACTAATTAAATAATAATAAACACATAACCAATGATGCAAACTTTATTAAATCTGAGGCGAAAAAAATCAGTAAATCTGTAAATCAGTCATTATTCAGTTCAAATGAGTCAGTTCAGTTCAATAACTGTAATTATGTAAATAGCTATTTGTTCAGTTTAGCTTTAGCAGTAGTTTCCAACACAAAACAGAAAATCACTTAAGTAAATTCATAGTTCTCTCTTGAAAGTGGAAAGTAGTTGACTAATGTGTGCCTTGGCATCAAGCACTTGAACTGTTTTCTTCTAATTGTTCTGACATTTTCTGAAATAATGTGCTGTGTAATATCAGGCTTCTTTTAGCATATTCCAGAGTTCTCCTTTAGATTTAGAGTGTTGTGTGTTTCTTTTTCTGTCCAGGTGATCCCATACAGCCTCTATAATATGCAGGTCTGGACTCTGTGGAGGCCATTTCATGGTTGTCTGCGTTTCATCAGCTGTATTCTTTTCTTCAAATAGGATTTCACTGCAATTAGCGAATCAGTGGTAATGGTTTTCATTTTCAGCATGAGAATGAAGTGCTTTTCTGAAAGGCATGATGGATTAAAACCTATCTGTACTTTTCAACATTCACAATTTCAACATTCATAATTCCATCAATTCCATGAATATAACGGTTTAATGAAACTGCTTTATTTAAACGCACCAAAAAGTATTCTCTATATTCATTGCGAAATAGATAAAAATATTCATTTTTAAAAGAGGCTGTACTCATTTATGCTGAGCACTGTATATGTAGTTTTTTCTGTAATCATTCATCTATTTTTTATCTCTCTTATCTACATTTCCCCTATATTTCAATCTGAAACAGATATACTGTACATAAACATATATAAAATGATTGCTAATACAATTAAACATATTTATTTTTAATTCTAATAGTTGGAAAATACTCGTCATCGATGATGCGCTGTTCAGTAAATGCTTTCGCTCAGCACAGTGGAGATTTCTTTAGTTATATCGGTTAAGTCGTTTGATATGCAGAAACACGCAGTCAAATATTTCGCTGAACAGATCAGCCACTTTTGACGCTCATAAACAATCATAAAAGTCCTCCTGCTGCAGGAATTAGGAGGTTTGCTGAATAAAATTTAATTTTAATTTAATAAAATAAATTTCTTTAATAAACTACGACAGTTTGCGTTCATTGAACAGTAGGAATGATTAATTAATCCATATCAAACAGTCCCTTAAAAGTCACGTCTCGCTTTCAGTTTCGGGCTCAGGCGCGTTTTGCACTCACACACAAGCGTACCGCGCCAAAGCCCAGGTGAACCGGGCTCTGGCACACCTACTACCAATTAAGCATATTAGGTGATGTGCATCTATGTAATGAGAAGGGGTGTGGTCTAATGACATCAACACCCTATATCAGGTGTGCATAATTATTAGGCAACTTCCTTTCCTTTGGCAAAATAGGTCAAAAGAAGGACTTGACAGGCACCGAAAAGTCAAAAAAGTGAGATATCTTGCAGAGGGATGCAGCACTCTTAAAATTGCCAAGCTTCTGAAGCGTGATCATCGAACAATCAAGCGTTTCATAAAAAATAATCAACAGGGTCGCAAGAAGCATGTGGAAAAGCCAAGGCGCAAAATAACTGCCCATGAACTGAGAAAAGTCAAGCGTGCAGCTGCCAAGATGCCACTTGCCACCAGGTTTGCCATATTTCAGAGCTGCAACATCACTGGAGTGCCCAAAAGCACAAGGTGTGCAATACTCAGAGACATGGCCAAGGTAAGAAAGGCTGAAAAACGACCACCACTGAACAAGACACACAAGCTGAAAAGTCAAGACTGGGCCAAGAAATATCTCAAGACTGATTTTTCTAAGGTTTTATGGACTGATGAAATAAAAGTGAGTCTTGATGGGCCCGTGGCTGGATCGGTAAAGGGCAAAGAGCTCCAGTCCGACTCAGACGCCAGCAAGGTGAAGGTGGAGTACTGGTTTGGGCTGGTATCATCAAAGATGAGCTTGTGGAGCCTTTTCGGGTTGAGGATGGAGTCAAGCTCAACTCCCAGTCCTACTGCCAGTTTCTGGAAGACACCTTCTTCAAGCAGTGGTACAGGAAGAAGTCTGCATCCTTCAAGTAAAACATGATTTTCATGCAGGACAATGCTCCATCACACGCATCCAAGTACTCCACAGCGTGGCTGGCAAGAAATGGTCTAAAGAGAACCTTTAGTACATCATCAAATGTGAGATTTGCAAGGAGAGAAAACAGTACACCTCTCTGAACAGTGTCTGGGAGGCTGTGGTTGCTGATGCACGCAATGTTGATGGTGAACAGATCAAAACACTGACAGAATCCATGGATGGCAGGCTTTTGAGTGTCCTTGCAAAGAAAGGTGGCTATATTGGTCACTGATTTGTTTTTGTTTTGTTTTTGAATGTCAGAAATGTTTATTTGTGAATGTTGAGATGTTATATTGGTTTCACTGGTGAAAATAAATCATTGAAATGGGTATATATTTGTTTTTTGTTAAGTTGCCTAATAATTATGCACAGTAATAGTCACCTGCACACACAGATATCATCCTAAAATAGCTAAAACTAAAAACAAACTAAAAACTACTTCCAAAAATATTCAGCTTTGATAATAATGAGTTTTTTGGGTTCATTGAGAACATGGTTGTTGTTCAATAATAAAATTAATCCTCAAAAATACAACTTGCCTAATAATTCTGCACTCCCTGTATATATTTATATATAACATGCATTTTTGTGGTCTGGGTTGTCAAAGCTAACAGTTTTCATGCAATTTCCCCTTTTTCTTTCAAATTCATGACATATCAAGTTGCATGTTCGTCTGCCAAGTTTCTGCATGTTGCACTTGTTGCAGCCGCTAACACTGCATAAAAAGGTGCTATTAAATGTTGCTTGACAAAGCGCAAAATCTTGATTTCCTGTTAAAAAGTCTTTGGTGAAATCATGAGTGTTTTTTAGAACTCGCCTGGTTTCGTGTTGATGAATACTCAGGGTTGACAGGAAGGAAAGGCACAACTGTTGTCTCTGTTACCAAGGTGCTGTGGTTCTGAGTGGCCAGCCAAACTGCACCAGATAAAAAGCAAATGCTCATTGTGACGCATGATGCACATTAGTAAATCGTTTAATTTGTTCATCAAATGCAGATTATCTCACCTGCATCTGTCTCTCGTCGATCCACTTCATCATAGACATCCATTGCCAATTCCTCAAACAAATGATCGCTGAGCTGCAATGATAAGAGTTATTTCAGTGGCTGTAAACGTGCATGTCTGAAGACAGGTTAAACAGCATATAAAGAGAGTGTCTAAATGACTGACAGATAACTGTTTTGGGGGTTGGGGCCTTTAATGGCCATCTGCTTTAGAAATAAGCCTAACAGTTTCCTCTGTGCTCACCAAGCTCACTTAAGCTTTCTAAGGCTGTTTCCACCTGGTAATGACATGCGTTTTCACTGATCTGATCATGAGTGGTCAGCTAAAATTCATTATGGGTTTCCATCTGCTATTAGCATGTGTTCAAATGTGACTTGTGATATTTCATTGAGACCCTTCTCTTTTATTTTTGGAAGTAAAAAAAAAAAAAAAAAAAAAAAAAAAAAAAAAAAAAAGATGTCGATAGCAACTACAATTTTTATCTTTAGATTTGAAAGTTTTATTTTTGGTGCGCTTTCTTACAACATGTCAAATAACGAAATGCATGTTAGGCCACTAGACTAAATGCAGGTAGCCTTTTCTGACTGTTTTAATGCATTCAATCACATCAGGGTGCAGTAAGCATCCCACAAAAACATTTTAATACCAGGTATAAAATGGGCTTAAGTAACAAGCAAGAGATGTATAAAATGTACACGTCACATTTTATATATTATACATATACATATTATATTGTACACACGTATACATTTAAACTTTCCTTTCCTTCAGCTGAGTCCCTTATTTATCAGGGGTAGCCACAGCGGAATGAACCACCAACTTATCCAGCATATGTTTTACGCAGCGGATGCCCTTCCAGCTGCAACCCAGTACTGGGAAACCCCCATACACTCACACATTCACACTCATACACTACAGCCAATTTAGCTTATTCAATTCACCTATACCACATGTCTTTGGACTGTGGGGGAAACCAGAACACCAGGAGAACACCATGCAAACTCCATACAGAATGCCAACTGACCCAGGCGGGGCTCTAACCAGCGACCTTCTTGCTGTGAGGCGACAGTGTAAACCACTGAGCCAACATGCTACCCACTTATGCATTTGTATTTACACAAACATTTATTTTTTTACAATTTAACTTAAAGCATATACTCTCAGATTCTAGTTTCACTGCACTTTTCTCTGAAAATATGAATACTGTATATTTTCAAAGACCAATCAAAAATATAATGACAACAAATCTGAATTAATATATGCTAATGCATTGCTTAAAAATGTTAATAGAACAATAATAAAGCAGAGTGCACTTACAGACTGTAGTTTTCTTTTTGCAGCTTTAGCAAACTCTGTTAACTCTACACTGCTGTAAAAGGGAATACCATTGTAAATCATTTTCATTTTCTTAGCATTTTTATTTTATTATAACAAACGAAAGTGTGAAAGAAAATTTGATATTCGATTTCAGTTGCTATTCTCGTTGTACAATACTTACACATTTCTTTTTCATCAAAGGCAGCAAAAAAAAAAAGTTTAAAAGATCAATTGCAATAATTAGATGCTCAAAATAGTACTTTAGTAGAGTTTTCTGCGATTCAATTAAGTTTATTTCTCCATTACAACAACTACTACAATGACTACTACTACTACTACGATGACGACGACTACTACGACAATAACTACTACTACGATAACGACACTGACTACTACTACGACAACTACAACAATGACTACTACGACTACAACGACAATGACTACTTCGATGACGACGACTACTACGACAATGACTTCTACGACGACGAGAATGACTACTACGGCGATGATGACAATGACTACTACTACAGCGGCGACTACTACAAATACAACGACGACTTCTACAACCACAACTACTAATACAACAACGACTACTACAAATACTACTACGACTACAACAACTACAACTACTACGACAATGTCTACTACTACGACTATGATAATGACTACTACTACTACGATGATTACTACTACTACTACAATGACGACTACTACTACGACTACAATGACGATTACTACTACTACTAAGACTACAATGACAACTACTACTACTACGACTACAATGACAATTACTACTACTACGACAACAATGACTTCTACTACGGCGACAATAGCTTTGCGTTTATCCAAAAATGCGAATTAACTCTATGTGCAAATCTGGATTATTGCATAAAAGATATGCAAATCCAACGAGTCAAGGAGAACAAAAACGTCAGTTCCTGAATAATTGCCGCCTAATATCAACAGTAAAAATGGAATTTGCTGTGGTAGGAGAAGCTGCGTGAATCTTTTCTTCATTTAATAAATGACATGCGCCTCAGAACGCAATCCTGAAGCACAGTGGCGTTTGAAGGCGTGAGACGCGGAGCACAGACGCTCTTGATTCTGGAGGTCATTAATAATATAATAACACTAATACTGAAATGGTTCGGGCTTTTAAGAATGACCAAAACAACGTAGCTAATGACTACTACTACGACAATGACTACTACTACAACAACAACAACAAAGATGCCACCAGTACCATTAATAGAATATCGGAAAATATCAGATCTTTACTACCTGTCTGCCATCTGTGGTATAATGAAATGCTGTCCACTCTTGTGATCTGAAACAGAATATATTGACATACTGGAATCAGTTACTATTGACAATGCACTGATAAGGATGCACACTGATGCATTAAAACACATCAAGCTTGCTTCAGCATCTCTGTGGTATTTTACTGAGCCATCTGGAGCTTTTAAGACCATAACCCATAGCATGATCTGATTAACGTAAAAGCGCGCTGTAAAAAGGTTTCATGCATGCAGCTGGATATCGAAACATCAGTTCACATCATGATAACATCTGACTCACCAGGCTTCCGCCCACAGAGGTAAAAGGCCAGCCTGTCTGTCAGCTCGTACTGTATTTCCACCAGTCTGTCTGCCAGGTCCTGATGGCCAGCCTGCCTGATTACAAACAACACAAAGACATTATGGCTTTTATTTTTGAACTTTAGGCTTATGTGTCAAATGCTGCCGTCAACACAATAGTCTGTGAAAACTGTACTACAGTAATAGGAATCAACATTTAACCCTTTTGTATTGTTCAAATGGACTACCCTTTCGTTATGTTGGTGGCTGTTTTTGCCCTATTGACTTTCAAAGCCATGACAGCATATAATCCTGAATTTTTGATTATTGGTGGTTTTACCGGTTGGTACAAGAGGTACAATTTATAATTTTTACTGTTGATCATCAATTGGCACCATTAACCCTTTAGACAGGCCTGTGAAAGAAGGTTTCTGGCTTTTATATGGAGTTCTATAGAGTAAAACAGCTAATTATAGTGTACATGCATAAATACACTTACTATGTTTACTATGTTCTAAGAGTTGAGCTGCATATTATGATTTTCTCAAACATATCAAGGTAAGAGTGCAAAAGTCTCTCTTACACTCTAAAGCCCTGCTCACACTGTGAGATTTCAACCACGATTTCGTCACTGAGACAAATTTGGGAAATCCTAAAAGATTCCTGAAATCCTTGGCTAAAATCTGTGATCTTTGATCACTGGTTTGAAACGTTCACAGACAGCTGTTTAATGACTGTTGTGGTCAGATTTTCCCTCCGATAAAGTTCTGGCAGTGTCAGAAGATTTCAGAGACTTTCCTGCAGTGTGACAACAGCTGTGATAAGCATCAATCCAAGAACCAATAAGAGCGTCGAATCTGATGATGCAATCCATGCGCCAATTCAATTGACCGCAGAAAAATATCAAAAAAAATTTTTTTTTTCCTGGTTTAATTACTGAGGCACACTGTGTGCAAAATCGTCGCTACAGATTGTTTACATTTGCGGTGAAGAATCATTTCAGAACAGTTCAGATCGTGAAAGTGTCACGAATGGATGATGTCAAATTGGCACGTCTTCACTGTTGTTCACTCTGGCTCGTTTCCACTGAGTGGTACAGTACGGTACGGTTCGGGTTGGTACGGGTCACCTTTATCAGGCTTGTGTTTCCACTACCAAGGGTACCCTTTTGGTAGGCGTGGTGTACAACAGAAAGTTTAAGTCAACGCCATTTTTGCTCGAGGAAATGTCTACAGTAAAGCTGTACAGTTCGTTCACATCATATGAGAAGCACTTCTCACAAAACAGATGCTTTAAACATATAAATACTTGTGTATAAATGTTTATTACTAACTTTTCAATGAACATAATTTGATTATAACTGCAGACCAATGACAGTGCGAAATAGCCTACTGTAACGTCTGCAATTTTATAAAATAAATAAACGCAACATATATGAACACACACAGACCTTTACACTCTCCGATATGTTACCAATTACAGAAAAACTACACGCAGCATACATTTAGTCCTTATTTGAGTTCAAAAACAACACGCTACATAGCCCACAGTCAGAGAAAACCTCTCATCTGTGTCTGTAATCTTCACCAGCACATGAAGCCTCTGTTAGAGAGTAATTCTGTCATTACGAGTTCATAATAGTCCAAAAGGCGATGATAAACTTGGCAGTTTGTTCATGATTTAGGTTGCTGAAACAATTTGCTCCTGTGTTTTGTTGGGCTTCTCTTTTTTTCGCGCTTCACTCTCGCGTTTGTCCTTTTCTTTTTGAATGGATCAGATGTCGAAGACATTTCAATAATCACACACACAAGTTATTATCATCAGCTTAAGAAGATTTCAATTATAGATGCGATCGCGAGCTCCCTGGAGAAAGCGAAAACCGCGCGCACTTTTAGACGGCCTCGTAAAACAGGACACAGCAGATTTTGTTCTTCTTGGCTTTGTGGCTGTACATGAAGACAACGACAAGGTTTGCTTGAGCTCGGGTCATCCATTGCTTGTTATTATACGCATATAGTATTTCCATGTAATGTCTCGGCTTACAAAACATGGCGGTTCCTTTGTTTTCATTCTGGCTAGCTCCACGAGATCGTGACTTATCTCTGTAACCAATCAGCGTTCAGCTGCGCGTGTAGCTCCACCTTTTGGTACCCTTTCTCGTGTTTGGTACCCTTTCGAAAGGGTGCTGAAAAAGTGGTTCGGTACGCTTTTTGACAGTGGAAACGGCCAAAGAAGCGTACCAAACCGTACCGTACCACTCAGTGGAAACGGGCCAATTATGATAGCTGAGATCTTACAGTGTGACATGGGAGCCATGTTCGTGCAGTCTGACATGCTACAACATTTAGGATTATTTAAAAATAAATAAATAAATAAATAATAATAATAATTCACACAGTATGAGCTGGCCTTTACGCACAAACACACACTATACTCCATATAAAAGACAAAAACTAAGCCTTTTTTTAATGAACTGATGATCAAAAGTAAAAATGACTAATTTTACCTATTCCCAACAGGGAAAACCACCAAAAAACAAGAATGCATGAATACATAACATTATGGCTTTCCAATCAAACAATATAAATATAATGGAAGTCATACACCCCACAGTGTATTGTTGAGTTTTTTACCACTTTCAAATATTCCCAAAACATTCCATTTGCTGAAACACAGAGAAAGTTGTGGCCAAATTAAGACTTACAAACTTATGAGTTTCTTTCTTCAGAATTTTGGAAACCCACAGTCATGGACTTCCATAGTAACAAAAATTTAATTGGCTACCTGTTTCCAGTATTTTAAAAAATATATTGTTTACAGTTTAAAACAGAATAAAGTAAACCAATAGAGGACAGTCAATTTGGTCTCCCCTTTGAGAATACATAAAAGAGCTCTCTTAAATTAACATAGGATCCTTGTTATTCATTTACAATTTTTGCTTAATCTCCACTTAACGACTGCTATAAAATGGTGTGATTATACTGTATTTTAATTTATTTATTTATGTTTTTTTATATACATTTTTTTTGTTATTTTCTATTTTTAAGACTGTACACTCTGTAACACATTTATACATTTTGATGTTAATATTTTGTGAATGTGGGCATACAATAATAAATAAATAAATAAATAAATAGAGGATAAATAAATGATGACAATTTTCCTTTTTGGGTGAACTTTCCTATTAATAACGAGTAACAAACATATGAACACATGAACAAGTTTAAATTTTCTTGTAAAATGTTTGCTTATTAGTAAATGTTTACTATTAGATTTTAGTGTGAAGTATCAAAAAGACTTGCTTTGGAAAGTAACTGAAATTTGAAGTTGAAATTAAATGAAAAAAAATTAGGTTCATGTAACACTGAAAAAATAAGCTAAATCAAATTAAAAAAAGGTTAACAGAAATGTTACTTGTTTTAATAAAATTGCAAACAAATAAAATGTATAAAATACAGCTACTTAAAATACTAATAATAAATACATAAACAATACTAAAATAATGCAGCCATTGTGTTAATATAGAGTAGATATTTGTGTAGGTAAAAGCCGCAAGACAAATCTCTGACAAATCTAATCTACATTGACATAAAACATAGGAAGTAATCAATGAATGCAGAATTCAATGGCCAGTGGCTTGGGAGCATCAATGCAGTAGCTATTGATTACCTTGCATAGTTGATGGGTGTTTTGCCGCTGGAGTCTGGAGCTCCAGGATCTGCCCCATAAACGCACAGAAGCTCAGCCTGGCACACTTGACCTGCTTTAGCCGCGATGTGCAGCGGGGTGTTCCCTTTCTCCTATTGGAATCAATGCAGAACAGTTAAGTACGTATGTTGTATACAACTGAATATGATAAACTAAAGTGAGAACAGAGGTGTTTACCGGATGAAAGTAGTTAGCTTGAGCCCCAAGAGACAGTAACCGCAAACAAGTCTCAAGATTGCCTGTTCGAACGCTGGAGTGAAGTTGCTAAAAAAAAAGAAAAGAATATATAAGAGGACAAAGTGCAACAACAGATATGTTTCAATCAGCCCAGTAGCACAAAAAAAAAGAAAGAAACACTCTCAAGTGACTCTTAAAAGGACAGTACACCCAAAACTCAAATGTATTAACCATTTACACACTCAAGTTGTTTCAAACCATTCTGGAGAATGCTGGTAACCAAACAGTTGATGACTTCACTGACCCACTGACTTGGTATCTGGCTACCAGCACTCATCAAAATATCTTCTTCAGCGTTTAAAAGCGTAAAGAAACGTATTCCAAATTGAACAATTGATATGTGAGTAAAATGTCAGAATTATTGTACGGTCCCTTTAAATAGAGTTCCTCCAGCACACATAATAAAAATTAATGTCAGGCCTAAAAAACACTATCAAAAATATTTAAAAGACAGCGTTGATGCAATATCAAGAAGTCCATAAAGGATAAAACAGGAAAGTCATTTCATACCTTGCTTAGATCAGCAGCGGCAGTACTGTCATCATCTCGACATGGTAAACGATGGACGTAAGCCAGCATTTGATACTTTGCTTTGATGAAGTCTGCCTTGTTGGGGCTTTTGGGGTGAAAGAAATAATAATGGGACAATTAGATCCAGTCAACCATTGATGTATTTCTATTGATTTGCTCACTAAGTTGTAATTATTTGATCATAAATACAGTATAAACAGCAATAGTGTGAAATATTATTACAATTTAAAATATGTGATTTCTATTTTAATATCTTAGAAATTAGAATTTATTCTAGTAATGGCAAAGCCAAATTTTCAGCTGCCATTAAGGCCCTGACATAGTCAGCAACGTTCCTTTTCATTCCTTTTATGTGGTAAAAAGACATTTGAAATACTGAGTTCACACTAAGTCAAATATCAATTCCCTGTCTTTTCAATGAATTTTACTGACTAAAGTGTTAAATTTCCATGACATCTAATGAAGAGGAAACTGGGCAGCAGTTGTGCTTATATATATATATATATATATATATATATATATATATATATATATATATATATATATATATATATATATATATATATATATATATATATATATATATATATATATATATATATATATATATATACACACACAAGCACAACTTCTAACATATATTATATGGGGTGTAGCTGTTCAGCCCGACACCGACACAAAAAGTCATGATGGTAATTTGTTTCTTTTAATGACAGCAGTAAAAACTGAACAATTATTTGAATTGTACAACCGCACAAGCCAAAAATTAACATTTCTTTTTATATCTTTTTTATCTACAAAGTGTGCAGCTTTTGTCACTGCAGTGCATCTTATTGGGCTTATTTACTTACTAAATAAAGTAAACTTTTATACTTGACGTTTACTTAAGTATTCTGTTTCCTATTGGTGTATTTACTGACTTACTAAGATCAGTCTTGTACAGCCAGGGGGAATATTGCTGCTCTGACAGCCAAGTTGGGTCACAGCTAGGGATGCTCCGATCAGGAGTTTTGCAGCTGATACGGAGGACTGATTCCTTGTCATGGTGATTGGCTGATACCGAGTACCGATTCTAATGCTGCGTTCACAGCAGACGCGGAAGAAGCGTCAAGCGCGAGTGATTTACATGTTAAGTCAATGCAAACGTGCGAATAGGCATCCTGCGGCGCGATACACGCGAATGGCGTGGCGCGAATGACGCGAATTGTGCGAATGGCGCAGCGCGGCAAATCGCGCGAATCGCTCGAGTTCAAAAATCATTCATGTCGCGTTAACCAATCAGGAGCTTGCTCTTGTGGGGGCATGATTGAGACGTAGCACCTGTTGTTGGTGTCCCGGGGGAAATCCTTCAGCCGACACCGACAACAGTTCATCAAACTGGGCTTAGCTCAGTCAGAAGCACCGCTGAAAGCCTCCGTCATCCAGGTTAAGTTTCTGGAGGAGTTTATGTGCTCACAGAGCTGGGTGCACCTCAGAAAGTATCGAGTTAACTCAGACACTGGTCCAAACGTATCGACGCTGTTTTTCAGCCTTCATAAAGCACATAAACACAGTTATTTTATCAATAAAATCCATGTTAGCCATTTACAAACGAAGCTACAGTCACCGGCCAGACAGAAGCCCTGCCCATGACGCGAATTCGCGTCTGTTCTGAAGTGAATTTGACGCGCGAATGAAGCAGAGTTTGATGCGCGAATGAAGTGGAGTTTGACGTGCGAATGAAGCGAGTAAACTCAAATGTTCACGCGTCTATTTACACGCGTCTGGTGTGAACGCAGCATAAGAAGTTAAAAATGAAGTTTAATGACCTATAAATCTGATACTTCTTTACTAAAAGGAAATAGGCCTATAAACTACTGTTTATAGCAATGATTGTATTACAAGAATTAATATTATTAAATATTCATGTTAAAAAATAAAGTCTTATTTTTCTAATAATTCCAGCCAGCTTTTAGTGAATTTGCAATGTTGTCAACACAGAACTTTCAGTTGTAAAAAAAAATCAAACTGACACTGTTTCAATTTACTATAATCTTGAATGTGAAGCTGCTTTGACACAATCTACATTGTATAAGCGCTATAAAAATAAAGGTGAATTGAATTGTTATATGTAAAAACGCCTAAATACATGCAGGACCATTCAAATATTTTGCTCGTCTACAACTATTGACAGCAGATGTCAATGAGAGAGAGGGGGGGATTTGCACTCGCGATATCTTTACTGCTCTATTCATTTAACCTCAGAAATGTAATGTTTAGACCATAACTGTGCCTCTCGCGATCGGTTCATTCACTCTCGTCACCATGATTTCCGAGTATTTTAACTCATTTTTGGGGATCACGGGGCCGGTAAAAATATGCGGGAGACTTGCGGTGCTTCCGGGAGAGGTCAAGGTTGGATGAGATGCTAGATAGATAGCGGCGAACGAGTCACAGCAGCTCAAAACAGTGGCTGCACCTGCATTAAGGAGCATCACTCGTGCCACCAAACTTAACAGAGGTCCCATCGCATCTGTATATTTTTTAGCTGTGTAACGCGAACGCATTATGCTCCCACACATTATTTACCTGCATTGTGGCTGCTTGTAGGTTGTGCATTGCTCTAATATACGGGAGCGCACGTGCGCCTTCAGTCCTGTCAGCGCACACTCATTCCCATATACAGTAGCAGAGGGTGGCTGTGTAGAACTCTGAACTGTGCGCGATTCAGAGAGCAGAAATTTGTAATCGCGCGACCATGTAGAGACAGAAATCACATGCTGTTGTGTAAATAAGATATTAGCTTGTTTATTAAAAGAAGTTGTGATCTGGCGCTGTATATAAAATGTAATTAACTTGACTTCAAGGGAGGGCGGGGCACCCCCCTTATATAATGGTAGGGCAAACACTGCATTAATAGCAACTATTAAAACAATATTTGATAATTTACCTCAGATTTTGAAAAAAATATCTGAGGTATTTACTGTTTGTGTGGCTGCTAAGTGCTCCCTCTCTCAAATTTGATAGAAAAAATAATAAGTTTTTAAAACTTTCTTTTTAGCTTTGCATCTACTTTTTAACAACCAGTGTTTGAAGCGGTCAGTTTGAAGCCAAAGCTCTTTAGAATTATATTATATTAATAATTCCTTACATTTATATAGCGCTTTTCTGGACACTCAAATCGCTTTACACATTGGGGGAAATCTCCTCATCCACCACCAGTGTGTAGCATCCACCTGCATGACGCAACAGCAGCCATATTGCACCAGACCGCACACCACACACCAGCTGATTGGTGGAGAGGAAGACAGAGTGATGAAGCCAATTATGATATGGGGATGGTTAGATGATGGACAGAGGCCAGTGGGAAAATTTAACCAGGATGCCGGGGTTAAACCCTTCTCTTTTTCGAGGGACATCGTGGGATTTTTAATGACCACAGAGAGTCAGGACCTCGGTTTAACGTCTCACCCGAAAGACGGTGTTCACTGAGCAGTATCGAGTCCCCATCAATATACTGGGGCATTAGGACCCACACACACTGCAGGTTGAGCGCCCCCTGCTGGCCTCACTAATACCACTTTCAGCAGCAACCTAGCTTTCCCATGTTGGTTTGGTGTGTTCCACACGTCGCCTTTCGTTGGGTTAACAACGGAGCTTGTTGGCCTGATTCAGCATGTAGAATCACCATCGGTTGAAGAGAGCACCATGACTGGTTATTCAGCAACAAATCAGAATGTGAGTGTGACAGTTTTGCTACATTCATTCATTCATTTTCCTTCAGGTTAGTCCCTTATTTATCAGGAGTTGCCACAGTGGAATGAACCGATAACTATTCCAGCATATGTTTTACGCAGCGAATGCCCTTTCAACTGCAACCCAGTACTGGGAAACACACATACACTCTCACATTCACACACTACGGTCAATTTTGTTTACCCTATTCACCTACAGTACATGTCTTTGGACTGTAGGGGAAACTGGAGCACCAGGAGGAAACCCATGCGAACACAGGGAGAACATGCAAACTCCACACAATGCCACACAATGCCATCTGACTCAGCCAGGACTTCTTGCTGTGAGGTAACAGTGCTAAGCACTGAGCCACCGTGCCGCCAGTTTTGCTACATTTCTCAAATATTTGCAAACAATATAAATTAAGTTATCAGACATATTTGCATTAGCGAATCCACGAATCCCTCTGTGGGGATTTTCACTCACCAAAAAAAAAAAACAAAAAAAAAACAAAAACGCTGCTTTGTTTGCGCTTTGCACACACTTATCCAAAGTTCTAGTTTCCCGTTGGAAATGAGAAAACAGATACTGCCCTCTGTGGGTGCAGAAAGACACGTCTTCAGTTGGCTTTCGTCCATTTGGTTTGTACACGGGCTGTTTTTTGGTCCAGATGTGAGCCGAAGAAGCAAAAACACAGTTGGGTTTCGTCAACACAGGTGTGCTGTCACCAGTTGAGAATGTAACACATGTTTTTAATTGTTCCCAGAGATGTTAGCAGATTTTATCATATATTAAACAGCACAACCACCTTTTTGTTGTTCCATTAATTAAAACGACTCTAAACACAGACTATTCTTGCATTTGTTATAAACTGTAAAAATGTTGTCATCTCAATCCAAAACCAATGGTACAAGGTTCCATCAATGCTAGTCGGCTTGGTGTGTCCCGGCCTTTAGTTAACAGGTACAGTCTGGTGACCGCGATGAGCTGAGCATGAAATATAGACTAGCCTAACTATAACAATAAGCATGAAATTAATATAGTACATATGGTTGTTTAATGTGAACTAATATTTAAAGCAACAAACAAAAACGAGATTGACTTTGGACATCAATATATAAAATTCCCTGACTTTTATGTCTGAAATAGACCTTTTAAAATCCCATGACTCTAAAGTAAATAACAGTGCTCCTGCATCCGTAATAATGTTGTGGCATTTACATTAGCAGTTTGATTGGGTATATCAAGAAGCATTTAAGACCAGTTACACTCATGTAGTGAATAAATCATATCTTTATACATTTAGTAATTATTAATAAAACCAGACATATAACACTAAACGGAATACATCAAGTATAAATACAAATGCACAAATACTTAATAGCTAAACTCCAACATTTACTATAATTATAAAGCTTATCAGAATATTATTGTTACCGTTTTATCACCCAGCCCTACACTGTAAAAAAAAAATGCTGGGTTCCACAAAATCGATTTAGTGTTGAAACAACATGAAGGAATTAAGCCAACGTATTCGTTTTTACAAATTTAAGTGGATTGAACATAAAACAATCAAGTTGTTCCAAAAACCCCTCAAGAATAGTGTTGTTTCAGCTCATTTTACATACTACATAGTTTGAACAAACAGCAAGCAGAATCTTTTGAGTGTAATAAAAAAAGTATGTCATAAAATCACTGTCATATTTCTTTTTAAAAATATGTAGGCTACAGACTGCAAACTTTTGAACAGTAGTATACACACATATATATATATATATATATATATATATATATATATATATATATATATATATATATATATATATATATATATATATATATATATATATATATATATATATATATATATATATATATATCAGACATACATCATTCGGTTATGTTGTAATACTCACTGGAGTTTATCCTGATGACTGGGCTTGCGTTTGCTGCTCATGATGGATGACGGGTCCAGCAGAGTGTGCTCCCATATTGCATTAGCGCCATTGTTGTATAATGTCTGAACCATCTGTGAATGAGAAAGAAATTGAGGGCATACATCACAAGACAGAAATTCATCATGACAACATGTTCCTTTAAATATGCTTAGTGACTCACACTCTCTGTTGGAAAGCTCTCCAGGGAGGTCACACTCCAATAAATCACAGTCTCATAACCGTTCAAAAGGCCTCATTGATGGATTAAGAAAAAACACATCTTTGAAAAAGACATAAATTTGTCTTTTTTCCATCTTCAAATTAAAATAGATTCTAGAATCTCTTTGCATGGGTGTTTTTTGGCCAATAATTAATTCACTAAATCAAAAGAACTGACTTTAAAAATAGAAATCGCCAACTATAAAGATTAAAACGATGAATGTGAATTCTGTTCAGGTTGGAATTATAGCTTTAGCATTAAAAAAAGGTATTTTCTTCATCCATTTCCAAACTGTAATTCACTTTATGGTTACTAAAATAGATTTGTGTAACTGATTGAGAGTCAGATTTGTGAATGGATTGTTAGTTCTTGTAAAGAGTGAACCCAAGTGTATGGGTAGTTGACAAATAGGCAGTAAAAGATGTTTGTTACAGTGTTCAGAGAGACACCATGTTGTGTTGCCAACTGTAATTAAAACAAGTGGAAGAAGAAGAGTTGTTTGGAGACATGGGTCATCAGGGTTGTGTTTATAAATGTGCCGCAACTATGGTTTTGTTTCCATTTTTCCTGCGCTGTGAGCACCGCTTGCGTGTGGACATGTGTGGATTACAGTGGTCTGCTAACACGTGACAAAAATATGTTTGTAAGGAACATTTTTTACCCGAGAGCTTTTCAAATCTGGAAATGGTGAAATCCGAATTTGTCACTCGTCTTCCATGCGGTTCCAGTTGGTGTTGATTGTCCTGTCTCTACAGATATGGTGTGCGATCAATGTCTTTGTTTATGTTTATTCAGAGGCAGAGTTAGTTCGAATCGTTAGCAGTACTCTTACAGTTTTTAAAGTCAAAATGATTTAGTTAATGTGGTCTAGTGGTTAGTGCGTCGACACATGCGACACATGCGAGTTCGATTCCCGCCATGGTCCTATGCCAATCCTTCCCCTATCTCTGCACCCCATGCTTTCCTGTGAATACTCTATACTGTCCTGTCTATCAAAGGTGAAAACCCAGAAAAAATAATTATAAAAAAATTAATATTAAAATTATTTAGCTACTAAGTTTACAGTACGTTAATATCACTACATGGACTGAAAGCACCGCTGTAAATGCTGCTGTCCAAATGTAAACATGTAAACACATTAATCAAACTATTTTCGCCGCCTATGATTTTCACCACATTCTGTGACAGGATAGTCTATACACACACAGCTGTTTGAAGCCATTCTCTGCACCTATCGAGTCTCTGCACCTACCGAGAAATGCGGAGGGGTTTTTTTTTTGTGCGGTATCAAAAACTCCAGAATATTACTCTATTTTTTCATATAGAAGTATAAAGCAGAAAAAGTAAATATCACACTCTCCTTCTCTAATATAGTGCAGATCTAATAAAAGTAACCTTAGGGTGTCTCACCTGCAGTTGGGTGGGCGGCCAGGATGTGTTTGACAGATGGCGCACTTGTGAATTGTGGCGACCCAGACTGCGATGAACACTACAGCACTCATCACATATCAACACTCCTCTGTTCACAGACGCCCAGCGAGGATCTAGAAGGGACAAACAAAAAAAGATTAACAGTCTGTAATTTAACAACAGCATGTCTCAGCAGAATGTTGATCACTAATCAATACACAATAACACTAATGGAGTATTTTGGCTGATACATGAGAATGGTTACAGAAACGCAATACATTTAAAAGGCTAATGAAAGAAAGATGTACTGAAAATGAACTGAAATTCCTTGTGTCTCATTGTAGCAGATCTTTGTTTGTGAGACAATTTCCAACACCTGTACAGAACTGTAATGGGCGAAAATGTAACTATCAAAATGTAAAAAGGCTTGTAATGGTTGTAATATTGTGATATTGTACCGTCTTTGAATTTGGATGTCTTTCATCCATTTTGCATTCATATTTCAGTCGTGCCACACCAGAGTGTGTTTGGAAGAGGAACAAGACTTTAGCAGTTTCAGTTGGCTTGTTTGGTGAACACCAAAGTTTAGATGGCAGCATTCACACTTACTCATTTGAACCACACTAACAGCAATCACACCAGAGTTTGTGTTGATCAAACCACACCTGTCAATCCTTTGTGTACAAATTCAAGTTCACATGAAGTGCTTTGAAATGTTTTTGTTTGATGTGTGACAATTTCAACTGAAACGTAAAGATAGAGCTGGCAGGACATTTCGGATGCTTATTTCGGTTAATTTTGCCAACCGACAACTGCCGCTCGTTAACCGAATATTAACGGTTAACCAGTCAAATTAATATTAAATTAATTTTAAAAAAAAAATTACGTGTCCTTTTGTCTCTGACACATTAAATATTGCATTTAAAAAAAAAAATAAATTATATATATATATATATATATATATATATATATATATATATATATATATATTAACAACAGAACATCTTCATGCACCTGCAGTGTTTCCAACAGCACAGAAAAAAAGAATAAACTAAATAAAATAAAATAAATAGTCCTCTCCTAGACATTTTTCACTTAAATTACAAATTTAGATGAAACGAAAACACTGACTGAATCCTTTTTAAGAACCAGCATAGGCTGTTTTTTCCCATCATACAGTTGAAACCAGAAGTTTAGATACACTGTATAAAAAGGCACATAACCATTTAAAAAAAGTCAGATGTTAATGTGACTAAACTTTTTCTCTTTTGGGTAAGTTAGGATTATCAAATTGGTTTCTGTTATGCTTAATAGCAGAATAAGGAGAGAGATGTTTTTTGAAAAATTGTTATAACTTTTCTTGAAAGTGAAGTTTACATACAATAAGATTATTATGCCTCTGAAAAAGCTCAGATGATGGTGTCAAGGTTTTGGAGGTTTCTGATTGGCTAATTGACAACATTTGAGTTAATTGGAGGCACAACTGTAGAATAGTATTTAACATGGGACAACATGGGAAAATCAACAAGCCAGAATCAACCAAAAAGCCAGATTACAATTTGCTAAATTAAACTGGGAAAAAGAAAAAACAATTTGGAGACATGTCCTGTGGTCTGATGGAACTAAGATTGAACTGTTTGGCCATAATGACCAGTGTTACATTTGGAGGACAAATGGGAAAGCTTACAAGCTTAAGAACACCATCCCAACTTTGAAGTATGGGGCCGCAGCATCATGTTGTGGGGCTGTTTTGCTGCAGAAGGGACTAGTCCACTTCACAGCATAGATGGCATCATGAAGAAAGAACATTATATAGAAATACTGAAGCAACATCTCAAGACATCAGCCAGGAAATTAAAACTTGGCCACAAATGGGTCTTCCAAACAGACCATGACCCTAAGCATACTGCCAAATTAGTTAAAATGTGCTTTAAGGACAACAGAGTGAATGTTTTGGAGTGGCCATCACAAAGCCCTGAACTCAATCCTATAGGAAATTTGTGGGCAGAGTTGAAAAAGCTTGTGTGAGCAAGACAGCCAACAAATCTGACTCAGTTACATCAATTCTGTCAGGAGGAATGGGCCAAAATTCCTGCAAACTATTGTGAGAAGCTTGTGGAAGAATTCCCAAAACATTTGACCAAAGTTATTCAGTTTAAAAGCAAAGCTAAAAAAATACCAAGGAAATGTATGAAAACTTTTGACCGTCTAGAAATTAATAAAAATTTCTCTCTAAAAAAAATTCTCTCATTATTCTGGCA
The DNA here is from genome assembly GCA_903798195.1 of Danio kyathit. Classification (NCBI taxonomy): domain Eukaryota; kingdom Metazoa; phylum Chordata; class Actinopteri; order Cypriniformes; family Danionidae; genus Danio; species Danio kyathit. Next base: position 24,809,948 of record LR812523.1, read on the forward strand.
TTTAGCAAATGTAAATGATTTAGGTAATCCTAACGGACCTAAAATAGTAAACGTTTAGTATGATTTACCATCAGACATTTTTTAAAAAATGGTTATGTTCCTTTTTTAGAGTGTATGTAAACTTCTGGTTTCAACTGTACGTTTTATTTCTTCTGTTAAATAAAAATAGCAGGCTACCTCAAATCGATTGCACCACGAAAAATAGGCCTATGCATTTAATTAATGCTCCGCTGTAATTCTTATATCACAAGCCTCTGTCAACATTTTTAATAGAAGTCATTAGTTTAAAGATTATGTCTTGAGCATCTGATTTCACCTTAGAGCTTGTGTGATTTTTGCTGCTTACATGTGATATTGCATTAATTTACATACGTTTTATAAGCTGTAAAATGAAGCTTCAGTTTGGTGTGGTTATCATTATTCAAAAATCAAGAAAATCTTTGGATTTGTTTGATTCGTAGATTATGTAGGTTATTTTAAAAATGTATATTTTATAAGAACTATTAATAACTGTCATTTTCCAAATGGATAAAAGGTTGGTTTGTTGGTTGTACACTAAATTATCAATAGCCTATTTGTTGAGTTTATGCACATTTTAGTTTGCACATGTTACCGTCCCGCGAGTTAACAAACATGTGTTGCACATTTAGGAGTACAACAGTTTGAAAACCATTGCTAGTAGCGCAGGTGCTCTTCTATTGTCTAATATTTAGCATTTAAATGTGATGCAATACATGATGACAACAATCTGTGGCTCTTAGTTCTTCCTTATAAGGCCACAGTAGCAGATGTCGAATATCATCCTTTCATGTACGGCTGTAAACGAGCTGACTTCCTCTGACATACACATGCCTCAAACCACAACAAATGCCGAGCAGCTGAGCTTTACTTCCAGGGTATGAGCAGGTGACTGGGAAACACTGCACAGCCTTTTAGTTTCACTACCTTATTATAGATTATTCAAGAGGGTTGTCTACTGCAGTGTGACTCAAAACTGGTTTCAGATCAGACTTGACATTGAGCACCAAGACTAAATTCAATACAGTAACAAAACTGTTTATAGTACAAAAAAGATGAAGATGTGTAAAAATGACCATGAACTGCATAATTTCAACAAGATTTCCTATAGCATTTAAAATGCATAAACAACAGGAACTTAACACATGCAACAAACACGGTGCCAAGTAGGGATGCACAGAAACTTTGGCTGATTTTCAGTTTATGGGCAATAATTTTTGAGGTTGAAAATTTGGTGTAATGAGAAAAACACCCAAATAAATTGTGCCTAAAAATGTTATGCTACATTTTTCTGTGTGGTGGTTTCACTCTCTCTCTACAGACAAGTTTTGTCCAGTAAATATGCTCACATCTCTCTCTCTCTCTCGCTCTCTTTCTCTTTCTCTTTCTCTTTCTCTTTCTCTCTCTCTTTCTCTCTCTCTCTCTCTCTCTCTCTCTCTCTTTCTCTCTCTCTCTCTCTCTCTCTCTCTCTCTCTCTCTCTCTCTCTCTCTCTCTCTCTCTCTCTCTCTCTCTCTCTCTCTCTCTCTCTCTCTCTCTCTCTCATTATTTATTGAACAAACTTTGAACAACTAAAATTAAAACACACATTGCCTAAAACGAACAGTTTTCCTAAAAAAAGTGAAAATAAATAACTTGCACTTTTGGAAACAAAATAAATTATTTTCATTGTTTTTCATATTAAAAGTAGAAACAAGCAGCATCTCTTTTAAATAAAATAACTCTTGTATATCCTGTAAATAATATTTTAATAATATTTTTGCATCTTCTGTAAACAAATATTTTAATGTAAATAATAATTTAAATACAATGGAAAATATGCCTTCTCAAGGCATCTCTGGCGCAGCTTTCAATCATTGTCAATCTAGTGCAAATTAAGGCTCAAGAATACTAGTTGACCAGAGATCAGATGTGGCTGCAAAGTGGCCACAGAAGTATAAATCAGCCTTAGCCTTAGTGTTAGTGTTGCTCCGCAACAACACTACCAAAACGCTAGCTGGCAGGGGTTTTTGTGTTCCTCCATGTCGAGTTTCTTCGCGGGTGTTTTGATTTTTCTGAATGCTACCTTAATGTACAAGTAGCTCAAACCTGCTTATTCAGTGGCGGGAACCACTTTAATTTAAGTAACATAAAACAAAAGTTTCCAATTGGAGCTCCTTAACGGGACACGACACTTGTGAACACTCGCTCTAACAGCCTCGCTGCTCTCTGATTTTACCAGTGAATAAATGGTCTAATAATGTTGTCAATGACAGATTGCAAGCATATGTCTCAAACATAATAATTCAACACCAGAATTATGAAAAGTTGTACTCTGATGTCATCACTTTACTGTGCATTAATGACCAGGACAAATTTAAAGTCTGTTCAAGTCCATCATTCAAAGTCTATTCAAAATTTAGCATTTTAACCAACAGTAGAGCTACACATATTATTATTATTATTATTATTATTATTATTATTATTATTATTATTTAGTTGTTTTACCATATGTTTGAGAAATAACAATAATATTAGCCGACTCATATTAATCTTTATTTTACATCTACAGAATCGTGAGAAAATCGTGATCTTTATTTTAAGCAAAAACAATCGCGATTCTCGTTTTAGCCAGAATCGTGCAGCTCTATCGTGGGGAGTCGTAAACGACAAATGGATGCCATGACACAAGATTCATACGGTTCTTCTCATGTAATGGCATTGTTCATGACAACCGATACCATGTCTGCGATGCCTCAGAAAGTCTAGCATGTTTAATTTTAAGAAGCATAGTGAACTGATTTTGAAGCACTTCACCTCAGATGTTATTCATTATTTTTGTTTAAATAAGTAAATATATATTTCATATTGCAGCCTCTTGTGATTAACTAATCGTAACGTTTCAAATTGCGATTGAGATTCGATTTCAATTAATCGCACAGCCCTACTAATAATCACATGACTTTGGAATTATCTCAAAGAATGAATTATTTGAGACATTTGGCTGATGTTATGAGGTGAGATTGAAGTAAACCATGTTATTAAATGTGGTATTTTCATTTACTTTCAGATGTAGCAGCAACGCAGAACCAACACAGAGTCAACTGAGAAGCGACCCAAACAGCTGTCAATCACAGAATGATAATCTTCAATTTCACAATTGCGCAGATTAAATTGTCTGCATTTTTTGCATAGATTTTCAGTGAATTATGGCTCTGTGTAGTAAAATTTGCTCCATAAGCTTTACTGACAAAATATGCATAAAAAATTGATTATCCTGCAGCTCAAATGTGTAAATCTTGATTGTCCTTTCCAGCATATAGTTTAAATGATCACACAATCATAATACAATTAACTATCACAACCTACAAACCACTTCTAGGTCACGACCCAGCAGCTGAGACCTCGATCACTCAGAGATCTCCCACTACACTAAACTCAGCGACCCAGACTGAGTCACTGCTCAAACATCAACACTTGCTACTGGCACTAGTCCACGCCATACCAAGGCAGTTTTTTAATAGAGTTGTGATGCCAAATCAGTGAAAGCATGGCCAACCACACTGGACCGATGACTAATGTGTCTGAGCAGCCAGAGACGTGCTCATATTTTCAGCATCGCACCCCTTCCCCCTCAACAATTCCCCAAGAGTAGATTTCGGCCAACTTGTGATTTCACTTCCTTCAGAAACAACGATGCGAGTCAGCACTTGAACGTGTCAGAATTCCCCAAGAAGAGAGAGTTCTGACTAAAGATTTATCTACTACACTGACTACACTATTTGTAATTAAACATCTAGCATCAAATGTATTGTACTAGCCATATACAGTATGGATAAATACCAATTTACACAAGGCCATAACATAAAACAGCACTGCATTCAGGAATGTTTCAAATCTATTAGGCTTGGGCGGTATCCAAATTTTGATACCGTCAAACCTCCTCCCTATTTTACCTCGGTATATGGTATTACCGTGAATAATAAGAAATAATGACGTAAGGCTCAGACAGCGTCACCAAACTGTTGGTATGCGCCTAAACTGTTCAGAAACGAAATACCAAACACTAATACTGAAACCTCAACAAAATAACATGCACAACAATATTAACAACTTTATTAGCAACAAATAGCAGTTTATAAAAAAGTGCAAACACAACAGTCAAACAGAATTAAATTAACATAAACATCCAGAACAGTTCTTGCGCAGAGAAGCGCCCACAAATCAATTAAATTTTACAGAGTCATTAAAAGGACATTTTTTCCACTGTGTGGAAAGATACCATTTCCTTCGCCAAGTATTTTGTCACTGCATCAGTACAAGTTTTCCAACGGACACTGTCCCTTTTGTACTTTGTTTTCCCGATCATCATCGACTGCGTACTGGCGGTGGACCTAGATGTCGTTGGTCCTCCATCGGGAGGCGTTGAAACTGTTACACTAAGTGAACTCAGGTCTATCCTCAAAGCAGTTAGTGGATGGTAGTTTCACGTATGCAACCTTACGCCTGTTTCACACTGCAAGCACAAGCAGTGCGTGAGCAGCGCATGCCCAGCGCGTATGGGGAGCAGAATCATCGGCAGCTCATCGGCAGCTGCTGCACAGATCAATCTATCTTTAAAAAAATTTTTTTTTTACTTTTCATCTGCACCAAGGCCCGCGGCAACTTCCTCCCATGCTCCTTCCTTAACCTGTAAATCTTTATTTTACAAATTATATAAATCCTAAAGAACTGTATGCTTCTCACGCTCTGAGGAGTGTCATTCATGTCTTTTCAGGCGCACTCAGTCAGAAGACAATCGCCTGTGATATCATGTCATTTTGTGTTTGATTGTCAGGATGATGTAGACCTATAGTTATAATATAGTTATAATGATATTTATACATGATCAAACTAGTTTGCAACTTAAGCAAAACTAATACAAAAATTGTTTTAAATTTGATTTTGTAGTATAAATAAATATTTGTTGCAGTTGTTAATCGTTTAAGTTCATTTGATTGAATATATAAAATCAGTGGATATTATCGATGCATTTATTGGGTAAAATTGCAACTTTTTACTGTCATTTAATGTGTTTTTGGTCATTATCAATGCATTGTCACTTTAATTGAGTGTGAGCAGCGCATAAAAAATAGATTCAGTGCCGAAACTATAGCAGTACTGCTGCTTCAGCGACGCTCACACCTCACTCTGACGCGCTGCTTCTGCGTGCAGTATGAAAGCTTTAATCTGTTAACAAGGACGATGAAAAAACACATGCTGCTCACGCTCTGCTCACGCTTGCGGGTGTGAAGCAGGCTTTAAGTTTGAGGTATTTCTATCTCTCGCGATCACCTTTTGTTGCACAATTTGCATCCATATTTACCGCCTCTCCCTTCTCGTAAATAAATTTAATTTAATATTCAATAGTCTCCTATACAAGTGCATTGTTTTTTTATGATGTATAGCGGTATTGAAACTGATATCAATGCTATTTTTGGATACCATGGTATACCATATTACTGCCCAAGCCTAAATCTATTATTATTAATAGTAGATTTTGTTTGGATTTTTTTTTATTAAATACACTTTAAAAAAAACAGTGTTTTTTTTGTGCAACCTGTATATGACCACAAAAGAGGAAATAATGCAAAAAGTAAATATTTCTAAGCAAAGTCTAATTTGAGCAATTGTTGAGTCTAAAAATATAGGCTATGCAAATTAAAAAGCTGTTTTACACAAAAAGACTTAAAAACTATAGGAATTCATTATATATTCATTGGTGACACAAGGGTTTTCAATATTTTATATGCCACAGACCTGCAAATATGATCATCCTTACCTGAGAATAGTACTGTATTCATTCACTTACACGTTTATTTACTTATATTACACATACATGTATTAATTTTGATATAATATATATGTATTCACGTGATTGCTTCAATCAAAAAGTCTGTGAAACATAAGAATAATATTTTCTCTTCTGGGGAAAGTCTTATTTTTTTATTTCAGCAATAATAAAAACATTTTTTAATTTTTTAAAAAACATTTTAAAGTCAAAATTATTAGCCCATTTAAGGTATATATTTTTTTAAATGTCACTTTAAGCTGTATTGAAGTGTCTTGAAAAATATCTAGTAAAATATTATGCGCTGTCATCATGGCAAAGATAAAATAAATCGGTTATTAGAAATGAGTTATTAAAACTATTATCTTTAGAAATGTGTTTAAAAAAATCTTCTTTCCATTAAACAGAAATTGGGGAAAAAACAAACTAAATAATAATTCAGGGGGGCTAATAATTCTGACTTCAACTGTACATTTTATTTGTAGTTAGCATTCATGAAATCAGGAAATGTGAAAGAATAGATATTTATTGAAGCATAAAACTCACAGACCTTAATAAAATTCTTTACCTTTAAACTGTAACAGGTTGACTCTACCTCACAGGCTGCTTCAGCCAGGACAAAGAAGTTAGCCAAAATTTAATAATAAAAACAAACACACAGACTAAACAATAATAAAAACATGCTGTGTGGATTTCTCTTTTGACAAAGCTGATGCTGGGGTTTCAGGGACAGGTTGGTGTAACTTTTATGGTACTTTTATAGAGTGATGGAAAACGTACTGGTCCCTGTACCAATCGGTACTGAAATTTAAAAAATATGAGACACCAGAATTACCAGCATAACCATTACTGGGATTCAAGCTGTGATTGGTCATTATGTTCACATGCTCAAGAGAAATGCCTATGACTGGATACAATGATCATTGCTTCATTCTCTATACCAAACACTAACATGGACACAGGAGGGTTTAAAAGCCACATCAATCAGCTCAACCTTGCAGATACTGTACAGTGCTTCCCACAGGTTTGAAATAAACTTGCGGTGGTGGCCGGATTGAAACACACCTTTTACCCACAGCACATAAATAGTTAACTTTATGCGACAAACAAAACACAGATTTTGAACAATATTTATTATTATTACAGGTTTTAATTTTTTTCTTTTCAATGGGTTAAAGTTTTAAAAAAAGACTGTTGAAATAAATAAAAAAAAAAAAAAAAACTATTTCTCTTTTATGCTATTCAGGAGCCACGTGCACCCACTAAAATCTGATTCTCTCTATCACTCATTCAAGTTTATGTTGCTTTATTGGTATGACATTTGCTACAGTATTGCCAAAGCATTTTCGATGCATAAAATATGCAATATATCAACATCATCAAATTAATAAATTATACAGCAAATGAGAAATAAATTACAGAAAAAAAAGGAATAAAAACAGACAATATCTTTAAAAATTATAATAATTATAGAATAAAGGGTGTAGATTATTTAAATAAGGCAAATGAGTTGATTAGCCATTTCTAATCTTGTACAAACATTCTGAAGCCAATTTAGATGTAATTTCGTCCTCTCAGAGTATTTAGCTATGTTTTTCTGAGTCGTTTAGATTAAAAATTAAATATTTAATATCTCTCTCGCGGCTGTGAGCATTAAATTAATGAAAATGAAAGCAAAACCAAATCCCAGACATTTTTGTATATACCCTGGCCAGACGCAAAAACGTGCGGGTCTCTGTGGGTCTGCAGAGCACGCGAGTGTTGACAGTTCTCTCACACACAGAACGAGCAGTATGAAACAGGTAAACGAGAGAAGATTTTCCACTACTTAATCGATCGCGGATGTTTGTTTATATTGGGCGGATACAAAAAAAATGTAAAAGGATGATAATAATGGTAAAAAAAATGTGTCACTAAATATACAGGGCTTAATATACTTATCGTTAATATACCTGGGGCGGCCCACCAAAGTAAAGTCTATGTGTGGGAAGCACTGCTGTATATACGGGAGATCCGCTGACAAATCAGCTGATAGATGTGGCTTTCAAATGCTCCACTGAACGCTTTCAGAGTTATAACCATGCTGAGATCTAGCTGGCTGTGTGTCTGTAATGTGGGTCATCATCATTCAAGCAGCCAATTGTGTCTTTGATTTATTAAATCAATTATTTTTTCTTTGTTTAACTTATTTTTACATTTTATTGTCATTTCTCCTCAATAAGCACTCTCCTACAGCTCCCTGCGGGTCTGTGGACAAGAGTGAAAAAAACCCTGGGTTACACCATGACATTATATATGACTTCCTTTATTTTATTAAAAACAAATGGCACCAATTTGCCATAATTACAGTAACACAAAATATTTTTTATTTTTTTTAATATTAATGATAATACCTCATAACCACTCATAAATCAGGGAGTAAGCTAAAGAAAAATTAATAAATAATACAAAATAATGGTGCATTATTATCTGAAATGAATGGTGACTTATTATCTAGCAATATAAAATACTATTAAAATACAAATTATTTAAAAAATAAATATAAGAAGACTATAAGAAGTTAACCTATAACGTAATGCAATGTATACTGGCAGCTGATTACCAGGTTTTTGCATTATAATTTACATGACCAACCCAGACAATATTATATTGTTCCAACCTATTCAATATATTCATAACAGCTACTTTGTTAAACTGCAGAGTTAAATCTGAGGTTTAGGATTACAAGTGTGAACGAATGTTAAATGAGGAAACATCCTAAATCCATCTCTCTCTCCATTAAGCTCAATACAGACTCCTAGTTATTAAGTTAGTGATCAACTTGCGTTTCCCAGGCCGTGTGAGGGGTATATGGCTCCACAACTGCATCAGTCAGAAAGAAACATGAGCTATCTAAATTAAAAACCGATCCACTGATAAGCAGAGAGCAGCATAGAAGCACAAGTCACTTCCCTTCAAACACAGGAAGTGTCACACAACAGTTGCAAAGAGGCCAAAGGCCAGAATCAAGCACCTGGCATTAGCATCGCTCCCCAATTACCCTCATACTCCCCCCCTTTTCCATTCTGTTAAGCCAAGCGCTACTCTCCTCCCCATCAAGTGCTGCAGCGGCTAAAATAAAACCCACTGCTGAATGACTAAAAATATTCACCCTAACAACAACTGCCAATGATACTGACATGCTGAGGGCAGGCCAGGCCAGCTGGTGACTGACGCGCAACAAATCAAGGAGAATCAATATGGAGAACGAGGAGAAAACTCAACCAGCAAACATAAACAAACTACAGGATAGGGCTGGGTAATTTGGTCTAAAATCAAAATCTCGATTAATTGAGTGTTTTTAACTCGATTACGATTAATAAATGATTATTTTATTTATTTATTTTATGTTTTTGCCCTCATAGTTTACTGACAAGTTTTGTATAGTAAATATGCCCACATTTTGTGGATTACTTGATTTTAAAATAATTGAAGTAAACACACACTATCTACAAGTATTTATCAACGATGAACAACTGAATTTTTTTTTCATTTCCTAAAATGCGGTTCTCTGCGCCGTTCACCATCGTCATCGCTACCAAACCAACCAATCACAAAGCTTGCGCTAGACGTCATAGTGGCGTATACGTAAATTTTTTTGAGCGGTGTGCGGGTATGCGATGGCTGCACCGGACTGTACACATGCCATTGACAGAAGTATAAAATCATAATAATATAATAAGTATAAATCATAATTAGGGCTGTGGGATTTTGGGAAAATATCTAATTGCGATTTTTTTGACAGATATTGCGATTTCGATTTGATTTGCGATTTAATATTATAGTCAAGCTTCAGCTCAATATTCTGTATTGTAGCTTCTTACTGCGAAATGCAGTGCATGTTAGTCAAAAAAGGAACTTAATCCAACGCTTATTCAAATTTGTTTTTAAACATTCATAAATTAAACACTACTCTTTCTTTAGGGTAAACAGTAGTGAGTTATGGCATTAGCTATAACCTGGGCTGTGTTTGAAACCGCCTACTACTCAGTCGGTACTGCATTTAAATTTAAACGTACTACTCGGCCGTTAGAAAAGTACTTCTATACAGTATGAATGGAATTCAGGCGTACTACATCAGCTATTTTGTCATGGTCACGTGATCTACTCGCGTCAAGTGTCGCTTCACTACCCGTTATGAATTCTGTCGCAGGGCATCAAGAGATATCGCTGCGTGCATTGGATGCGCACTTCAGAATCTCGCCGGAAGTAGTAGGTCATCCGGGTACTTGCGTATACTCGCATACTGATTTTAGAATTCTATGAATTCAGACATACTACTCGCCTCACATACTGTTTTTAGCATCCTATAAGTATGGAACTATGCGGTTTCGGACACAGCCCTGGTGCCTGTGGAGCTTTTTTAGATGCTGGTTGTTGTATTTCCTCGTGCTGTGGTAAAAATTTTAAATTATGCAGCAGCGCTTACAAATGACCAGTTTTTGTTCAGTGTCTGTAATTTTGAAACCAAAATATTTAAATATTACCGACATGCTGTTTATATTTTATATGAATTCATCTATTAATGCTTCTGAAGTGACAGACACCATCATCCCACTTGTCTGCGCTTTCCTGTTTGTTTGTTTTTATTGTGGGCGTTCCGCATGGTTCGGTTATGCAATTCTGGTTGGGCAGAACGAAAGTGAGCTCGCTCAATTGGCTAGTAAGACTGTCACACACAGACGGCAGTCACGCATTTGCTCTGGGTGGGGGAAATTATACAATACATATACATTTCATATCGCAGCCTCCTGCTCCTGCGATTAGCAAATTGCAACGTTTCAAATCGTGATTCGATTTCGATTAACCGCACAGCCCTAATCATAATATAAAAAGTGTAATTCAGCCTTAACAGAGTGGGGTCACGTGACTCGACACATGGTAATGTAAGTAACTGAAAAAAATTGACCTGAAAAAATTTGATCGATTTTAGGTTCTGAATGTCGATTTCAATTACTTTTCGATTAATTGCAGGACAGGACAATACAGGACAAAAAAGTACAGGGACAGTTCGCACAAAAATGTAAATTCAGTCATCGTTTAGTCACTTTTCATTTGCTCAAAATCTGTTTCTTTCTTCTGTTGAACAAAAACAAAGATATTCTGAAGAAAAATGGAAAATAGTAGATGCCCCTGGTTACTAGTTTTAAACATTCTTCAAAATATCTTATTTTGTGTTAAACAGAACTCGTATATCTTGTAACTGTCTGTGTTTCGCAGTACAAGCAGATATGGTACAGTACATTTCATAATTAAAATGAAGGCCTGTAAAATTGTTTTCTACAAATTTCTGCAACAGCAGCGATGTTTTCATCTAATGTGCAGTCTCTGGAGGGCAAAACTCTGATGTAATTCTGTATAGTGATTAAATTTTGGGTACTGCGTTAGATGATGATGATTATGGTCACTTGCTAGTAACAAAACATGTCCACAACATCATGCAAACTTAGAAGTTGTATACATTTTCTCCTGGAATTTTCTTCGAGGAGCAATAATGTATATTAACTTCTAACAGGAAATAAAATGAAAGCATCATCACTGTCAACACTGTGTCCATTACCTAAAAACAAACACACTTGCCAGCGTGCAGCATGTTTGAGCACCCACTTATGATGCCTAAAATGATGTCTAGGAAGGCAGGTCACTAGCTTTTGAGACACAGCCAATGGCAATAGCACATGATGCTCCAAAACACATACATTTACGACCCATTCATACCCTCGGTCTGCTTTAAACGCACCTGCGTTGCTGTAAAATCTCAACCACACATTTTAATAGCTAAATGTAGTCAATAAATTCAGAAACATCGGCTGGTGTTTCAGTACAAGTTCTGTATTTGAATAAAAATCTCTACTCACCCGAATTGCTGCAGTCCGCACAAACTTCGCTATTTCGCAGCCGTTTCGACATCCTTGTCTCCGGTAGCGTGGGTATGACCATGTATTATCGAGCCAGAATCGTCCACGGATAGATTTAAAGCATGCACCGCTTTGACATAATGACTGGATCCGTTTAAAAGTGTTGTATCACTAAACGAGGATCTCATGCCCGAAGAGGACGCGCGTACGGAGGACAGAATCGCATCTGCACTGGCTGCTGTAACGTTATGTGAAATTATGTATATCGGGCTGTCTAGCTGTAAATGAGGACAGACGAGTCAAGCAGCGGAGCCTCAGTCATTATGCGTTAAAAACTACACTACGGAAATACTTGCCAGCAACCCATCAGATAGCGGTAGACTGCCATCTGCCCTCCCAGACCACACATTAGAGTTTATGGTGGCGATAAATCAGCGTTCTGGCGCTGCCTGACACACAGTGGACAGACGCGTCATTGCAACGAGTGAGACGCTTTATCCATTTATAGATATATTCACTGGCTGTGGGAAGCTTAGATATGTCATTCTGAATACATAATTCTTCTTTATGCTTGGAAAATCCGTATAAACGCAAATTAGCCAGACATCGTTATTACATGTAGGACGCGATCTTCATAACATATGTCGTCCTTAACTGCGCATGTGCAGTAGAGCGGCTACTGATGAGCTAAAGATCGTTTAAAACACAGAGGCGGCGTCGCATTTCCGACAACGCCTATGAGATTATTACGATTATATACTGATTAGAAAACGTTTTGTTTTACACACAATTGAAAACGCATAATTTCTAATTAAAATTACTCTTTGACTAAACAGAACGTAGGCATATTTATAGAACGACCGCCCCTCCTTCATGTGAAATGGTTCAGTCTGGTCTTGTCCATTTCATTACGAAAAAAAATATTTATTCCTTCCATTTTTTTTTTCGATATATCGCATATAGTTAATTAGGCTCTTACAAATGATTTTATGTTTAGAACGTTATTCGTAAATGTCATGAAATGCAAAAAGGTTTGCAGAAAAGATTTGTCAAATGACTGGATACACCCCCACCCGAAATAGTTTCAACCTGCCACTTCCTTGTTTTTCAAAAGTTTATTTTGAAAGAAGTTGGTTGCGTTTTCGGCGTCTCCTGTACTTAAATCCACCTGTTTAACAGTCAAGCTCGCTGTATCTTTAGCAGTGTTCAACCAAACGCATGAAGAGCTTTGATGGTTCATGACAGTGGCTAGCTCGTAGGCTGGCTCTTGATTTTGGAGGGGGAAACACGGAGAGTTTGATCGCGGCGGCAGCAGAATGTTATCCGCCTCCGCTGCCAGCGTCGAGGATTTCAGCCTCAGGTTTCCACTGCATGTCCTGGTGTGGGAGAATGATTACAGAAAGCTGGAAACGGAGATACAGACGGTATGTTGTGTGTGAAGTGTCTGTAAATGCCGATGTATGTAGGCTCTGTGCAGCTGGAGGTAGAACCCTGTGACTGCTGTGAGATTTCTGCGTCCTGTCAATGTCACAACGTGTTTTATGCTCCTCGAGTCATGAATTTAATAATCTAATGGAATTAGACTTGATGCATCATCATCTTGCCATCCACTTGTTATCCACAGCCCTGCAGTATTGCATTGCACTGGAGAGCTGGTGAGCTCATCCTCATATCAGGAGAGCTATTCAGCTTGAGGCAGTTCAGTGTAGATTCAAAACCAATGTCATAATGTTGCAGATCTAACTGAGATTATCTTGGCATCACCCAGCTCAAATGTTCTACTCATCAGATAGTGTCCATCGATACATTTCTGGGAGTTAAGTGACTTTCAGACCTCAGCTAAATATGCCTAAAGGGGACAGTGGCAAGCAACCTGAACTCCAACAGGTGACCGAAATGGAGAACAAAGTTTGGGAGAAAAATGACTCTGTTTGGCTGTAACAAGGCCAAAAATTACAATTCTTTTATTAAATACTAATTAATTACACTCCCTGATGTCATTCCAATCCCCCGAGACCTTCGTTCATCTTCAGAACACAATTTTGTTTAGATGACATCTGAGAGCTCCCTTATCCTCCATAGACAGCAATTGTCCAGAGATTAGGGCTGTGCGATTAATCAAAATTTTATCGCAATCGCAATTTGAAACATTGCAATTAGTTAATCGCAAGAGCCTGCAATATAAAATATATATATATATATATATATATGTGTATATGTATGTGTGTGTATATATGTATATAAACAAAAGTAATGAATAACATCTGAGGTGAAGTGCTTTAAAACCAGTTCGCTATGCTTCAGAAAATTAAACATGCTAGACTTTCTGCGATGGTGTTGTGAGGCATTGCAGAAATGGTGTTGGTTGTCGTGATCACATTACACGAGAAGAAATGATTGAATCTTGTGTCACGATGCCCAGTTGTTGTTTACGACTCCCCACGACACCCTACATCAGGGGTCATCAATCTCGGTCCTGGAGGGCTGGTGTCCCTGCTGAGTTTAGCTCCAACTTGCCTCTACACACCTGCCTGGGTGTTTCAAGTACACTTAGTAAGACCTTGATTAGCTTGTTCAGGTGTGTTTGATTAGGGTTGGAGCTAAAATCTTCAGGACACCGGCCCTCCAGGAACAAGTTTGGTGACCCCTGCCCTACATCAAGGAAATCATGCAGAAATTGTGTGATCTGACCGGGCTTTATAACTAGCCAATTGAGTGAGCAATTTTTCGTTCTGCCCAATCAGAATTGCGCAACTGAACTACGCCCACAATAATAAAAAAAAAAAGAGAACAAACAGGAAAGCTACTAACTAATGACGCTAATACTAATATGTTGTGCTTCCTGTAGTAAATGTACACCCTGATGCAGGAGAGAAAATGTAGGCGAACAAAAATTTTAGGTATTGCTTTAGTTTGATGGTTCCTTTAAGGCAGGGGTGTCCAAACTCGGTCCTGGAGAGCCGGTGTCCTGCTGAGTTTAGCTCCAACTTGCTTTTACATACTGCCAGGAGGTTTCTAGTATATCTAGTAAGAGCATGATTAGCTGGTTCAGGTGTGTTTGATTAGGGTTGGAGCTAAACTCTCCAGGACACCGGCCCTCCAGGACTGAGTTTGGACACCCCTGCTTTAAGGCATTTTGTTGAGTTTAGGTTACATTGCATCTACAAGCCAACTAATTCTCATTAGATTAAAAGTAGACAGTTAAGGTGGGGTTAGGGTTAGTGTAAGTTGACATGTACTTGCAAAGTTTCGTATAGTCAGTTAAAGGAGCAGTATCAGCAGATATTAAGCAGACAGTCAACTAATACTCAAATGAGAAGTAATTGGCACGTAGTTGCAAAGCAATTTTAGTCAACAAAATGTGCAATAGGGACCATCAAAATAAAGTCTTGCCAGTTTTTAGAGTGTTGTATGATTATAGTTAAACCATTAAAGTCACATATAATGTTTTGACTGTTATAGTTTTTTTTATGGACTGTGGAAAGTCTTGTGACCTTTTTTGTCTATGGGGGATAAGCGAGCTCCTGGATTTCATCTAAAATACCTTTATTTGTGTTCTGAGGATGATCGAAGGTCTCAGGGGTTTAGAACGACACAAGGGGGAGTAATTGGACATCCAGTGTTCCTCAGCCTCCGGCGCCTAGACAGCAGTTCTCAACAGGAAGTTTGTCCAGAGGAGAAATGGTCATGCCCAACTGAGCTTTGTTTCCTCTAGGTTTTTTTGTCATTCACTTTCGTCAATTGGTGAAGTTTTGTACCTCGCCACTGTCGCCACTGGCTTGCTTGGTTTGGGACTTGTGGAGCTGTGCATCGATGAATTTGATCTTCAGTGTTTGAACTTTCAGCACTGATAATTAAACCACACTGAACTGAAGTAAACTGAACTTCAACTCTGAAAACTGGACTGACACAGTTTCAATTTACTAGAACTTCTATGTTAAGCTGCTTTGACACAATCTACATTGTAAAAGTGCTATAGACCATTTTGAGGGATGTAAACAAAAACAATGGTCCCAACTTATTTCCTGTTTTGCATTTTTAATTTCTATAGCTTCCGAGAATCCAAAAAGAGCCACATATTGATAAATAATTTTATGACAGCTGTTTTAACATGAAGTTATGATTGAATTGTCCCTTGTTAAAGTTATGAAATAGTTTGATAACAAGCAGGAAATGTTCATGGGCCAATGACTTCATCACATTGAAATGGTCTATAGAAATAAACAAGAATTGAATTGAATTAATTATTAATTTTTGGGTGAAGCATGGACTTGGTATAGCCTGTTTAGGCTGGTTGTAGGGGTTCACATTTTCAAAATAAGCTAAATTTTTTAGCTTTTTTAATTTTCTTCATTAGCATATGATCTCTCTGTCCTTTCAGAGTAACATTGAAGAAGTGGATCCCAGGGGCCGGACCCCTCTGCATCTGGCCGTCTCGCTAGGACACTTGGAGTCAGTCAGAGTGCTGCTGAGACATGGTGCAGATGTTGCCAAAGAAAACGGCAAAAACTGGACTGGTGAGAATTTAAAGCTTACGAGTCGTGCAATATCATCACCATAAAACCCATAAATCGCATTTGACCACACAAGAATCATCCCATTAGAAACATTACCACCACTTCCTCAGCCTGTGTCATCAGTGGTTTTCCAAGCCAATAAAAGTGTTTAATGCCTCTGGTCCAGTATTACAGCGTTGTATGTACTCTCATAATTACCTCCTCAAAGACGCTTAGTGGTTATTTAGCAGATGTCTTTTTAGTACTGTGTGATTTATAGTGTTCTATATAGTAGCGGTAGCATGTTTAACGTCATAATGCTTTTCCTTTCATGAAGATAAGAGTCCAGTTAAAGCAGAATTGTTTCTTGTCATCTGTCCAGTGCTGCAGGAAGCGGTCAGCACAGGAGATCCAGAGATGGTGCAGTTGGTGCTCCAGAGGCGAGATTATCTTAAAGCCTCCACTGCACTCGGTGGCGTCCCAGAGTTACTGTGCAAGATCCGCGAGGTGAGTCTCTCAGATTTGTTAATATTTTTTCAAGTAATATCTCATATGCTTACCCAGGGAGTTTGCATGTTCTCCCGGTGTTCGCGTGGGTGCTCCGCTTTGCCCCACAAATCCAAAGACATGTGGTATAGGTGAATTGGGTAAGCTAAAATTATCTGTAGTGTATGTTTGTGAATGAGGGTGTATGGATGTTTCCCAGTGACGGGTTGCAGATGGAAGGGCATCCGCTGCGTAAAACATATGCTGGATAAGTTGGCGGTTCATTTCGCTGTGGCAACCCCAGATTAATAAAGGGACTAAGCCGAAAAGAAAATGAATGAATGCTTACTCAGGCTGCATTTGTTAGATCAAAATACTATAAAAACTGTGGTATTTTATTACAATTTCAAAAGTAATTGTATTCGTTTTTATGTTATTTATTCATGTGATGTCAAAGCTGAACTTTCAGCAGATATTACTTTGATTTTTAATGTGGTGTGGTCCTTTAGAAATTATGATAGTAAGCTGATTTAGTGCTCAAGGCATTTCTTGTTGTCATCAAAGCTGAAAAGTGTTGTGCTGCTTAAGTTATTTGTGGAAACTGTTAAATGGTTTTAATTAGGATTCTTTGATATAGCATAATTTATACTTATTTTATGTTTGCTCAATGAAGTGGTTTAATTTGCTACAAACAAAATCACACACGTTCTTAATGTTTTTATGGTGGTGTAAGTGTTTAGATAAAGTATGATGTGCTTTTGCTGTCACTGTGTTTGCTCCATTGCTGTATGCTATATTTTGCATAAATATGTCATATTTTGATATTCAAAAAAGCCTGACCTTTTTAGCAATCAGTTTGACATTTCATGTTGTTTTCTTTTTTTGGCTCAACCATTTTACCTTTCACTTTTGCTTTCATTTTTCACTGTTTACTGTGTATGCTTCATTGCGTCCTAACAAGCTCATAAGTTTCTCTTCCATGATAATATTTACAACTTTTTTATTTTATTGAAGTCTGAGTGGCGCATGACCCTGGTGTCGAGAGGTGCTCTGAAGCCCTGATGTGAGTCATGTGAAAGGGCCTGAAGTGTAATAATGATAAACCTTATTTTGTGTCTTGTCCTAGTCTCCAGATTTCTACATGGAGATGAAGTGGGAGTTTACTAGCTGGAGTACGTGCAAGTTTTCTTACTTTTATTTCACATAGTGTTTTCATAGTTTATAGAACAATTCTCATCTGTTTCGTCTATTCTTTTTGCAGTTCCTCTCGTTTCCCGCGTGTGTCCCAGCGATGTGTGCCGAATCTGGAAGAGTGGGGCCTGTCTGAGGGTAGACACCACCCTGCTGGGCTTTGAAAACATGACCTGGATCAGAGGAAGAAGAAGCTATATCTTTAGAGGAGAGGGTTAGTTACTCTTTCTGCTTCCATAGTCAAGTCTAGTCAATCAATCTGCTATTCTGTATTTTCAAGGGCACCTATGATGAAAATCATCTTTTGTAAGCTGTTTGGACTAGGGTTGTGACGATGAGGAAATTTCCCCACCGGTTAATCGACATGTGACAACACCGGTAATACCGGTATCACCGTGGGGGTGGGCGTTTCCTCTTTTCCTCTTTTTTTCTGCTTTTAAATAGCTTATAAATGTGTGCGTATTATACTTTCACTTTCAGTTTTCGGGAATTGGCAATTCGGCGTCAAACTACGAAAAATCACTGTTATTAAACACAGAACCTTTATTAACATAATGAAAAAAACAACAACCATGCTACAGGCTGAAAAAAACTGTGGAAATTGGAACCAAACAAATAACAACCATAGAACGTTTATTACTTATGTTAGAATGTTTTTAAAACGAATAAGAAAATAAAATAGAAAGATAAGTGATTAAATAGCACAAAGTTTAAATAAGATTAAACGAATAAACAAGAAACAAATATAAAAAAAACTTCCAAATAACATTAGGCTACAAAAATGACAGGTCGGCAGTCTTTAAAAAAAATAAAATAAACAAAAACACTGCATTTTTTTTATTAACAGTGCAGTCTACATGGTCTTTGCCAGGAAACCCTACATGTTGACCATCTCTGATGGGATCTTGGGTCACACTATGTTCCCCATCGTGTTGAACACTCTCTTGGATGCGCAGCTTGTTGCGCACACGCAAAGATACTATTTGGTTACCTTTGCCAACAGGGGGAACCTACTTTGGTTGTCTTTTGTTGTCATAGCTGACTTCAATGGCTTAATGTATTAATTAGCCTAATGTATTATATATTAATAGCTTAGTCCTTATAAACAATCCGTTTATAAAATACATTATTAACGAATCTATAGGTTACTGAAGAATAAACCGAATATGAAATATGATCCTTGCATAATGATCACAGCTAAACAAGCAATCAATTTATATATAAACTATAAATGAAAGAAATTTTAAGTAATGGAACATCATGTAAAAAATCTAAAAGACTACAGGCTAAATAAAAGCGCCTCATCAGAGCTGAACATCACTGTGCGGTCACTGAAACACCATGTAAATGTATAAGCTCTCACGTGCGCGCGCTCTCTCTCTCTCTTACCAGTGGCAGTTGACGGGCCCACACAGCATACAGTGGCAAGATGACAAGTGCGTACGGGACTAGTTTTGTTTTTTTGATTTGCGTGTTGTTCCTTTTTTAAAATGCCTTTTTATTTTTTAAATCTCTCGTCAATATTGGCTATCGGGTAACATAATCTCCCTCAGAGATATTGGAGTTCAATAACGTGGTGCGCAGCTATGACTTTTGGCCAACACCTCCCTGTAAGTTTACAGATAGACTATAGATAGCTCTGGTGTGTTATAATTTTGCGTGTTTTAAATGACAGCGACACATGCTACATTTAGTTTTTATTGTAAAATATACATTATAACTCAGTAAACAGTAAAATATTGTTTTTTGAATGGCTTGCCTATTGGCAGCGTAGCCTAGGCTAAGCATATTTTCATTAATATTAAAACACATGAATACAAACTAGCCACCCTAGCCATTTTTTTCGTTTTTGTATATTTTTTATCAAACGAAAAAGGCAATGAATTGTTTATTTTGGTTAACATTTTATTACAATTAATATAATTATTAGGCGACTTGACTTGTGTGGCGTCAATCGATGGATGATAGCGAGAGAGAGTTTCGATGTGTGGCCGCACGTCACATTTACTTTACTGCAAGTTTTTAATATAGGCTCATCTAAATTAACTTTTCATTCGATTAAAAGCCGAAATATTGCCAGACAGACAAAGCAACTTTCGGTTTTGGAAGAGGGAGTCTTCAATGAAGACGCACGCACACACAGGATACACTCTTGTCGGCCTTTTCATTATTGATTTTTTTAACATTAAACTCATAATAATCAAGTGCACAAAAGAACAGATGAACTTCGGAAAAAGTGATCACTGCGGTTGCCGCGAGTTTGCTTTGTTTTTCTGCAGTTGGCTTGTCAGTGGCGCGGCAATCACTTTTGGTTTAATAAAAAATAAGATTATTTATTACTAAACAATGTGAGATGATGGTCTCATGATTTTTAAATGAGGCGCTTTTGCTTTGCGTTTTGACACTAAATCGTCCACCATTCTCTTTCTGTAAATTCGACTCATCTCGTTCTCCGCACATGATAAATGAAATATGAAGCATTGTAGCTATGTTCAGATTTTAACTACAGCCTACTGCATGCTATCGTCTTATGTAAATTATTTGGAATTATATTTTCCATTTAATTTAAATAAATATTGAATTAAAAAAAGGAATACTTAAAAAAATGAGGGCACGGTGTCACGGTGGAAAAGTGATGTCACCGGTGTTGCGTCTTAAATCCGGTAACACCGTCAACACCGTCTATCGTGGCAAGCCTAGTTTGGACAGAACTGTGTGTAGGTATAGTGTGTCCACTGTCATATTGGTGTGATAGAAACACAATAAGTCTCTTCTTTTTTTTTTTTTTTTTAATTTCCTGAAGTTAAAATAGAATCCAAATCCCTCCCATTTTAAGGCCGACCTCAACGTGACATATGATTGCGGTTTCCCCACCCACCGAATTTGATTGACAGACGCGCATTAACATATCTCCGTAGTAACACATATTCATATCCACAAGACATCACAACTGGGATTAAAATATCTGTTCAGCTCTCTGCGATCATCTGCACCTCAAGAAAGAGTTTTACAAGTTTAAAACGTTTTAAAACGGTGCATATTTGTAATAAATACAGCTATGTAATTCAACACCAAAGCCGCATAGTGTCAGTACAATTATAAAAGAAGACTCTTTAGTTCCGGTTTGTGGACTTTAATAAGGTTTATTTTGTACATTAACATAACGATTGTCCGTACAGCAGTAAATGTTAACTTGTATCCTGTCACATTTGCCATGCAGAAATAGTGCAAAGGTAAACGCATATGTGTGGGTGTGCACCCGCGCAAACTTTATAACGACATTGTGTGTGACTCATCATTATAGAAAGGCTTGACTTAACTCCACAGCAAATATATCTAATAACTGTTGGGAAGGTTCTTACTGTTGTAAGGGAGACCTGCTTCATTCTTGTCTATCACTGTGCTGTTTATGAATGCTACACGCATCAGAGCAATAGGGAGCATGTCAAGAGCTAGCAAGGGTGATCAGTCTAGATCCAGCTGGAGAGTTTTAACATACGAAAAAAGGGCTTCCAAATTTTAACAAACATTCTGTTATGTCTTTGAAGGGCGTATCTAATCTTATTCATGTCTTTTTAAAATAATTTTATATTTGTTAAATTTACACTTGTTGAAGTTCTTCTTGAACATTGTTGTATAAAAGGTTATTTGTCGTTCTTTCTGATGCTACTTTGACAATAAACATAAATACTACTACTCCTGAAGTCTAGAAGAAGTTCACGTTTGTATGTTTACTAGTGCTCTTCATTCAAGCATGAGTGAAATGCCTGCTGTTTATTTGTGATTGATCAGTATCATGTGAACTTTGTTTACAGACAACTGCACTGAGCTAATGGAAGTGAATCACGAGGATGAGGTGGTGGATACGGAGCGCTTTGATCTGTCCCGTGAGATAGAGGACGTTACACTAGACTCCATGCAGCCTGCCGAACAGGAAGTCGCAAAGAGGCTGACGACATCCATTGTCAACACATATCTGGACACAAAGGACATTGCTTTTGAGAGGTATGGTCGTTTATGTAAGTTTTAGACATGGAAAATGCACCACCATTCAAAAGCTTTTAGGTTGGTAAGACTTTAAAATGGTTTAGAGAGCAGTGTACAAATTTTTTTGAACGCAATAATTCGTTTGACAGCACCAGTAAAGAATATATACAGGCCTATACGTGTATAAATATGTTATTGTGTTATATTAAAATCAGATACAAACACCACACATATAAAATCCAGGAGAATATAAATAATGTACCTGCCATTTAATCGCTGTAATGAAATCTCCATCTTGTTTTGCAATAATCCATGTCTTTACTGGCATTTCGGCAGAATAAACAACCGTAACGTGAACATTGATATGCACAGCAGTGGTGAATGTTTGTTGATGGTAAGATCATCAACCAAACAAAAAAAGAAATGCCCTTGCGACAAAACTAGACGGTTATTACTGTGGAGAAGTTTTCCCCCTTACAAAAATTACTAAATAATAATGTAGACTATGCGTCCACGCTTTTGTGTGCTTACATCTGTTTTTTTTGTGATGTCTGGAAGATATCTGCATGGGAAAAAAACTATAGTAATTTGCAATAAACATGTTTGCTACAATGAATGCTACAGAATACTGTAGCATAGTAAACTGATAAACTGTAATAAATACTGTACTGTTAGTGTAAACTTTGTTGCATTGTGATGGTGTATAATTATAGCGTAGAAAACTAAAGCCTATTGAATAATTAGTTTATTACTACAGTTGTGATGTACCAAAGCAACAATATAATTACTACGACTTTTAATTCAAGTAAATTTCTATAGTATGCTTCCAAACACTATAGCATTTTACTATAGTTTTTTTTGATGTAATGTAATAGCTTATACAGTATCTACCGCCTCGATGACTGGCTAATATATTTTAGTTCAATAGAAAACTCCGCCCTCTTCATGATACAAGGATCATGCTTAACATATGTGCTTATTTTCTATTCATATCTCTTTTGAAATATGATATAAATCACAAAAATACGGACTTTCCTCTATGTCTACTATTCAGTTTTTTTTACACTAGAACCACGTAATTGAAAACAACCTATAACATAAT
Organism: Danio kyathit; assembly: GCA_903798195.1. Classification (NCBI taxonomy): domain Eukaryota; kingdom Metazoa; phylum Chordata; class Actinopteri; order Cypriniformes; family Danionidae; genus Danio; species Danio kyathit. The sequence continues at coordinate 24,832,932 of LR812523.1, forward strand.
AAACTTATTTAACTTGTGATCAATAAATGCTTGCAAAAAAGTATTCATTTTGTTTTTATTTTTAACAAGATCTTACTGCCTCCAAAATCTTTCATTGCAGAATGACACACATTTTTTTAATATTTGGAGACAGCTCACCATTGTGTTCTTAAACATTTTTATTAATATAAAACCCTGATATTATTATTATTATTATTATTATTAAAGATTGAAAATAGCCATAGAAACTGCCATGACATTAAAAAACAAACAAACTTTAAAACTGTGAATAATAGTGTGTCAAAAAATGTCATGTGAACACTGGCAGTCTCTCATACTGAATAGATTCATTGAATTGATTCACAGAAATGAACTGTTAATGCTGTTTTTTTTTGCTGCTGATGTTTATCTCAGAAATGCTATTAAAACCTTTACTTATTCTATCCTCAGGGCGAAATCTGGAATCTGGGGTTGGAGGTCAGACAGAACAGAAGCAGTAAATGGATATGAAGCCAAGGTAAGCGCAGTCGACCAGCTGATTATGAGCTGTATTATAATTTGAAAACTATATCAATTAAAGGAAATGAAAGAAATAATTATCATTTTGAAAATAGACATGAAGGTTGTACACATGGGATGTAGAATCAGCTACTCAAGACTAGGGTTGGCACCAGTACCAATGTACCAATTTCGGTGCCTAATTTCGGTGCCACTGGTGCTGCGACAAGGACATAAGAACTATCAATGGGTGCATCAAAGGCACACATAGCTACGCGTTGTGTCAAACCATCTTTAAACATTTAATTCTTAACAACTTTGATGAATACGGACACTGTCAACCTATCGAACTGCAGTTACAGTCGAAAAATAAAAAATGAAACGCCTGAAATTACATAAAACTCCGGATAGCGCGGTGACGCAATGACGTTAATCGATCTATGTGCTGTAACATGTAAAACGAGATCATGTAAGGAACATTCAAAAAGAAACTCATGTAAACACCTTAGTCTTATTATTGTCTTATTCAGATAAAAGGCAAATGATTAGATTACTGATGTCCAAGTATATGTAGTCACAAGCCCCAACCCCAGAAAAAAGGAGTTCACTGATTTTGATGACAGCCTTTCCACAAGTTAGTGGTAAGCTAATTTAATGTTAATTGTATAATGTAAATCTTGCATTCATGCTAACAAACAAATGATCAAAAGAAGTATATTAATGCAATTCAAATATATAAAATATGAATTGATGTATACTTTAAACTTTATATTATAAATATTATATTGTTCAATTAAAATGATTAAAATTTTGTTAAATAGTTTTGTAGCTCAAAAGTATCGGTTCAGGCACCGTGTTGTTACCGGTACCATTTTAAAAGTATCGATTTAGCACAGGTATTGAAATAACCCCAAACGATACCTAACCCTACTCAAGACTTACACACTTATATTTATTGACAGGGGAAGAAAAACCTATTTGTGACTTGACAATAAAACATATTTTAATAGAATGTGTATTTTAAAATTATATTATATTATAAAACGTTTTTATTTAGGAGGGAAATGTTTAAAAAGGAGAGAATTTTGAATATTTATCATTAATCAAACTAAACGATTGTATATGTCTTTTGTATAATGAATTTTTATTAAGAAGCAGATATGATTGCATGTTATATATTGTATATTTAGTATAGGTTTTGCCATGAATATAGCCAAGGCTGCTGATTTGGCATTCAAACATAAATAAAATATCAAATAAAGGAGAGATTGTGTTACAGAAAGCTGAAAAGTGTATCCTCAGGAACATCAGGCTTTCTATTTATAGCTGTTTGAGAATAACGCAGTCTTTGTCCTATGGGTGATGATGATGATGCTGCTTTTGGCAGGTTTTTTCAGTGAACAATGTGAACGTTGTGATTCGCACCAGGACCGAGCACCTCACAGATGAGGAGAAGGCCAGGATAAAAAGTAATTAACCCACTTTAAGATTTACTCTATAAATATCGAATACGCTTTTTTTTTCACCGAAATGAAGCTGAGGCCATTTGAAGCTGTGTTAGATGAGCTGAAGTTATAACAATCATTTCACACATGTTAAAAATAAAGTGGAGAATGACAAGGAAATATATCTGCCAACTCAATGTTTATCAACGCATCTGTGGTTCTAGTGTAAATCGTGTCTAGGTGCAATCTATTGTTATATGATTCAGTTCTGCTTTGTTTCAGTCTTGCCAGATTAAGTTGTTGTTTTGAGAACTTCATTGCAGACATTACATTGTCCCTTTGACCTTGTTATCAGTTTTTAGGTTGTAGGGGTCCAGTTTTAAACCAAATTTTTTTGGCCTGTATCAGCTATTCGAGCAGTGGAAACATATGGTATGGTTCCAGATTGGACTCTGGCACCCTGTTGCTGGTAAAAGGTCAATAGGCAGTTTCCTGTTATGTTAACTGATTAATATTAATTACTGATGCTTTTGATCTCCACAGGTGAAAGGAATGTTCTGGAATCTTTACTGGGAACAGTAGAACAACAGATCGGTGCTCAAGGGGTAAAGCAAGCTTTTTTGACACTTAGGCACACTTACAAATGCTATTAACCCTTATGTACAGTTGGGGATGTTTTCATCCACTTTGGGGTGATTTTGAGTCTTAGTTTGGCCCTAACTTTTTCTGTGTTTCAGCTAGCAGAATGATTTTTGCTGACAAATCTTATTTTGACACATATTTTGAGAAAATGCTTAAAAAATTTTAAAGAACTCAATAATACACCCAGGGCAAATTTACTACGCAAAATGACATATTTTTTTTAAATATAAAGTAATTGTGGACTGGATTTTTTTTTACCTATTATCAAAGTCTTGGACATGTGAAACAGCATTGCCTTTGATGCATTGTTTTTGATTAATTTTAATTTTTTCTCCCTAATTTACTGTTGGTGGCTGTTTTTGCCTCATTGACTTCCATTATAACCACATTTTTTTTTATTGCAAACCATGACACAATACAATCATGCATTTTTGATTGTTGGTGGTTTTCCCTATTGGGAGGAGCTAAAATTTGTCTTTTTTTTTTTTTTACTGATCATCAGTTGGCGCCATTAACCCTTTAGATAGGCCTGTGCAAAAAAAAAAAAAAAAAAAAGCCTAGTTTCTGGATGTTATTTGGAGTATAACAGCAAATTAAAGTGTGTATGTGTCTGTGAGTGTGTGAGAGTGACCTTTACGCACTTACCTTGATGTGTCTGAGAAAATCAAAATATGCATCTCAGCCCTCAGACCTACATGGAGTAAACAAAAACAAAAAGACTGTGTATTTATGCACCATCAAATGTGGGGTTATAATGGAAGTCAATGAGGCAAAAACAGCCACCAACAGTAAATTAGGGAGAAAAAATGAAAATATAACAATGCATCAAAGCCAATGTTACAAATCATTCACATGTCCAAGACTGTGATAAAAAGTTATAAAAAGTAATTGTGGACTGGATTTTTGTATTGAAAATACGTCATTTTGTATGGGCTTTTTTTTATTTATTTATTTTTTTTTATACAAAATCAGTGACATCATTTGTGAACTTGGAAATTAAAGAGTTAAAATCCTGTAATTGACTAGTTTTGATCAGGACTAGGTTGATTAACAGATTTATGCAAAAACAAATTGAAAAAAATATTTATCTGATGCATTTTTACAGCAGTTTAATTTAGTGGATGTTCTTTTCCGAAACATAACAAAAGAGTAGTAAATTTTAACAGTACACAAAGGTTTAAAATGATAATAAAATATCAAACCATGTGACTTTTAAACAGTTTGTTGCTTAAATGTTCTACAGCTGTTTGGTGGCACTGTGTTTTAGCAAACTTAAAGTATTCTGGATTGATTGCAGGACATGACTATGGAGTTTGCCACTGCCACAAACCCCACAGCTATTACTCCAGAGGAGTACTTCAACCCCAACTTCGACCTGCAGGGCAGAGACATCGGCCGGCCCATTGAGCTCACCATCAGAACACAGAAGTAAGACTGGCCATTCAGTCTCGTCACCTTGTGCAATGTTGACCAAAACTATAATTATGCAGTATTTGGCTTAGTGTGTTTTTGTGGCGCTACCTTGTGTGGTTATCATGTTATGGACAAACAAATCATGTTATGGACAAACAAAACATAAAATTAAAACCACCAGTAGGTGGCAGCAAGTAGCTGTCTTAATGTGTGATTAAATCAAATCATCCTTTCAAAAGATTAACTTAAAACAGCTTCAAATATTTCCGAAGCGCTGTTTAAAAGATATGTTTTTTTCAACACACTTTAAACAGTATTTTTTATAATTCATTTCTTTTTGATGACAATACATAATATTTTACTAGTTATTGTTACTAAGATTGTTGCATTCAGCTTAAAGTGCAATTTAAAGGCTTAGCTAGGTTAACTAGGCAAGTTAGGTTAATTAGGTATGCCATTGAAAAACTGGTTTGTTTTGTAGCCAATTGAAAAACAAATCTTTAGAGGTTAAATAATATTGACCTTAGCACCTTAGAATTTTGTTAATTTAAATACTTTTTTTTTTTTTTTCAGCCAAGCTAAATGTAATGAAACTTGTAGAAGACAAATATTATATCAAATAATGTGGAAAAAAATCTCTGCTAAATATCACTTGGTCAATATTATGGGGGAAAAAAATGTTATAAAACTTAATTAGGTGTGTTAATAATTTTGTTTTCCGCTTTATTTAGTGGAGAAAACATACTAATTATGCCATAAATTTCACAAATAGTCAAATGCATTCATAATATAGAGAATGTTCTTTTTCTGTGGTTGTGAAGTAATTACTTAGTCAAAATTAGTAGCTACCGACTCAAAAGTATGTGATTTTGGACACAATTTAATTCATGAACAGACCAATGAATCATTGTCTCAGATAATCTATTCAAATACTGATTCATTCAGGAATTAAAAAAACTTATGTTGATTGATACTGTAGTGTTGAAAATTTCTGCTCTGACTTGGAAGAATTTTCATAGTCAGAGAAATCTAATCATATAAAAATATAGAAAAACAATATCAAATTGAAAATGTATCTCACTCCATTACCTAACTGCATTGATACTAATGGTGATGATCTGCAAAAACTGAAACAGCAGTCATTCATTCATTCATTTTCCTTTGGCTTAGTCCCTTTATTAATCAGGGGTCGCCTCAGTGGAATGAACCGTCAACTTATCCAGCAAATGTTTCACGCAGCGGATGCCCTTCCAGCCGCAACCCATCACTGGGAAACACCCATACACTCTCATTCACACACATGCACTACGGACAATTTAGCCTACCCAATTTACCAAAAGCGCATGTCTTTGTACTTGTGGGGGAAACTGGAGCACACGGACGAAACCCACCCCAACACGGGGAGAACATGCAAACTCCACACAGAAATGCCAACTGACCTAGCCGAAACTTGAACCAGCGACCTTCTTGCTGTGAGGCAACAGCACTACCCACTGCGCCAAAACAGCAGTCATATCTAGCAAAATATAATATTATTTTTTTAATAATTTCAATTATAGGGTCATTTTAGCTCCCTTTCAGTTGTCTCCATCACACAATAAATGGTTTTCGACACAGTATGTGTATTTGTAATTCTTTTATTTTTTGCAAACCGAGTGACATACTTGATAATGTCAGCTTGCACATAACTAAAACTGTTACTGTTTATCAAATGAATTCATCCTGTCTCAATGAAAATATCAATTTCTTTCAAAGCTTGATATAGATTTAGTTTAGATATAGTTTTGTCTTTTGTCCCCTGTCAGGTTTAAAGGCACGCTGTGGATGAGTGAGGAACATCCTCTGTCTCTGGTAGAGCAGGTCACTCCTATTATTGACCTGATGGCTCGCACCAGCACTCACTTCGCCCGGCTCAGGGACTTCATCAACCTCAGGTTTCCCCCTGGCTTCCCGGTGAAGATTGGTGAGTGAAAAGAGGAACAAACAGCCCTGTTAATAATTTTCGGAAGCCTGATTAAAATTAGCATTTGTATTAAGTGTGTCAGCTTGAATGTTAACTTTTTGTAACCAGCAGCTAACCGGAAAGTGCATTATTAAAGTTCACCCAAATGTCTGCTAATTGTGTATGGCAGTGAGTTTAGTATTAACTAATTTAGCTGTTTGTTTCCTAAGACTGCTTTCACCATTCAATCCTGCATCTGTTTTGTTGTTTTTTCCCTTTCAGAAATCCCTCTGTTCCATGTTTTGAATGCCCGCATCACTTTTGGAAGTGTCAACAAGTGCAGTACTGATGAGCCGCTGGACACCAAAACACCGGCTTCTACACCCACACCTACTGAAGAGACGTGTGACAACGAGGCAGCAGGTTTGCATGTTTTTCCAAAATAAAAATGCAGACAAAACCTGTTATGTGTACCAATCACAAAACTCCCCTCACCTTCATCACTATAAATCATTTGGTTTGGTCCGGGAAAGAGTTTTAACATTTTTCATTTCTTACAAGTTCAGACACCGTTTAGTTTTTGATGAGCCTGTAAGTTTGAGATTTTTAGGTTTTTGCTTTTCGTTTTTTAGTTTAATGGAAAGAAAACATCCAAAATACACTTTTAAGTGTTTCTTTTGTAGCACGGTTGTAGGTTTCAGTCACAATACAGACTAGGGTTGGGCCGATAGACGATGCCATCGTCCATCGCCAAAAAACTTCAAGATGCTGAGCCGGCATCGTGATCCATCGCCCCACCCCACATTTATGTTGATATATAACTTATTATTTGCATGTCATCTTAATAGCAATAACGGTCTTTTCATGAGCTGTGTTATATTTTACTTATAGCTGCCGCTTGCACGGCTGACAGCATCGTGAGGATTAAATACATCGTGAGGATTATACAGCACCTTTCGCGCTTAAAATGTGTAGATTCAGTGGCAAACGCTGTTACCTGCAAACCCCGTCCCACAGACTTTACAGTGAATGGCTTTAGTTATCTTCATAGCGGACTTGAAGCCACTGGAATTCTTTTATTCACTCTTGTGGATCAAATTGGTCAACATCGCCCAACCCTAATACAGACAGTGCCCAGCATAAAAATCATCCCTTGCAGATCTTTCTTTTAAATTACTACATTCCATAGGAGGCAGCACGGTGGCTCAGTGGTTGTCAATTTCGCCTCACAGCAAGAAGGTCGCTGGTTTGAGTCCCGGCTGGGCCAGTTGGCATTTCTGTGTGGAGTTTGCATGTTCTCTCCATGTTCATGTGGGTTTTCTCCAGGTTTTTCGGTTTCACCCACAGTCCTAAAACATGCACTAGTGTATAAGTGAATTGGATTAACTAAATTGGCCGTAGTGTATGAGTGTGTGTGTGTGTGAGTGAATGTGAGAGTGTATGGGTGTTTTCCAGTACTGGGTTGCTGCTGGAAGGGCATCTGCTGCGTAAAAAATATGCTGGAAAAGTTGCCGATTCATTCCGCTGTGGCAACCGCTGTTAAATAAAGGATTAAGCTAAAGGAAAATGAATGAAGGACTTTCTATAGGGTGCTGTACATTAATATATTTTTGTTAATAATACATTACTTTAGTCAGTACTAAATTCAAAACTGAACCTAATAAAAAAAAGACTTAATAGCACGGTTCAAAAATAGTACAGTCCAATGTTAGTGAAAAATGTTTAATACAATTTTAAAGGGGACTAATTAAAAAAAAATTTTTTATTTTTTGCTACGCCTCATTTGAATGAATTTATTTATTTTTTATTTAGCAGGGACAATGCACAACAATTACATTAACCTCAAAGAGGAAAGATGCATTGTGCCAGGTTGTAGCAAGATTGTTATTTTCCACCTGCAGTCCCTGGACAGGTAAAAATAAAAACAATAATATTCAATTAATTAAAAAGTCAGTTTAAAACATACAGGCATAATCACATATAAACACTAACAAATTAGAAACATCTCACTCAGTGTGTACAAATCTGATTTGACAAAAACCATCTCCTAGTCAGGCATGAAAACATCTTATAATTTGTACATGTGATTATTTCTGTTGGGAGAGAATTCCATAGATTTGTGGCTTTATAAATAAAAGAAGATTGACCAAAAGAGGTCTTGCGTCTAGGGACAATACATTCCCCTCTTACCATAGAACGTGTCGTTCGTGATGTTTTCTCTAATTTGAAATTTAAACAAAACAAATATTAGAATATTTAATAATATTATCAAAACTTAAGAGATTGTTTTTTAGAGATATTGCAGTGATGGTACAAACAAGGCTTTTTATCATGAATTTTAAGTGCTCTCTTGTATAATGACTCCAACAGTGATAAAGATGATTTACATGCCTGAGACCAGCTGCTTATACGATACAACAAATGTGGAACAATCATAGTATTTAAATACATACCAGAGGCCTCATAAGTCAGAGAATCTCTGATAGGTTTAAATGTCTTGGATTGAATCTCAGTGTGGTTGCAAGTTTTTTAATATGAGTTTTAAAATTAAAGTTTGACATGATGCCTAAATATTTGAATTCAGTGACAATTTTAATACTTTGCCCATTTATAAAAATGTCTAAAACATTTCCAACTTTATACCTATTTGAGAAACACATGAATACAGTTTTTTCAACATTTAAGGTGAGATTTGAATTTTGCAACATTTTAAAAACATTTGACTTTAATTGTATTATCTTTTCATTCCTAAAGATGTCATGTGATCACCCACTCATTTTAATGAATAAGGGTTTAATAAAACTGCTTTGTTTAAATGCATCAAAGTATATTGACTGAAATGGATGAAAATATATAGCTTTTGAAAGGTGGTGTACTCATTAATGCTGTAGGCTGTATTTTTAAAGAATGTTTTCTCAAAAAAAGTTTCTTTCACCTGATAGAACAAATTACGTCCTCCGAACATACACTAAACAACGATTTTATTTATATCTCTAGGATATGAATCCTGAAGGGATTGTTTTTCAAAGGAATATGCGTATGCACTCCGTTTAAAGGACTATAATTAAAAAAAAATATATATATAGTTATTTCTGCTTTGATATTTTGAAGTGCTCGTTTAAGCCGATTTGGATAAAAGGATCTGCTAAATGAATACAAAAAATTGTGAAAATGTATTTTTCTGGCTATTCGCAGTATTTTCAAAGTTTTGTAGTGAATAAAAGAGATAACCAAAATCCCCTCAGTGAAAACATTTGACTATAATACAAATAGGTACATAAATAAACAAATATGTGAAATATATATATATATATATATATATATATATATATATATATATATATATATATATATATATATATATATATATATATATATATATATGACGTCAGAATTATTAGCCCCCCTGAATTATTAGCCCCCCTGTTTGTTTGTTTTTCCCCATTTTCTGTTTTAATAACTCATTTCTAATAACTGATTTATTTTATCTTTGCCATGATGACAGTAAATAATATTTGACTAGATATTTTTCAAGACACTTCTATACAACTTAAAGTGACATTTAAAGGCGTAACTAGGTTAATTAGGTTAACTAGGCAGGTTAGGGTAATTAGGCAAGTTATTGTATAATGATGGTTTGTTCTCTAGACTATCAGAAAAAAATATAGCTTAAAGGGGCTAATAATTTTGTCCTTAAAATGGTGTTTAAAAATTTTTAAACTGCTTTTATTCTAGTTGAAATAAAACAAACAAGACTTTCTTGAGAAGAAAAAATATTATCAGACATACTGTGAAATTTTTTTTTGCTCTGTTAAACATATTTAAATATTTAAAAAAGCAAAAAAAAATTCAAAGAGGGGCTAATAATTCTGACTTCAACTGTATATACGCGCACACACACACACGTTTGTTTTTGTGAAATGTGGGTACATTATATAGGCTACCATTCATTTTATACAGATCAAACCGTATATTATATTGCCCTCACCCCACCCTACCCCTAAACCCAACCATTACAGGAGACAGTGTACAGCTTTACTCCCTGAAAAAACTCATCCTGTGTGATTTATAAGCTTTTTGAGAAGTGAGGACGTCACCAATGTCCTCATATTTCACCTGCTTTTTGTAATACCTGTGACATACCCATGTCATTATACAGACTTGTGTCCTGATACGTCACAAAAACACGTACACACACACACACACACACACACACACACACACACACACACACACACACACACACACACACACACACACACACACACACACAAACAGTATATATACACACAGTGTGTGTGTGTTTGTGTGTATATATATAAATATATATACATATATATATATATATATATATATATATATATATATATATATATATATATATATATATATATATATATATATATATATATGTGTGTGTATATGTGTGTGTATATATATATATATATATATATATATATATATATATATATATATATATATATATATATATATATATATATATATATATATATATATATATATATATATATATGTGTGTGTGTGTGTACAGTGGGGGTAAGTATTGAACATGTCACAATTTTTCTCAAGCACTTCTAAAAGTGGTTTTGACTTGAAATTTTCACCAGATCCAAATCCATGTATGCAAAGAAAACCAAACGAATTAGTTTACAAATTAAGTTATGTGTAATAAAATTATATTTTGGTAAAAATGGAATTCTGGTGCTTACTATTAGTTTTTTTTAGTTTTTTTTTATTTTATTCACTCACCTCTAAATGTTCTGATTGGTTTACCAGCTCCTGCAGGACCTGCTCCATTATTCCAGGTTTGTCCATCTGTGTTTCTGGCTCCTGCACACTATCACCATCGAGGAGGTTATCGCCATGCAAACCCACGCCAGTACAACCCAGTCAATCACGATGAAGAGCTGCTCCAGTACGCCATTCACCAGAGTCTGCTGGACTCCAGTGTGCTCAATTCTCAGGTCAGAGAGGAAACTTCCTGCGAGCATGTCTTGAGCATTTATTGTTGTCGTTTTCTCTAATATGAAGTCTGGCACACTTTTCTCTTTTTGTGTGGGATTTAGGACACTTGGAGTGATTCTGATGGACAGGCGACACAATCCATGACAAACCGCTTGAGTGATGGGTAAGGTTTTTACATTTTCATAATAATATGTCTAGTCTGTGATCATAGGGCTAGGCCTGTCACGAGATCTAATTTTTGTTGATAAATGTTTTGCACCAAAATCTATTGTGATTTAAATAGTGGTGTTGTCATTTTAAGCCACTCAATATGTAATGCTAGAATGACTACTGTATATAATAGCATCATAATAATTCAAGTACACTCTTTCAACGAACACTTTTATTCTTAAAGGTGCTGTATGTAAGATTTTGACTCTTCTAATACATAAAATACCATCATATGTTTGCAGATATTCAAGAAACATGCTAAGTGAACATACTTGTTTATCTGAAAAACAATGCTAAAGTCAGTTATTCTGCTTTGAAAATGTGCGTTATGAGTGGAATGCTGTCTTTATTTTGGGTCTTTTAACCCGCCCACTGCCACTTTAGCCAATTATATTTCAGCACCCCGGGTTGCCTTGGTGAAAGACAGCATATTTGTGTCATTCAGTCAGGAAGGCTCTTAAAGCATGTGCCCGCAACCAAAATGTGGACAGTTGCAGACTCCGAAATGAGATGCAGATTCAGAGTTCCACATGAGGTTATTAATTAGCAAATAATATAAACATAAACATTAGGTGAGCAGGTTACATTGTAACTCCGTGTCCTAACAACACGCTATGTGATGAGATTTGCAGTGATTTGGCTGCACCAGACGAAACAATTACAAATTTACAATTTAAATACAGCCAATCGGAAGCACAGAATAGTGCACTTACTGCACTCCAGCAAAATGGTAAGGTAAATAATCTAATTAATACATATTAAACCTCTTTAACATTTTTATATGTACATGCTGAATGATTAATATATGTTGGCTTGTTTTGAGTCACAGTTCTAAAGTACAATTTCACACGGTTTATTTTATTTTTAAGATCTGAGGTGAACTATCTGCTGCTGCTTTCAGTAGTATGGCAATAAATGTCATGTAAAATGGCATTCAAACTCACATTATTAACATTTAACACTGAATAAAGCACATGAGGTGATCATAATTTATCCTGTTGTTCAACTGTGAGAAATAGAAGCCGTTTCTAAATAGAAATTTCAGGTGTTGGTTAAGACAAAAACTCCTTTCAGTATGGAAAATATTGCTTCTACCGCTTGCCGTTGCTTTTAGTTAGAAAACAGTTAAAATCAGCCTTAAATCAGCCTTTAGGCTCTATAGTAAAGCCCGCTCACATCAATCTGGAAATACGTATAATACAATTATAGTAGTTTTAACAATTTAATAGTTAGGCATTGGAATCTGAATGTGAAAATGTAAGAATGGGGGGTCTAAAAAAGTCTTAATGTATTAAATTTCAAAAACTACATTTTAGACCCTAAAACATTATTAAATTCACTGAAATATTGTTCTGTAGCACTTAAACAGGACTTAAAAAGGTGTGGACACAGAAGATTCTATTTTAGACACAATCATTACTGGGTAGAGAGCATTTAAATGAATCTGATTTACTAAGGTTTGCTATTGTCAGTTTACTGGTATGTATGTTATATGATGCCCCAAACAGCATGTGTTGGCCTTGTGTTGTTAGTAAATCACACACACACACACCTGATTATCATTTCCCTGTCTCTTTACAACGCAATTTATGCTACATTTGGACTTTATAGAATTTATGATTCAAAAGCTTTATCATACATCAACTAGTGTTAGACATTCTCACCCCAGCAAAAAATAAAAAATAAAAATTTATATCTTTTTAACCCTACTGACTATTTTAAATGCATATCTTTCAGCAGTACGTACTTAATTCATTAATCATTATTTACCAATGGTACCCACTTCATTTATTAGTCATTATTTACTAATGGCAGGATAATATTTAGTCTTATTTGTTTTATTTCAGCTAGAATAAAAGCCTTTTTTCAATTTTTTAAAAGCCCTTTTAAGGTCAATATTATTAGCCCCCTTAAACAATATTTTTTTCAATTGTCTACAGAATCAACCACTGTAATGCAATAATTTGCCTAATTACCCTAATTACATTATAGAACTTATGAATCAAAGACTTAATCATACATCAACCAGGGATATAAATGTTTATTAGGTAAGGCTCACATATGCACAAAAAATGGCAGAACTTTCCACTTCCATTGGCACTGTTAGATATTATAATTTATCAAGTTTGGTTAATCTAGAATATAGTGCTCAAAAGTTTGCATTTTAAGCTTTTTCTTTTAGAAATTAATTATTTTAATTACCAAGGATTCATTAAAGGGACAGTAAAGAAATTTCTTTTTAAATAAATGCTAAAAACAATCTGAAAAAAATGGATCACCCCAGCAAACTCTACTGTACAAACAAACCTTTAACTCTACTGACTATTTTAAATGCATATCTTTCAGCAGTATGCACTTCAGTCATTATTTACCAATGGCAGGATAATATTTATTCTTATTTGTTTTATTTCAGCTAGAATAAAAGCCTTTTTTACTTTTTTAAAAGCCATTTTAAGGTCAATATTATTATCCCCCTTAAACAATATATTTTTTTCAATTGTCTACAGAATAAACAACTGCAATGCAATGATTAATACCATGATAATTACCAAGTATTCGTTAAAAGTGACCGTAAAGAAATTTCTTTTCAAATAAATGCTGAAAAATCCTGAAAAAAACTGCATCACCCCAGCAAAAAGGCTAAATAATAAATTCATTTGCATCTTAACACTACTGACTATTTTAAATGCATATCTTTCAGCAGTACCTACTTCATTTATTGGTCATTATTTACCACGTTGCATTGGGTGTCATATAATAACAACAAGCAACCATTTTAACAGCCTTTATTCATCTAAACATCTTAATAATGTTCGATGTACGTTTAGTTGTGAGTTCATGTTTGTTTGCAGAACATTAATAGTGTTTTAATATTACCTTCTAACATTTTTAAATGTTAGAAATACACTGCAGTGTACATTGTAGTGCCCTAAAATTTTTTGTTAAAGATTAATTTTGATTGAAAGTGCTTTAAATTGATTAGAAAATGACCGCAAATACGTTTTACAATGTTCCAAGATATTTCGATTTCATGGACATCATGGTTTCCACAAAACATTTAAGCATCGCATCTGTTTTTTAACATTGATAATGACACGCATAATATTTCCTGAGCACCAAATAATCATATTAGAATGATTTCTGAAGGATCAAGTGACACTGAAGCTTGGAGAGCTGGAAATGCAACGTTAATAAAACAACTTGTAAACAGTAGTAATGAAAAAAAAAAACAGAGAAAAACAGAAAATTAACTCTATATTTTTTTAAAGAGATGATGCCATTGGCAGAATAAAGTGTGGACAGGTTGATCTTTCAAATGTATCTCTGTCCATTCCTGTTTTCTCAACGATCTCATCACCACAGGTCTGGTTCTGAGGGCGTTCTGGTAGATCTCAGTGACACCACGCCCTCCAGCTCTGGCTCCGCCTCCAGCCCAGACACTGACCTGCGATTGGCCATGGAGCTCTCGGCCCGTGCGCAAGAAGAGGAGGAAAAGAGGAGGAAAGAAGAAGAAGAGGAATTAGAGAGGATTTTACAACTCTCCTTAACAGAAAAGTGACAAAGTAAGATGAGGGAAGGAAAGACAAAGGGAGTTCCTGTTATTGCCATAAGCATTAAATCTTTTTTTTTTATTTATACCCTTCTTAAAATTCTTGCAGTTCTCTGTTTGCCACTGACATAAACTACACATATTTACATAATCGGTTCAGAACTGAAAGGTTCTGCCTTCTCATCCAAAACGAAATCGCTCATCCTTTTCATCTTGCTTTTCCCAAGGCGATTGTGCATTTTACATGAAATCCAGTGCTGCTTTTTTTTTTACATGATTGAAAGTTTGTGATGTTTTTGACAGTCCTGCGAGTTGCTGACTAGACAGTTTTTCATTTAATATAACCGAAAAGATGGTGGATTTTTTGCATTAACATTAGCTTTAGGTTTATATTAATACTATATCTCAGGGTTCAACTGATCACCAGTTGTCGCTTCCTTTGAAACCATTTTATACACAGCCAAGGAAAGTGATAGAAATGAATGTTTTTTCACATAGCAGTTAGGACGGCACCATCCTCAGCCCGTGTGCTTTCGTCAACTTTCTGGCAATAAATCCCACCACCGTGCCTCACCAGAGTGAGAGGCACTCATTCAGACCGGAATATTCCTGAAACGGGCTGTTCAATGTAAGAGAATACGCCTCTAGCTTTTAGTCTGCCTGATTTGTAAAGCGATACGACAAAACTGCTTAGATCGCCAAGAGTATGTTGTAATGCAAAGCATGAATGTGGCAGTACTGGGTCACTTTTCTGGCACCAACCAAACCTCATGCTACACTAAAGGACGAGGGGCATGTGTGACAAGAAAACCAGCCGTTTTTTGATTAAGAAGTGGATGTTAAAGGGATAGTTCCCCCAGAAATGTAAATTTACTCATCATTTACTCTCTCACATGGTTTTTTTTTTATGTTGAACACAAAAGGAGATATTTTAAGAAATGTTAGGAACGTGTAACTATTGACTTCCATGGTAGGAAAAACTAATTCTATCCAAGTAAATGGTTACCGGTTTCCAACATTTTTCAAAATAATCTCCTTTTGTGTTCAACAGAATTAGAAACTCAAACAGGTTTAAACGCAAAAGAAGATATTTTGAAAAATGTTAAAAACCTGTAACCATTAAAATCCATAATAGAAAAACAAATACCATGGATGTCAATAGTTACCGGTTTCAAACCTTTTTCATAATATTTTCCTTTGTGTTCAACAGAAAAAAGAAACACAAACAGATCTGAACACAAAATAAGATATTTTGAAAAATGTTACAAACATGTAACTATTGACTTCCATAGTAGAAAAAACAAATATTATGGAAGTAAATGGTTACCGGGTTGCAACATTTTTCAGAATAATCTGCTTGTGTTCAACAGAATTTGAAACACAAATGGGTTTGAGCACAAAAGAAGATATTTAGAAAAATGTTTAAAACCTGTAACCATTAAAATCCATAGTAGAAAAACAAATACCATGGATGTCAATGGTTACCGGTTTTAAACCTTTTTTAAAATATCTTCTTTTGTGTTCAACAGAATTACAAACTCAAACAAGTTTGAACACAAAAGAAGATATTTTGAAAAATGTTAGAAACCTGTAACTATTGACTTCCATATTTGTTTTTCCTACTTTGGAAGTAAATGGTTACCGGTTTCCAACATTTTTCAAAATAATCTGCTTTTGTATTCAGTAGAATTAGTAACTCAAACAGGTTTGAACACAAAAGAAGATATTTTGAAAAATGTTGGAAACCTGAAACCTTTGGTTTCCATAGCGAGAAAAACACATACCATGGAAGTCAATGGTTACTGGTTTCTAACCTTTTTTAACATATCTTCTTTTGTGTTCAACAGAAAAAATAAACTCAAACAGGTCTGAACACAAAAGCAGATATTTTGAAAAATGTTAGAAAACTGTAACAATTGATGTTCATAGAATGAAAAACAAACACTATGGAAGGCAACGGTTACCGGTTTCCAACATTTTTTTTAAATATTTGCTTTTGTGGTTAACAGACAAAAAATATTTTGCTGCTTGTTCAAACTTCAAAGTAGTTTATAAAAAATGAGCTGAAACAACTTAATTAACTTAATCATAAATTTGTGTTGAGACAACATGAATTAATTGAGTAGAATATTTTTCTACAGTGTAGAAACTCAAACAGGTTTGAACACAAAATAAAATATTTAGAAAAATGTTGGAAACCTGTAATTATGACTTCCATAGTATTTGTATTTCCTTCTATGGAGGTCAATGGTTACCTGTTTTAAACCTTTTTCAAAACATCTTTTGTGTTCCACAGAAAAAAGAAATTCAAACAGTTAACACAAAAGAAGATATTTTGAAAAATGTTGGAAACCTGACTTCCATAGTATTTGTTTTTACAGTAGTAATAGTGTTTTAGCTTTCTTCAAATTATCTTCTTTAGCATTCTACAGAATAAAGAAACTTTTCTCTTTTTTACCACTTGAGGGCGAGTAAATTTGGGTGAACTATGGCTTTAAAGTGGATGTTTGAGATAATGTGTGCGGTTGGACGGCATTGTTTGCTGAGTGAGGTTCTGATGTGATAAATGTGGAAGAACCTGCCCTGCTCTGTTCGGCAATCTCGCTGTTCCTTCCTCTTGTAGCTGACAGCGCTATTTATTTAGTCAAAATGTGTTGATTCATTTTTTTTTTCTTGATGTCTTGAATGTTCAGCTTTTTTTCTGTAAGTGTTTTTAAAGGAGTATTGACTTCCAGCTTGCAGTATCTCTCTCACTACTTTTTGTATGATGAACCAGTGTGTGCTTGAACCGATTTTGTTTTTTTAACATTATCCTCATTGTATGCCATTAATAGACAGAAAACGTATTTTGCTCTTCTGGTAGTAAACAAGGATCTGAGAATGGTTAGAGCCGCAATCCTGCATTGATTTATTAACAGGACATAGGTTTTAGTTTTTTTATGCTGTGTTTAAATAACAAATTGAAAAAAAACAATACAAATAAATTCTGGTTATGGTTATTCGCACATCATTAATCCGGGATACAGAATTCAGTTTCATTATTTAAAACAAGATTTAACTCTT
Organism: Danio kyathit; assembly: GCA_903798195.1. Taxonomy (NCBI): domain Eukaryota; kingdom Metazoa; phylum Chordata; class Actinopteri; order Cypriniformes; family Danionidae; genus Danio; species Danio kyathit. Next base: position 24,850,660 of record LR812523.1, read on the forward strand.
GGTATTTGGGTGTAAGTCTTAACTCTTAACTAATTGCCAAAATGTTTAATGGTCTGTGTACCGGATCAGGGTTTAACGTTGGTTTGATTCTCGGTTAATTGTCATGCTGTAAGATCAAGTATCCTGTTTTTTTGAGCATGTTGAAGAAATCCTGAAGGCATTTGTAAAACTGTGATGTATGTTTGACAAACACACACAAAAAAATGTTTTTACTTAAATAAAAGCACTTTATTGACTTAATGGCGCTTTGTTAACTATATGGCAGTCAAGTATGAAGTCAAATAAATAATAAAAACAGCGTAATCTGATCAGTTGTGTTTAAAATTCTTCTTTAACTTTTTAAAAATGATTAGTAGCTTTTTCTTTTTCATATCACCATGTTACTTCTGTTTTAACATTTGTGAGGTTTCATTTAATGACTATTTTTAATTCTCAGTTTGGGATTTTTCAGACACACACTACCTGACAAAAGTCTTGTCGCCTACCCAAGTTTTAGGAACAATGAATAATAACTTGACTTCTAATTGATCATTTGGCATCAGAAGTGGCTTATATGAAAGGCAAAGGCCTCTAGATTACACTTCTTTTACCAAAATAAAACATGATCATGCCTTGATTTTAATTATTTAATTAAGACAGTAATGTCTGACTTTGCTAAGACAAAGGTCTTGTCACTTAACGCAAATAATATACAGAATATAAAGTCATGGTGCAGTGGAAAACGAATTAATATGGTGTATGACTCCCATGAGCTTGGAGGACTGCATCCATACATCTTTGCAATGACTCATTAATAGTCATCTGGAACGGCAAAGAAAGCGTTCATGCAGGACTCTCGGAGTTCATCAAGATTCTTTGAATTCATCTTCAATGCCTCCTCCTTCATCTTCCCCCAGACATGCTCAATAATGTTCATATCTGGTGACTGGGCTGGCCAATCCTTGAGCACCTTGACCCTTCTTTGCTTTCAGGAACTTTGATGAGGAGGCTGAAGTATGAGGAGCGCTATCCTGCTGAGGAATTTGCCCTCTCCTGTGGTTTGTAATGTAATGGGCAGCACAAATGTCTTGATACCTCAGGCTGTCGATGTTGCCATCCACTCTGCAGATCTTCTGCACGCCCTAATACTGAATGTAACCCCAAACCATGATTATTCCTTCACCACACTTGACTGATTTTTGTGAGAATCTTGGGTTCATGTGGGTTCCAATAGGTCTTCTGCAGTATTTGTGATGATTGGGATACTGTTCAACAGATGATTCATCAGAAAAATCGACCTTCTGCCACTTTTCCAAATGATCAACAAGAAGTCAAGTTATTATTTATGGTCAAGTGTCATTATAGTCAAGTTATTTGTAGTGACACACCATTAGTGTACATCCTTATGTACCACCTTTTGCAACTATTCCAACAACCAGTATTTGAAAAAACGCGAGTAGGACCGAATCTTCTTTTTAAAAAGGTTTACTGAAGAAATGCAAAACAAAATTACAAAGGTACAATAGACTCGATATAGCTTGGTCAATACACTGTATTGCTTCCAACCTCCATAACCGCAATCTGACCTAAATGTACAAACTAATGACATCATGACCTATGACTGTCGGAAGCCAAAAATACAGAAGTAAAGGTTTTTAAATTGTATTAATTATTAAATTATGCATTTTAGATAATACAATCGCTATAAATTATTATTTTTAAATATCAATTTTCATCATGTTTTAACCTTTTTAAATTATTATCACAAATGAATTATGCATAACTGGCTCTTACATTATTATAGTTATGTAATATCTATATATGACAATGTATATGACCCAGAAAGTCTTTTCACACATATTTCCACATTGTGAATTTACAGAAAGGCACTGATTTTAACAGTAAAAACTAGATTACAGCAATTATTACTTCATTAAAATCCAGACTTAAGTTTGTTAGCATTGATTAATGCATAGTCAACTAGCGTAATGTTGTTTTTAACATCAAGAAAGATTTATAAATGCCATAAAAATATATTGCTTAAATATTAGTGGTGATGTTGTTGGCCCATGAACATTTCCTGTTTGTTGTCAAACTTTCATATGAGGCAATACAGTCATGACTTAACATTAAAACAGCTATCATTGTTTGTCAATATATGGACCTTTTTGGATTCTCAGAAGCTGTAGACATTAAAAAATGTAAAACAGGAAATACGTTAGGACCACTGTTATTGTTTACGTCCCTCAATATAGTTATCATCTTTTGTAGTGAAGATTATTCAAGTAAGCCAACAGATGGCACTGTTTGGATGCTTACCGATTTATTTCTGAATGCTTTTTAAATATAAACGGTTTCCAAAAACTGTTCATTTACTTCCAGTAAAATGTGTGTTTCTGTTTTTCTCTCCCACACTTACACACATAGAGACTTTATTGTTATTTTGTTCTAAAAGGAGAGCATTATCATTCTTACTGTCGGGTTAGACCAAACGTGGGCAGTTTATTTCACAGGCACATATCAAAAAGTAACAAAGAAGGTTGTTTATTCATACAAATATGGGTTTTTTTTTCCCCCATTGAGAACAGATTTAGTGAACGGTTGTCTGGGCATCTGAAGAGCCGTGTGTTGGCAGAGGAAAAACAGTACAGTATGTCAGCTGTGGTTTGAGGCGAATTGCAGTCAATCTGCAGGAATGAAGTCAGATCCTTACATGTGGAAGTGAAGAAAATAATTTCATGGAGTGTCAAATTGCATCAAACATTAAAACGGAACTTTTTGGATATTTCTGCATTTTTCCTCTTTTATCATTTAAATTAGACACATAGTACATGAAAGTTAGAAATCTCTACATTTTACTGGCCGCTTTATTAGGTACACCTTACTAGTAACGGGTTGGACCCCTTTTGCCTTCAGAACCTTAATCCTTCGTGGCATAGATTCAACAAGGTACTGGAAATATTCCTCAGAGATTTTGGTCCATATTATCATAATAGCATCAAGCAGTTGCTGCAGATTTGTCGGCTGCACATCCATGATGGGAATCTCCTGTTCCACCACATCCCAAAGGTGCTTTATTGGATTGAGGTGTGATGACTGTGGAGGCCATTTGAGTACAGTAAACTCATTGTCATGCTCAAGAAACCAATCTGAGATGATTCGTGCTTTATGACATGGCGCGTTATCCTGCTGGAAGTAGCCATCAGAAGATGGGTACACTGTGGTCATAAAGGGATGGACATGGTCAGCAACAATACTCAGGTAGGCTGTGGCCTTGGCACGACACTCAATTGGTCCTAATAGGCCCAAAGTGTGGCAAGAAAATATCGCCCACACCATTACACCACCACCACCAGCCTGAACCGTGATACAAGGCAGGATGGATCCATGCTTTCATGTTGTTGATGCCAAATTCTGACCCACATCCAAATGTCGCAGCAGAAATCGAGACTCACCAGACCAGGCAACGTTTTTCTAATCTTCTAATGTCCAATTTTGGTGAGCCTGTATGAATTGTAGCCTCAGTTTCCTGTTCTTAGCTGACAGGAGTGGCAACCGGTGTGGTCTTTTGCTGCTTTAGCCCATTAGCCCAATGTGTTGTGTGTTCAGAGATGCTCTTCTGCATACCTCGGTTGTAACAAGGGGTTATTTGAGTTACTGTTGTCTTTCTATCAGCTCGAACCAGTCTGGCCATTCTCCTCTGACCTCTGGCATCTACAAGGCATTTGCGCCCACAGAACTGCCGCCGTCTGACACCAACAATCATGCCACATTCAAAGTCACCTAAATCACCTTTCTTCCCCTTCCGATGCTCGGTTTGAACTGCAGCAGCGTCTTGACCATGTCTACATACATTGAGTTGCTGCCATGTGATTGGCTGATTAGAAATTTGCCTGTTGCATTTATGTTTAGAAAGCCATGCATTTTTGTGCAATTTTGTGTTATTAGTCCTTTAAAGATACCAAACAGCATCAACATGTAAAATATTTTAATTTCAAGTTTAATGTTTTTTGTTTAAAAATAAGATTTCACTTTTTTAACATATATATATATATATATATAACAAATTATTTAATTCTTTCATATATTCACAAATCTCATGAAGTTCCTTCATAAACTCCTATTTGGCAAATACTATAAGAAGTTTAAAGAATAGAATAGTTTATCTTATTTTACTTTAATATATTGACAAACGGTGACGCAGTGGTGCAGTATGCTGTCGCCTCACAGCAAGAAGGTCGCTGGTTCGAGCCTCCGCTGGGTCCGTTGGCGTTTCTGTGTGGAGTTTGCATGTTCTCCCTGCATTCGCGTGGGTTTTTTCTGGGTGCTTCGGTTTCCCCCACAGTCCAATGACATGCAGTACAGGTAAATTGGGTAGGCTAAATTGTCCGTAGTGTATGAGTGTGTGTGTGTGTGTGTGTGTGTGGATGTTTCCCAGGGATGGGTTGTGGCTGGAAGGGCATCCACTGCATAAAAATGTGCTGGATAAGTGGGTAGTTCATTACGCTGTGGCGACCCCAGATTAATAAAGGGACTAAGCTGAAAAGAAAATGAATGAATATTAACAAACGCTGTTTCTCTCGGTTTTATTCATTTTAAAGACTTGCAGAATGGGGTCTGCAATAATATCTTTTTCAAATTAGTGTGATAATATAAATAAAGTAGCCTTAATACATTACATCAATTATGTAATGTGATTTCTGGTTTTAATCATTTAACAATCATGTCTACATGTACTGTTTCTTCAAAGCAAGTCATTTTTTTATAAATTGCTAAATTTGAAACGTGGGATTGGTTTGATAGTACACACTGGCTGACTGTTTTGGCTTGTAACCACATGTAATTTTCTGTACATTGTCAGCTAAACAAAGTCTCACAGGGGCTGATCAACTTTAATAGCAAGTCTTTATGTCAGTTAACATGATGGCAGAATGTGTATCAGAAAGATCTTGAGTCACCTGATGCTAAAACAGTAAGATCCTGAATGTTGTGTTGTTTTAAAAGCCTTTAATTATTTGTACAGGAAATTGTTTCCTTCACTCATTTGGGTTGCTTGACTTAATCAGCTCAAGTGTCTTGTGCTACATAGGCCAATTAGCCGAAGCAACTTTCTGTCAACCATTTCCTTGACTTCAGCACAGCTGTTGTGTTTTACTTGTTGGGCACCTGCAAGAAAATATATGTAGGTGCAGGGAGGATGATAATAACAACCTTTTTTTTACCTGACCGGATTAGAATGATATGTCCCTATGAGACATATAAATGCACACAGGGACATGTGAGATTGAGGAGAGAACAGGGAAATAAGAAAATGAAATAGTACTGATATGTAGTGTGAATGTATGTCTAAACTGTGCTACTGATTACATTTGGATTACGTAATCAGATACAGAATATTCACATTATAGAATGGCCACAGAAATGGCAAGTAAAAAATACGTCCATGTTTCTAAAATGGGGTAAAGCACCTCTCAGTCGAATTTGTATGAAACAAGTAATAAACATTAAGAGTTAATTTGCAAAACAAAATGATTTTTAAAATGGAATAAAAACAGATTGTATGGCACATTCGTACAGATTGAGGCTTCGACTTTCATTTATTAGTTCAGATATATCAAAACCACCTTAAAATAAATACAATATAATCAAATAAAAATATAAATAGTATAAAATCATACATAAAAATTACATTGTAAACAATTTAACAGCTTAGCAGCAAATAAACAATCCTAAACATGTTTTTAAAATAGTGATTCATTTTAAAAACTCTAATTATTATTATTATTATTATTATAAATTCTACTCTCGTTTGATTGGATTTTACGATTCGATTAAAGTGTTGAGGTAAAGACTTTTCCGTTTCTAATTGTATTTTTAATATTCATTTGGTCGAGCTGACGTTGATTCGTAACCTTCCAGTAGTAACCCTGCATCCAGAATATTCAGTAGTTCGTGTTGACGTTGCGCTGTTCGTGTCCAATGTCGAAAGCTTGGTTCATTGATATTCAGAAGCAGGCCTTCGCCATAGTAACGTTCAACTCCCGGCGTCTTTAATCCACACAGGGCCAGAGTCAGTCACCTGCGTCGGAGAGGTTTGTAGACACAAACTGCCATACCAATCATGATCACCAACAGTGTAGACAGAATACTTAGTAGAAGAACTGCAGGAGATAAAATAAACAAATTAAAATACTGACTATTTTCAAATGGTATTACTACGATATATTTTTTAACGGAGAGTCTAAAATTAGCATGTAGCCTACAGCCTGTATCAAACAGACTCAATGGCAGGTTCTCCTTTTGTGGATGTGACAGGCCTTGACACAGGTTTATTATCGGGTGCGACATTAAATTTCTTACCCAGATTTTGCCTCAACAGGACTTCATAAGGTCTGGCGTTCACTTTAGACTCTCCCAGCTGAGCATTCCCAGTCTGGACAAGCGTTATGCAGAAGGCGATGAGGGAGATCAGGCGTGCTGCTGACATTGTGGCGAAACCGCGAGCAGGATGCAATACAATCAGAGAGACACACACACACACATATATAAGGCTCTGTGAGGTCCTAACGCCGTCGTTTCGCCGACATCACATCCATGTGCAGACAATGCAGGCCCACTGGTTTCCACATCAATTATGCGTTAATTTATTGTAACTGATTATTTGGGACAGATTTTTCAAATGTATTTAACGTTGCAATAATGTCCAATGTCGATCTTCTGTTGCAGTGCTTGAATTTGCTCAGTATTTTCTATACACAAAAGATTTCACAATACATTTCTTACATACAGAAAGTAAAATAATTCTACATTTAGTAGAATTTCATGCAGAAAAAACTATTGCTGCCATCGTGAAGCTCAAGTCTGATGATTGTTTAGCTTCGTAAGGCCTCAATATGTATTATCAAATGCCATGCATGGGATTTATTTTTGTTTTGCCTTTCATTAAAAGTGTTCTAAAACTATTGAAAAACACCCAATATTGTCTTGGAAAAACTTTTTTCATCCACTTCAAATGTTGACTAGTGTTTTTATTTGACTCTCAAAGTGCCAATAGGTGTTGTATTTATGAATCGCAAATGACGGTTTCATCAAAAATCTTATTTAACACTTATTGAATCCCCTTATATCTTAAGTTACTTACTCCCAGGGCCATTTTTATATCGAAGTTGATAATTAGCCGCACCATATTGGTGTTTCATAACATCTAGTTTTTATTAGGTGGGCCGTTAGCCCAACACTCAACCCCCAACCTGGTGGACCAGGACATACACTAATTGGGTAATTTAGCTTACCCAGTTCACCTACAGCTTGTCTTTGGACTGTGGGGTAAACCCACATGCAAATGCCACACAAAATGCCAACTGAGCCAGCCGGGACTCGAACCAGCAACCTTCTTGCTGTGAGGCCACAGCACTACCTACTGCGCCACAGTGTTGCTCTTACATCTTGAATTGCATGAGCAAAAAGTTTTTTGGGGTGAACTATCCAATTACAGTTTTTCTCAGTCACTTTGGTCCATTTCTCAGATCATTGAAATTCTCAAAACTACCTGTTCAGTCTTCACATCATTGTGTCCCTTGTGCACATCAGAAAAGCAGTTTCTCATTCCTTTGAACAACTTGCAAATGCTTTTGTACATTCATGCAAATGATTATGTGCAGTTCTTTGATGTTTCCTACATAATCAATTGCTTATGTCATGTTGATCAAAATGTATTATTTTGGTCTTTGTTGAATAGTCTCACTCCCCACAACATTTAATCCTTTGTTCATGGCAGAAGTCTTCACGTGCAAAATGGCTGAACAAGTTGTCATAATATTTTGTCATAATGTATTTTTCTATGCATTTCCATTAGACACTTTTTTTTCTAAATCTGTCTAGAATTGGTAAATTTCTCCCAGGTGAGTCTTGACTTTTCTTTGTTCACATTTTTACTTTTGTTTTGTTTTTTATTTGTGCTATGCAGTGCTGTCTTTTCCTTTCTGTATCACAATGACATGATCTGGCAACACATTACAGTAAAAAAAAATAGCCATAGTTTACATCAGAACACCCCTCCAGAGTACACTGTTATATTGACAACATGACCAAGTAATTTGACTGTCTTTTCTGTACACAATGACAGCAGGACTTGTCATTCTGATGGCACTGACACATTCATTGACAGAGAAACCTGCAGTTTTGCAGGTAATCCATGGTGTTTTGCTATTTGACAGTGCTGTTTTGAGAAATGCACTTACTGTTTTGCAAATTTCAATTCTGACCTGAGAAATATAACAAAGCAACTGCCTTTTTTTGCAAATTTTGCAAAAAAAAAGAAGCCAAAGGATAGTGAGTGGGTATTCTGAACTTTATATTGAGAATCAGATTCATGTTCAATTTGTATGTCTGTTAAAGTGATAGTTTACTCAAAATAATTATTACTCACACTCAAGTGGTTTTGAATGTTTATGAATTTATTTCTTCTTGTAAAACCAAATGTTGGAGGGAAAACAGCCTTTGACATCCATAATAGGAACATATCAAATTCAGTGGCTGCTTTTTTCCCCCCAACATTTTTCAGTATATCTTCCTTCGTGTTCAACAGATGAAAGACAACTAAACAGGTTTGGAGCAAGTGGAAGATGAGTAAATGATGACAGACTTTAAATTTCTGGGTGAACTGTTGCTTTAAATAAATCTTAAAAATTAAAATCAATGATAAACCCAAAGTAAATGCTCGATTATTTAGATCAGATATACCCAGATATTTTTTAGGTGACCACCCATTTAATCTACAATAGGTCACAATTTCATAACAGTAATAAATTCAGCAATATTTTTTTTAAATAAATGAATCCAGGGGCAGCACGGTGATGCAGTGGGTAGCACAATCCCCTCACTTCAAGAAGGTCGCTGGTTCTCGCGGGTTTCCTCCGGCTGCTCCGGTTTCTCCCACAAGTCCAAAAACATGTGGTACAGTATAGGTGAATTGGAAGGCTAAATTGTCCGTAGTGTATGTGAGTGAATCAGAGTGTATGGATGTTTCCCAGTGATGGGTTGTAGCTGGAAGGGCATCCGCTGTGTAAAACATATGCTTGATAAGTTGGCGGTTCATTCCGCTGTGGCGTCCCCAGATTAATAAAGGGACTATGTCGAAAACAAAATGAATGATAAATGAATCCGTTATTAGTTTTTTAATCACCTGTTAGTGAACTTTTTTTTGCTAAACCTTTGTTTAAATTTCCCCATGGCCTCAACTTCACCTTGTACGAAACCCTGTTGTTGCAGGTCGCATGCAGTGTGTCACTCGCTACAGCCTTTTCCACGCAACTCTTGGTCTTTCATTTTGGTAATTAACAGAGGAGCACAGAGCCTGCAGGCCTTTTGTTAGGCTCCTCTGTAGTTAAATCTGTGGTCCACCTCTCCTCCAGTCGCCTGGACTGAAGCCTTTGATCCATTCTGCGGCCTCTGCTAGAAGTGGCTGAATGAGGAATAGCATTATCTTTTCTCTATTCTCTCACCCCATACCTGAAACTGGCACAACTGAGTGCCGTTTCCCAGAGCTGTGATTGGTGGCGATTGAAGATCTGGTCTTTAATAAAACATCTCATTTAAATGCCTGACACAATGCTGTTCTCTTGGCCCTTGTGTGTCTACAGATGCTGGATACTGCAGCTCAATGCAAATCAACATGTTAATTAAAGAGCAACAGTGCAAGGCTGTTCACATGAAGAGAGCGAAGGTGGGAATCACACACCAGTCCATATTCGATCGATAGATAGATAGATAGATAGATAGATAGATAGATAGATAGATAGATAGATAGATAGATAGATAGATAGATAGATAGATAGATAGACGGATGGATTGACGGATGGACGGGTAGACAGATAATAGGAATATTCAGAACAGCTTTATTGATTTTCCAAACATATATACATACAAGCAAAACTCTCTGCCACAAACCCACAGTGCAGACATTGTATATGAACCACATTATCCATAAATGGACATTCGTAGCAATGTATTATTTGGTCACATCCAGAGTTCAATAACATCCTTAGTTCTTAATTTGGATGAAAATGTGGGAAGAAAATAAACACGTTACACATGGCTAGGTGCTGGGTTCAAGTTTTGTTAGAGAATGAAAATTTCAAAACAGTCATGTAGTTTTTAGTTCCTAAAGAGGAACAGAAGAAACCCTTATTTTTGTCTTTTTTATTTCTTTTTTTTTGGTGAGGCACAATATCAATACAGGTTTTACAAAGTTTTGACATAAAGAAGCTACGATATTTAGGCAGAGTTAAGGCAGAAAACACCATAATTTAATCTTGACAACAGTGATATATTTTGAAAAATGAGTGAGAAATGTGTATGAAGTTCTCGCTTCTCATTTTCTCATTGGCTGAATTTCTCACAATGAGGTATTCTCACTTGCATGTATTTTAAAAAACGTGAGCTGGAGGATATATTTGACTTGCAATGCAAAAAAAAAAAACACTTATAACTAAACTAAAAGTAATAGTTCACCCCAAAATTAAAATGTGCTGTTTATTTACTCGCCCTCAGGCAATCTGAGATGTATTTGAATATTTTTCATCATTAGAACATTAAAGAGGATTTCAAGCTAAAACTGTGGAGAATCATACAATTTAAAGCGCCATGAAACCCCCCTCTTTCGGTTCAAGTCTACAAAAAATGATCTGAGATGGGCGTGGAGCTCTGCGAGCAGAGTGAGGAGTGGGCGTGGCCAGAGCAGGGAAAAAAGAGGGGAGCGGACAACTGTTGTCAGTTGGCTCACAAAATGAGACACAAATCATGAGGAGACGTGTGATTTTATCTTTTACAAAGGTAAAATGCAAAGAAATAAACAGTAAGTAATTTAATGCTCTGCTACATTTGTTATTCATAATTTCATATACACATAACCACAATACTGAATGCAGACACAGTGTATAGCAGTGCAGCAGGTCTCTTGCCCTGTCTATTTCAGCCATTAACCCTGTCGGTAATCTGGAGGATTTTAAACATAGGCGAACACAGCAGCACAGATATAGGCAATGTGTCTGAATGGTAACGAACTCAACTGATAAAAAACAAAGTCTCAAATTCTTATACAGCTCTCCCGACAAAAATGCTGCACACAAACAGCTTTACTGTATCAGCCCTGACAGCATCGCGAGGAAAAACATGCAACAAACCACGTGGATAATGGAAGCAAACACATACGACCCATGCAGTGCACGGATGCGGTCTCACCCAGTCATTGGGTTCCACAGCTTGGCATGTCTGCCTTGCCTTCGGAAAGCACGTGCTTTCATGAATAATTTAGAAGCAGGGTCTTCTCATAGGATAAGCAATCTCTGATATGAATAATAATGAGAAACCGATGCGTCATCACTCCACTAGCAGATTTGCAATACGTCACCGATTTATTATACAAATTATTTTAAACCCGGAAGATGAAATTAGCTGACAAAAGCTCAAAATTATCCAATTTTCCCCACAATTAAAGCTGACAGGGCTAACGTTGTCTTAACACATACAAATCTGTTAAAATCTCAAAAAAGTACTCCAGGGTGTCTTGAACCATTAAGTCAACAGATACTGGCACTGTAAAAGTAAAAAACAAAACATACAAGCAAAACTAAATGAATACTTGTGGCTCCTGATTACACAGGTTTTATGAAGAGAAACCATCAGACTGTAGGAGAAACAACATTTACAACATTGTTTACTTTAATCCACAGCCTCAACAAATGTATTACTTTTGTTTTGCCTATATATGTGTCAATAGCTATGTTTCCATCCACCTATTTTTATGCTTATTTTGCATATGCGCATAAAAAATTGGTTGATGGAAACTCCAAGATGAGCATCAATTTTGAAAATGCGTATTAAAAACATATGCACATAACTGAGTAGGATACACTTTTTATTCGATAAGAAAAGATGCGCATAAACTGCGATGGAAACAATTTTACCGAACAAATTCCAGTATGCGCATTAAAAAGAGATCATGTGATTTTGTTATAAGAGATCATGTGATGATAAAAATGTTTGTGAATGGACAAACCAGCTGGCTGAGCCCATTGTAAAACATCTGTAATGTTGTTTTGGTCGCTCTAAAACGCCTTAACCATTTCAGTATTAGTGTTATTATATTATTAATTACCTCTAGAACTGTCAAGAGCGTCTGTGCTCTGCGTCTCACGCCTTCAAACGTCACCGCACGTTCATTGCATGTCAGGATTGCCTTTTGAGGCACAAGTCATATATTAAATGAAGAAAAGATTCACGCAGCTTCTCCTAACGCAGCAAATTCCATTTTTACTGTTGATATTTGGCGCCAGTTAATCAGGAAGTGACGATTTTGTTGACTCGTTGGATGGAAACTTTATTCATTAGATAGTTATTATACAGTTTTGCGCATAAAGTTAATTCGCATTTTTGGATGCAAACATAGCTAATGACTTGCCTTTTAAGAATCATCAAGGACTATGGTTTCACCCCCATCCCTCCTCCCCCCAAAAAAACAAACTTCTATTATATCATAATGAAAAATAAGTCATGGATTTCTAGGGTGGCCTGAGTAAATAAACAGCAAATTTCAGCCCAATCTCACAAGGAAATGTAAATATTTGACGTATTGTCACAAAAGTGGCTAATTTGTACTAATTCATACAATTTAATTAATTCGAAAATGATTTTAAAAGGAGGCTTGCATGTAAACCCAACACCTAAATCTACCTCTCATCGGTGATGAGCAAATCAGATTAAAATGTATGAATGAGATTGTACTCTTACAAATAACATACTACATTTTACATAAAAATTATGAATTGTCGTGAGATTGCGTTAAAAAATATAATTTTTAGGTGAAATACCCCATTTAAATAAAAGAAAAAAAATATTTACCATTAGTAAATTGCACAGCATGTTAAATTAGGGGCCATAATTTACATACATAAAACATCGTATTTCAGATTAAATCTAATCTAACCAAATCCAAATAGACAATTTTCATTTCAGCTGAACAAATCCCTGAAACTATGCAAAAGTTGCTCTTTACCCTTATAATAATTTCTTAGTTCCATGTGGAACTCAATATATGGCCTTTTATTTTTTTGTGTTTTTTCCTTCAGTAGTCTAAGGTACTGGACTTAAACCCATGCCGTCGGTGTGGATGTCTGGCAGTGTTCTCTCGGGTCGCAGACACACAGCAAGCCGCTGAAATCACATTGAAAACAAGCTATAAAAAAAATAAGCTTCACCATTATTTAAAACTCCTCTTTGTGATTTATAAGAATGTTTTTCTAAGTAGGAATTTACTAAGTAGGTGTTGATTTATTAAACTAATTTCTCACATGCATGTCTCACCTGTTTAAGAGAGCCTGGAGTCCAAACAAGCTTGTAAACCATGTAGATTGGTATCCATATGAAGGAGGAAGCTCCAATGATGTAGCCGACCGTGATGCTCCAGTCGGGGAACTCGTAGTCAAATAGCGAGAGGGGTTGAGGGTTCAACAGTGAGCTGATAATGATGTACTGGAAAAAAATAATAAGGGGAGAAATGATTTAATGACTAAAAGTAGCAATATGGGAATAATTTAAACACTAGTGATGTTTCCATACACAATCCATACTGTTAATTTTCTGTAGAATCTATCTATCTATCTATCTATCTATCTATCTATCTATCTATCTATCTATCTATCTATCTATCTATCTATCTATCTATCTATCTATCTATCTATCTATCTATCTATCTATCTATCTATCTATCTATCTATCTATCTATCTATCTGCCTGTTCGTCTAATCTGTCTCTGTAGACAGATAGATAGATATATCCATCTGTCTGTCTGTCTATCCATCCATCCATCCATCCATCCATCCATCCATCCATCCATCCATCCATCCATCCATCCATCCATCCATCCATTCATCTATTCTAAATATGCTCTATTTACATTTACAGCACAATTTATCTAGCTGTTTATGTATTGTATATTTGTACTGTAAAATATACAGTAACTTTCACAATGCGACTTTAAAATACTGTAACACACTGCATAACTGTCCTACAGTAAAATACAGTTCATATTACAGTTAAATACTATATAATTTACATAAAATCGTTAACAGTTTAGCATGAAGTAAATGTAAATGCCCATGAAATCCTGATATGGCTGTGAAAAAAGAAATTTGTTTAATTGAGATAAATATTTTTATGAAAAGACGTGCAAATAAACTATGACGGAACCATTTAGCGATTCTCCAAAAGTTTTTGTTTGGCAGCAACAAAAAAACAAATAATGTGACTTATATATAATTTCTTCCTTTTTTTGACTTTCAAAGTACCAGAAAAAAAACAAATTCCATTCCCAAAGGGAGTGCTGACTTTAGATGTTTATTTGAGTTTTTGAAAAAAGGGAAAAAAAGCTTTATTTTGAAACCAACATTTATTTCTTTAGTTTGTAAACATTTATTTGTTTTATTTATATTTAAGCAAATTATGAGAGTTGATTTTGTACCAGACTGGGTGTGTTTACTGTTTCTTAGAGTTGGTATCATGCTATGGGCTTCTTTTGGGTTAATCTAGAGTGATCTAATTAATTGGAATCCAGGGCCTTTCCATAAATAAGGAAGAGGGCAAGTTATGCATATCTAGAGTGGCCTGAGTAAATAAATGACAAATTTCAGCCCAATCTCACAAGGAAACGTAACTATTTTATGAGGCAATTGTTTTTTTTGTTTTTTTGATGCACGTAAAAGAAATGTATATGTTTATATTATTCTTCTGCAGATAAAAGGGAATTTATTTGTTGAATGTGTATAAATCATAGTTTCTGCCATAGTATCTTTATCAACTAAAAAATAAAAAAATCACACTTAATTGATGTTTTATCTTGATGTTTCCACCCAGCATTTTTTTTATGTGATATCCTAAAATGCTCCTACAATTTGATGGATGAAAGATACACTATTAACTATTTTTGTAAATTACACAGTATTTAAATGTACTATGAACTCTATTTTACTATAGGACATGTATGCAGTATGTTACTGTAGTATTTTTAAAGTTTCATTGTGAAAATTCCTGTACATTTTACAGTAATGATATGCATACAATCCTGTAAATACATATACAGCAATATAAACAGTGCTGTCAATGTAAATACAGTATTTTTGCTGTAATTGATTTACAGTAAGTTACTGGCGAACAGCTGTCAGTAAGTTATTGTAGATTCTACAGGTAATTGTTAACAGTGTAGCTATTGATAATTTGTGCCTATTTCCCATAGTTATATACACTAGGTATTGCATATGGACTCTGAGCATGCGTCAATAGCGCCGCCACATTTGTACAGTACTCCCAGGACAAAAGTCATTCAACTGCATTAGTCAAGACTAAAGCCAATGTGAAGATGTTAAACTTTAGTGCTGTGTACAGGAGTAGTAATGAGCAAACAAAGAAAACAAAGCATAAAAGCCGAACATTTCATAGGTAAGATTTTTTTAAAGTTTTTATATGTTACAAACTTTTGTGCTAAACAAGTAATGTTTTTGATGATAATACACTTTCTTTCTTTCTTTCTTTCTTTCTTTCTTTCTTTTTTTTCTTTCCTTTTTTTCTTTACTTGCTGCAAGGCAAAGTAGTACCAACTCGCACTAAATTCTAGGATTATGCTAGTTTTGTTGAATAAAATAAGCAAGCAATGTAAATGAAATATGACAAGATGCGGTGCCAGAAACGTGTATTATTGTTAGCTAAGTGAAGTAACGGCTAGTTTTTGAAGTAACTTATAAGTAGGCCCACACGGAATCTGCGCGCGCAGAATTCTGCAGATTTTCCACAGATTTCCGCAGATTTTTAGCCCATCATTAATTCTGTTTATTTACTTAAAGTTGACTCTTTACAATTAATCTAATTGGATTTGCATTTTCAACATTAAATACAAGTTAAAAAGATATTATTTTTTATTTAACATCTTAAGGTTTTAGTTATGATACTCCCAAAATAATTCCGCAGAAATCCGCAGATTTTTACCAAAATTCTCTGCAGAAAAAGCAAAAAACGTCCGCAGATTCCGTCTGGCCCTGCTTATAAGGCTGCGTAACATAACAGTGCCTGCGCCTCAATGTGCATACTGTCCACCATAAATGATTGAATATTACAAGTGTTATATACCATTTAGATCAGAAAGGTGGATATCCACATTGAGACGCAGGGATATCAATGGTTCACACAAGTTGTTCATAACAGAGATTCATTACAAATGAATCGCTCTCTCTGTTAGAATTAGAAGTGAAAGCAGGGGAGGGGGTGTTCCGTGCACAGAAACACACGTCGTGCGGTCGCTTATCCATCAATGTAGAAAAGTGATGTAAAATTATACTTTTTGAAATGTAAAAAAATATTTGCATACTGACCATCGGGAAGGGGCAGCATGGTGGCGCAGTGGGTACCACAATCGCCTCACAGCAAAAAGGTTGCTGGTTCGAGCCCTGGCTGGGTCAGTTGTCATTTCTGTGTGGAATTTGCATGTTCTCCCCGTGTTAGCATAGGTTTCCTCCGGGTGCTCCGGTTTCCCCCACAAGTCCAAAAACATGTGGTATAAGTGAATTGAGTAAGTTAAATTGTCCATAGTGTATGTGTGTGAATGAGTGTGTATGGATGTTTGAATGAATGAATGACCACCGGGAAAACTCCTGATCATATATATATGTATATACAGTATGTATACATATCTATGGCTCCGGATGGTCAGTCCTCCACTACACCTTGGTCCCACATTCATTTCAAAGGAGCACTGCCCTGTACTAAAATGGCGGCTTTATTGAGGCATTCCTTCCATTAGACAACAACAGCGTATAGGCGACATCTAATGTAAATATTTATGAATATTTCCAAGGAAATTGTAATTTATTGGAATTGTAATTACATGGAATGGAACAGTGCTTTTGGAAACAGTTGTTAATTTAGCAAGTTTTGGGTGGAACCATAGTAAATGACCTCATGTAACTATGAAATTGAACTATTTTACATATATAAGTTATCTAATTCCTAAAAATTCATTCTATTTCCCAACTGTCATTGGGGGACAAGCCAATCATACTAAGATGTACAGATGAGATGGTACAAATTTATATGAATTAGCCGCTAAACCAAAACGTTACAAATTGCTGTGAGTTTGCATCGGTTATTTCAGTTTTTCTTGCCTCCAGATCAATTCCCATTGGATAAAATACAGTCCCACTCTACAATTTTTCTCATTCAGGAGACCATTTCACTCAGATACACAGCAAGTCACAAATGTGAAGAAAAGACTGTCGCAACTTCCATTTCATGTCGACTCGGTGAGTTCGGTTGGATTGATATGTTTGCAAACATCCTTAGAGCAAGGCTCTGATCGGATTATTTTATATTCAAAAGGTTTATATTATCCTCTAGACCTCAGACATCCCTACGCGCTCTGCGGAGACCAGAAAATTGTCGAGCGATTGCCTTTGTGTCTTAAAGCAACAATGACAAATGTCTTCTCTCCAGCATTTCAAATAATATCTCCAGCACCGTCTCTGGAGATGCGACAGGCAGCCGTTTATCATATGTTTAAAGAATGAAAAAAATAATAAAACAAGAAAATTATGAAAAAATGATTGTGGAAATGTCAACTGTGTGTGCCAGCGCAGGCCTGTTGAGATTAGCTATAATGTATGCGGAGTTATCAGAGGAATATAAGGCTATAGGAGTGCATGCGCTTTGACATTTGCGGATTGTGAATTGTGACCATGTGGACAGGTGAGGGAATGAGATTATAAAGGTAATAAGGGTGGAAAGGAAGTTGTGGGTGCTTGGATATAGGGTTGTGAGCATGAAAGATGACTTTAACATTTCACAAAGTTTGCACACAGTGTCTTGAGTGTGCGTCAGTTTAAACTCACAGCAAGGAAAGCTGGACTGATGGCAACCCAACACACTTTCCAGAAGAGTCCTGGAGTGTAGCCCAACATCGACTTGATGTCGTTGCTGAATCTGTTAATACCTGCAGGTCAGAAAATGAATGAGTTTGTTGTTATGATAACATTTAAATCCAAAATTAAATAAAAAGGGCTGGGGTAATTAATGCGTCTGTGTTCTTTAAATAAGGAAATAACAACAAAATCCAAGTCCAAGGCATTCGAAAAGTCTTTGTTAACATGACTATTATTTTAAATAGTGCTGTTTTTTTTTAGATAATAGCGATGTTTATGAAAGCTCTTTAATTTTTTCACTTACTTTTTAAGTGCCTTGGACTTATGACTTTGTTGTTTAATATTTTAATCCATTCGCACTTAAAAAAATACATATTATAGAGCTATATGAACAATGTTAAAATAGTAGTTAATTAACAGCTGCCCATGCATCATTTTTTATGGGTGTATTTTCTGTCTTTAGACGTTCAAATTACATTATGGGACTTAAATTGCTGTTCTGACAACTTGAAATGTTTTTTAAAAAAGTGATTGTTTATTGATATTTAGGATGTATTTCAGGATTTTCTTTGATTTTCTTTGATTTTCTTTTTTAAAACTGACATCATAAAAGTATGAAACTATATATTGTATGGGTTGGTCAACCTTTTAAAAAGATATAATATATAGTTTCAAACTACTAAAGATGTGGCTTTGTTAAACTGTAGGGTTGAATTTTCAACATCAAAAGTTGTGAAAAGCAGCGTAATATATTATTATTTTGATGAAAAATATGTTTTTTCATAAATCTTATTGAAAATAAGTTCAGAAAAACAGCATTTGTTGAACAATGCTGTCAAATGATAAATCACGATTAATCGCATCCAAAATAAAAGTTCATATTTACAAAATATATTTGTGAGTACTGTGTGTGTGTGTGTGTGTGTGTGTGTGTGTGTGTGTGTGTGTGTGTGTGCATGTATGTACAGTATATATATATATATATATAATATTTTTTGTATATTTTTGTATTATATGTATAGTGTAGGTGTGTATTTATACATATATACATAAATATATAGCACACATGTATATATACAGTTGATGTCAGAATTATTAGCCCCCCCCCTTTGAATTTTTTTTTCTTTTTTAAATATTTTCCAAATGATGTGTAACAGAGCAAGGAAATTTTCACAGTATGTCTGATAATATCTTATTAGTTTTGTTTCAACTAGAATAAAAGAAGTTTTAAATTTTTTAAAAAACATTTTAAGGTCAATATTATTAGCCCCTTTAAGCTACTTTTTTCCGATAGTCTACAGAACAAACCATTGCTATACAATAACTTGCCTAATTACCCTAACCTGCCTAGTTAACCTAATTACCCTAGTTAAGCCTTTAAATGTCACTTTAAGCTGTATAGAAGTGTCTTGAAAAATGTTAAAAATAAATAGTTATTAAAACTATTATGTTTAGAAATGTGTTGAAAAAAAAATCTTCTCTCTGTTAAACAGAAATTCAGGGGAAAAAACAGGGGGGCAAATAATTCTGACTTCAACTGTATATATATATACATGTTCCATATAAAAACAAAATTGTTCTTTTCTGTCTATTTGTTTAACTACTACAGTATTACATTTCATTTTTTATAAGGAGCTTTTTGGTTTTAGGTGCAAAGGAGGTTTTGTTTTAATTGCTGCTAAGAAGAAACCCCAGAAGATGGGTGAAGTATAGCTCAATCAGTGTTCAAAGTAAAAGAAAAAAAAAACAAGATCATACTTTATGATGTCAGTTTTAATAAATAAAAAAGTGAAAATCAAAGAAATTCTATGACTTTTTTTTATTTGTTGCTGTATTGAAAACAACGAACTGTGACACCACTGTGTCATATCAAACTGAACTGGGATTTTTGTGAACTGTTAAACCCCTATATATATATACCAGGGAGTGCAGAATTATTAAGCAAGTTGTATTTTTGAAGATTAATTTTATTATTGAACATCAACCATGTTCTCAATGAACCCAAAAAACTCATTAATATCAAAGCTGAATATTTTTGGAAGTAGTTTTTAGTTTTGTTTTTAGTTTTAGCTATTTTAGGATGATATCTGTGTGTGCAGGTGACTATTACTGTGCATAATTATTAGGCAACTTAACAAAAAACAAATATATACCCATTTCAATTATTTATTTTCACCAGTGAAACCAATGTAACATCTCAACATTCACAAATATACATTTCTGACATTCAAAAACAAAACAAAAACAAATCAGTGACCAATATAGCCACCTTTCTTTGCAAGGACAATCAAAAGCCTGCCATCCATGGATTCTGTCAGTGTTTTGATCTGTTCACCATCAACATTGCGTGCAGCAGCAACCACAGCCTCCCAGACACTGTTCAGAGAGGTGTACTGTTTTCCCTCCTTGTAAATCTCACATTTGATGATGGACCACAGGTTCTCTATGGGGTTCAGCTCAGGTGAACAAGAAGGCCATGTCATTAGTTTTTCTTCTTTTAGACCCTTTCTTGCCAGCCACGCTGTGGAGTACTTGGACGCGTGTGATGGAGCATTGTCCTGCATGAAAATCATGTTTTTCTTGAAAGATGCAGACTTCTTCCTGTACCACTGCTTGAAGAAGGTGTCTTCCAGAAACTGGCAGTAGGACTGGGAGTTGAGCTTGACTCCATCCTCAACCCGAAAAGGCCCCACAAGCTCATCTTTGATGATACCAGCCCAAACCAGTACTCCACCTTCACCTTGCTGGCGTCTGAGTCGGACTGGAGCTCTCTGCCCTTTACCGATCCAGCCACGGGCCCATCAAGACTCACTCTCATTTCATCAGTCCATAAAACCTTAGAAAAATCAGTCTTGAGATATTTCTTGGCCCAGTCTTGACGTTTCAGCTTGTGTGTCTTGTTCAGTGGTGGTCATTTTTCAGCCTTTCTTACCTTGGCCATGTCTCATGTGAGTATTGCACACCTTGTGCTTTTGGGCACTCCAGTGATGTTGCAGCTCTGAAATATGGCAAAACTGGTGGCAAGTGGCATCTTGTGACCCTGTTGACTATTTTGAATGAAACGCTTGATTGTTCGATGATCACGCTTCAGAAGCTTGGCAATTTTAAGAGTGCTACATCCCTCTGCAAGATATCTCACTATTTTTGACTTTTCGGAGCCTGTCAAGTCCTTCTTTTGACCCATTTTGCCAAAGGAAAGGAAGTTGCCTAATAATTATGCACACCTGATATAGGGTGTTAATGTTATTAGACCACACCCCTTCTCATTACAGAGATGCACATCACCTAATATGCTTAATTGTTAGTAGGCTTTCGAGCCTATACAGCTTGGAGTAAGACAACATGCATAAAGAGGATGTGGTGATGTGGTCAAAATGCTCATTTGCCTAATAATTCTGCACTCCCTGTTTTTATATATATATATATATATATATATATATATATATATATATATATATATATATATATATATATATATATATATATATATATATATATATATATATATATATATATATATATATATAAACATACACACACACACACAGTGTGTATGTATATATATATATATATATATATATATATATATATATATATATATATATATATATATATATATATATATATATATAATATATATATATATATATTTTTTTTTTTTTTATTTTTTTTTTTTTAAGTTAAATAAATCTTACCATAAAACCAGGATACTGCTGTGGCTTCCAGAAAAACTACAGCTATAATAGAAGAGCCAACTCCAAATTCTTCAAGTAACTTTACCACATATGCTCCACCCTAAAGAATTACAAAAAAAGTGCACGAGCAGTTTTATTAATATTAATTTTAGCACATTATATTGAATCTTGCAAGATAGGTCAACAATTTTAATACTGTATACTTTTTTATTTCCATTTTTGTTTTGAGATGCTGAAATGTTTCTTTTGTGCTGTCATGTTAAACGTCATCAAATGTAAACAAACAGAGATTCAGAAATTCACTGAGACTCACTTTAGTAAGGGTGCTAAGAGAGCCCAGAAAGCAAACAACTACAAGTCCCAGAACAAACAGCTCTCTCCGATGAGAAAGGACATCTGGATACTCATCCATTACGGCTGTGATTATGGCCTCCAACCCACCAAACTGAAAGCACATACAGTCACAAAAAAAGAGAATAACATCAAGTTGAGTTAATCATATTAAATTTACAAAAGTTTATATGCATATTTTAATATTTTTATTTTATATTAATATTTTATATGCATAGAAAGAACATTTAAATGCTGGTAAAGTTCTACTTACTGTTTCAATTAACGTTTGTGATAATTAAATGTCAAAGCATGTGTGAATTAATGCTCCATCATCCTTCAGTAACAGCTATATTTTAGTAAAAATGAAACTAAACATGCGACACGGATGCTTAGTGGTTAGCACTGTTGCCTCACAGCAAGAAGGTCGCTGGTTCGAGTCTAGGCTAGGCCAGTTGGCATTTCTGTGTGGAATTTGCATGTTCTCTCCGTGTTGGCGTGGGTTTCCTCCGGGTGCTCCGGTTTCCCTCACAGTCCAAAGACATGCGCTATAGGTAAATTGGGTAAACAAAATTGGCCATAGTGTATGAGTGAACCTGAGAATGTATGGGTGTTTCCCAGTACTGGGTTGCAGCTGGAAGGGGATTCGCTGTGTTAAAACATATGTTAGATTAGTTGGCGGTTCATTCCGCTGTGGCGACCCCTGATAAATAAGGGACTAAGCCGAAAGAAAAAGAATGAATGAAACTTAATACTTTGTCTGAGCATATCTGTTTAAATCTGTATAATATATTGTATATCAAATAAAAGAATAAATGTTAGAAATGTTATTATATTTAAAATGAATTCAAAAAAACTTTGCTGACAGATGACAAAAACTTAATGACTATTAAGTATAACATTTAAAATATTAAGATTTAAAATAAAATGACAAATAATGAGTATTTTTGGGGCTGAACTGTAATGCTTTAATAGAGTCTTTTTTGTGTCATCAGAAATGTTTTGCTCTAAAATTGCATGGCAAGATTATATAAACTACTGTTACACTGAATGACATTCTAATCATAACAAATATACAACAAGCATTATCTTTTATTTAGAGAAAAAAATATATTAGGACACAGTATAGTTGATAATTTCAGACACTGAAGTTTGGTTTGGTTTGGTTTACTATTTTGTCACACTGGCTTACATCAGCAGTGAAGTCAATGTAGAAATTGAGTTGTTTTTTTATTCTTATGTATGGCAAAGATGGTCTTAAATATTAATTTCTAATTTCTTTGAATTAAACTTATAATTTGAACTTTGATTTTCTTTAAATCACATTTAGAAATATGTTTGTTTGTGCACATTACAGGTATAGGTGTATACATACAGTGCTGTCCAGCCCAAGAGTAATCATCATCACAAAGAAGATGATGGCAAAAAACGTCGACCCAACCATGTTTGCAATGGCTTCTGGGTATGTGATGAAGAGCAGACTTGGTCCTAGAAGAGGTGAAGAGAGTCAAAAAAGGTAAAAGGGTGAGTTGCTTTATTTTTGGTGTCAGATTTTCTCAAAAAAGGCATCAGTCACAACATATATTTAGATATAAGAATCCAGGGCACTTATAATATAACCCACAGTAAAGTAACTGTTAAAAGCAAACAGGAAAACTCACCTTTATCCCTGGCTACATCCTCAACGTTGACGTTTCTCTGTTCAGCCATATATCCCAGAACGGTAAAAATAACAAATCCTGACACAAAACTTGTCAGGCAGTTTACCAGACTGGTCACAATAGCATCTCTGTACAAAAACACAAATAAAAAGCCATTTAGGAACTGAATTTTATGAGATACTCTATTGTAATTAACAAAACGCACCCTGATTGGTTGCCAGGGAGTTACTACTGTGTAGTTGTGCTGACTCTCTGATTGGTTGCTTCCCAGCAGGCACACAATGTCATAAGATGTTAATATTAGGTTAGATTTAGGTCGTGACGTCAGGTGACCAAAATTCAATGTTATTTTGACGTCCAATAACAACGTCAAAAATCACATTGATATTTGGTTGATTTTAAGTTGTGTTGGAAAGTGACCAAAATCCAACGTCGAGCCAACATCTTACCTACATCATATTGACGTCAAATACTGACATTTATTTGTCAGGTATGGCAACCAAAGTCCAACGTCATCATAGTGGTAACGTCCACACAACGTCAAGCTGTAACATCATTAGATGTTGATATTTGGTTGATTTTAGGTTGGACGTTGGACATTGACATCTGCCTGAGTGACGTTGGGTTCTGATGTCAACCCATTTTCATTTCCAAACAGAATGCAACATTGGGATACAGCTTCAATCTGATGTCATTTTGACGTCCTTTGCCTGCTGGGTTGTTGACTCAGAGCAAAAGATTACTCAATAGATATTACATTTAAGTTGGAGCTTACCATTAGAAAATTATGTTTTAATCTACACTATAAAAAAGTTGACTCAACTTAAAGGGCCACGAAACCCCCTGTCTCAGCAGGGTGTTTTCACACCTCTGTTTTGAAAAAAGTCAGGAAAGTTGGGCGTGTCCCGCTCTGGGAGTGTGGGAGTGTCGGGGGAGGGAAAGAGGATAAGATTTTGCATAGAAGGGAGTTTCCATTTGGGCACGCGCTAAGTTTGACAGGAAAAACAAACACACAGAGGCTGATTTGATACCGCATGGCGAATGAGAGAAAAAAATCATCCGCATTTCTCTGTAACTTATGTACTCGGTAGGTAGCGTCAGAAAGCCGTGTGTGTATAGACTATCCTGTCACAAATTGCAGCGAAAATCCTGCACGAAGGGAATAGTTTGTGTTTACATGTTTACATTCGGAGAGCAGCATTTAAACAAAGGGCAGTCCACTGCAAACACTTACCAAATCTGTAGACAGACAATCAAACTGGAGCTGTGTCTTTTTATTAAAAGTAGACGAGGCGGCAAATCCGGATTTCACCATTTCCAGATGTGAAAAGCTCTCGGGTAAAAAATGTTCCTTACAAACGCGTTTCTGTCGAGTGTCGCGTGCACTGTAATCCACACGTGAGTCCAGCTGCTCTCTTATAAAGGGAAAATGAAAACAAAACCTTCGTTGCAACACACTAATAACACCTACGAATTTTGTCTTGAAATTCTTGTACTTTCACTTGTTTTGGCAACACAACGTGGCGTCTCTCTGCCGTCTGTACAGTGTAAACAACAGTCTCCGGAGCTATCATGCATATTAATGAAGTTTCGCGTCATACACAATAGAGCGCGCTGATTGGTTTGAAGCACGTCTTTCTCATGAATTAATACTGCATCCTCAGATACGTAAGAACGTCCTAGAAAAGACAGACAGCCACTCTCCGGCTGGATTTACACCTAAGTATCTCAAAGCCGTGACGCAGCTTCAAAAATTCGTTTCAAACCGGAAGAACGAATTTGCTCAAAATAACGCAAAAACAACCAATTTTCACTTTTTAGTGCAATATAAGTGTCCTAATAGTGTTTATAGCAGCGTGGGACACATATATGACTGTCAACAGCTCAAAAAATGTGTTTTGGTGTTTCGTGACCCTTTAACATTCTAAGTCAACTTGCTACAGTTTTTTGTTGACTTTAATAACTCAAAACTTTTAACCCAAGTACTTTAGTTGAGTCAATTTAAGTTGAGTCAACTAAAAAAAGCTCTGCAGCAAGTTGCCTTACAATTTTAAGTTGAGTCAACTTTTTTTACAGTGTATAAACTTTGAATGTGAGTAGTATAAATGGAATTAGGACGTTCTATGGGGTCATTATCTCCTGACAAGGGCCAGACAGAATCTGCGGACATTTTTTGCCATTTCTGTACAGAATATTGTGAAAAATCTGTGGATTTATGTGGAATGATTTTGGGTAAATTGGTATATGTCAAATTAAAAATAATACACTTTAAACTTTTATTTAATGTTTACAATGTAAACCCTATTAGATCCAATTATTTGGTAAACAAAGCAAGTCTTCCATATAATATATCTACCATATATCTACTAAAAGACAGGAATTATTACTTTACAAACTGTATTGTAAGAAAATCATATGAACGTTTTATATTAGTCAGTAATATTACTGAAATGAATAAAAAAACTGAATAAATATAAATTTACACACATTTACACACAACTAAATAAATAGACTCAATGATGGGCTGAAAATCTGCGGAAATCTGAGGATTTCTGCGTGTGCAGATTCTGTGTGGGCCTACTCATGACCCACCTGCATTAGTTGCATCGCTTCACTATCATTGATAAATCCTTTCCTGTGGTCTCATAAGAAAGTAAAGAGTCTAATAAATGCATTACAATTTCAGTAAAAAAGCACTACTTGGTTCACACACTGTTTTTCATATGTATTACAGCAGGTAATATGTGATATCTGGCACACCATATGTCAAATCCTCATTGTTAAATATGTCTGTTTCTCTTTAGACTACCATCATGCCTCCTCGCAGTCTTACAGTAGTGCAATTCAATTTCTCCTCACTCAAATATCCTGCTCATTCATCTCTTCCTACTGGCCACAATTCTCAGTTCTAATCTTGTTTTAATATCATTTACCCAAGGGTCAGCGCATTTGTTTTGGGTTCATCACATGATGCATCAGAGTCAGGTTCATTTTGATGCCATTTCTTCTCGGTTAGCAGACACAGAGCCGAATGTGAATAAATGGCTGTGCTATAGATAGAATCTGAATTGAGAACAAGTGGGAATTACATTGGCATGAATTGGCAGACCTGTTTTGTTAGTGATGCACCTCAGTTTGAACTGCTGTTGTTGTTCAGTTTATCAGAAAGATTGTAGTACTTTCATTCAGCAAAGGAAGCATTACATTGTTCAAAATTGATATTTAAGGCATTTAAAGGGATAGTTCACCCAAAAATAAAATTGGGTAAAAATACTGTTAATTTACTCACCCTCAGGCCATTGAAGGTGCACTGTAAAAATGAAAAAGTCATGACAACAAATGTTTTTGTTACTTCAACTTATTTTAATAAGTTAATCATTTTCAACTATTTTTGTAGTTATATAATGTTTAACTTAATTGTTTTAGTCAGTTTGACTAATGTAATGATTCAACTAAGTAATTTGAGGCAGTACAATTTTTTTTTCAGTGTGTAGGTGACGTTTTTATCATTCTTTTTAACATTAAAGAAGCTTTTTAGGATCGGTGGAACTTGGTGATTTGTACAGTGCAAGTTAATGGCAATCCATTTATAGAATAAAAAATAAACTCATACAAACCAGTCCAAATCAATCTCAAATGAATCTAAAAATTGATCATCATTGACTCCCGTTGACTTAACTAAAACCTTTCTTTAATGTTCAAGAAAAAAAGGCATGTAAATCTTGCATGACTTGAGGGTGCGTAAATTAACAGGATATTTAAATTTGGGGTAAATTATCTCTTTTAAAAAGTTTTCGGTGTCAAATAAATGCTGCTTTTGAACTACTTTTAATCAGAGTTTTTTTTTAAATCATCACAGTTTTCAGATTTTTTTTTTCATGAGCACAAAATCAGCATATTAGAATGATTTCTGAAGCACAATGTGTCACTGAAGAATGGATTAATGATGCTGGAAATTCATATAATGCTATTTTTCCACTTTTGGTTTGATCTTACCAGAAAAAAGACGGAAAAAAGCTATTTCTATTTTCAATTAAATTAATTTGTCTATTAAAATAGTACCAATCTCAAACAGTAATGGTAATACTGTTACAATTGTAAATAATTATTTTATGATTTGTGTATTAAACAAAAAGTGTATTAAGTGGGACGTATGGACTGACTGTGTAAGGAAAAAGCTTCAACAGAGAAGTTACTTCTTAAAGAAACTTTTGTTTTTTAATGTTGACAACACATTGTTGCTCATGTTTTAAAGTGCTTTTATTGAAAGTATTGCAACATTTTGTGTAATCTGTTGGTATAGAAATGCTTCTGAGGCCCAGAAGAGGTCACTGGGGAAGGTGGTAACAACAGCCAGTAAGTTGTTGGGAATGAAAATAAAGAGCATTGATAGATATACAAAAAAAAAAGAGTACTAAATAAGGCTATCATGATTGTCAATGGTGAGAGACATCCTTTATCAAACACCTTCCAATTGTTACCATCAGGTCGTCGATATTGTGTTACCAGGTTTGTAAGAAATAGGAAAGAATGGATTTTATCAATGTATAATTTACAGTATACAGTACCTCAAGCAATTAAGTTTTTAAATTCCCCTCTCAGTAGCGGTTGATGGCTAGTAGACTGGATATTTATTTATAGTAGGGGTACCATGTTTTTAAAGGATTTATATATATATATATATATATATATATATATATATATATATATATATATATATATATATATATATATATATATATATATATATATATATATATATATATATATATATGCCAAATGTAAAATGCCAGAAGTCTCTGTGTGTGTATGCTGCAAATGAAATTTCCATATGGGACAAATAAAGTTAACTAACAATATATTAATATAAACAACCTCAAAGAACTCATTGCAAATGAGTGTTGTGATTGCCAGTGGAGTTGTCTCCACTTGCGATCGCTTCCTGTAGTTTGTGGCAATTGCCAGTGGGGTTTCCTATATGGGAGTTTACCGCTGAACAAACTCCAACCTTCAAAAACTCCTGCAACAGCTGACAATAATCCGGACACTTGCACACAGACACAGCTGCTGCTCATCTACACTGATTACAGAACTATACTGTATATACACACCTCACCTTCATCCACACATTGCCGAGTCTTCTTGTTGTCTGCTGCTGGCGGCCATTTTGTCCACTGGCTGATGGGCATAGGGGCAGCATTAATGGAGATGCCAGCATTGGTGTAGCGGTGGGGTGTACAGCAGGCCCCTTACCCAGCTGGTTTTGCTGTATGCTCCACCAATGCTGGCATCACCATTACTGCTGCCCAATACACATCAGCCACTGGACAAAATGGCCACCAGCAGCAGCCAACAACAAGACTCGGCAATGTGTGGGTGAAGGTAAGATGTTTATATAGTTCTGTAATCAGTGTTCCAACTCTGTTCCTAAAGGGCCACAGCTCTTCAGTTTCGTTCCAGCCCTGTTTTAACACATCTATCTGTAGGTATCAAACAAGCCTAAAGCACTCAATTAGTTTGATCAGGTGTGTGTAATTAGGGTTGGAACTAAACTGTGCAGAGCTGCGGCCCTCCAGGAACTGAGTTTGACACCTGTGGAATGGATCAACATAATGAAAGTTCTCATAGTGTACCTGTAACAGTTATTAGTGAAGGGATTGTAGCTGGACAGGGCAAGCAGAACCCCAAAACCAGGACCAAGAGAAAAGAAGATCTGTGCAGCTGCATCAACCCATACCTGCAAAACAGTATATACAGTGCATTCAGAAACTATTCATGTTGCTTCACTTTTTCCAAGTTTTTTTTTATGTTACAGCCTTATTTCAAAAGGGATTAAATTAATTTATTTCCTCAAAATTCTACACACAATACCCCATAATGACAATGTGAAAAAAGATTTTTTGAAATTTTTGCAAATTTATTAAAAATAAAAACCTGAAAAATCACATGTACAGAAGTATTCACAGCCTTTGCTCAGTACTTTGTTGATGCACCTTTGGCAGCAATTACAGCCTCAAGTCTTTTTGAACATGATGCCACAGGCTTGGCACACCTGTCTTTGGGAATTTTTGCCCATTCCTCTTTGCAGTACCTCTCAAGCTCTATCAGGTTGGATGGGAAGTGACGGTGTTTAGCAATTTTCAGATCTGTCCAGAGATGTTCAATAGGATTTAGGTCTGAGCTCTGGCTGGACCACTCAAGGACATTCAGTGAGTTATTGTGAAGCCACTCCATTGATATTTTGGCGGTGTGCTTTTGGTCATTGTCCTGCTGGAAGATGAACCGTCGCCCCAGTCTGAGGTCAAGAGCACTCTGAAGCAGGTTTTCATTCAGGATGTCTCTGTACATTGCTGCATTCATCTTTCTCCTGACTAGTCTTCCAGTTCCTGCTGCTGAAAAACATCCCCTCAGCATGATGTTGCCACCACCATGCTTTACTGTAGGGATGGTATTAGCCTGGTGATGAAACGTAATGCCTGGCATTCACTCCAAAGAGTTCAATTTTAGTCTCATCAGACCAGAGAATTTAGTTTTTTTATGGTCTGAGAGTCCTTCAGATGTCTTTTGGCAAATTCCAGGCGGGGAGGGCTTCCGTCTGGCCACTCTACCACTCTACTATTGCTGCACAGATGGTTGTCCTTCTGTAAGGGTCTCCTCTCTCCACAGAAGAATGCCGGAGCTCAGACAGAGTGACTATTGGGTTACTGATCACCTCACTGACTAAGGCCCTTCTCCCCTGATCACTCAGCTTAGATGGCCAGCCAGCTCTAAAAAGAGTCCTGGTGGTTCCAAACATCTTCCACTTACGGATGATGGAGGCCACTGTGCTCATTGGAGTTTTCAAAGCAGCAGAACTTTTTCTGTAACCTTCCCCAGCCTTGTGCCTTAAGGCAATCCTGTCTCGGAGGTCTACAGACAATTCCTTTGTCTTCATGCTTGGTTTGTGCTTTGACATGCACTGTCAACCCTGGGCCCTTACAGGTGTATGTCTTTTCCAATCATGTCAAATCAACTGAATTTACCACAGGTGAACTCCAATTAAGCTGCTGAAACATCTCAAGAATAATCAGTGGAAACAGAATGTACCTGAGCTCAATTTAGAGCTTAACACCAAAGGCTGTGAATACTTCTGTACATGTGATTTTTCAGGGTTTTTATTTTTAATAAATTTGTAACAATTTCAAAAACTCTTTCACATTGTCATTATGGGGTATTGTGTTTAGAATTGAGAAAATAAATGAATTTAATCCATTTTGGAATAAGGCTGTAACGTAAAAAAATGTGGGAAAAGTGAAGCACTATCTTACTTTCCAGATGCACTGTACTTTACAAATGTGCGGCTTCATACAAAATCACAAAAACAATAATTACAGCAGAAATTTGAATATCTCAAACATAGTGTGTTGAAAATTCACTTCAATTTCTTTTTAGATGCATTAGGAATAGTGACAGCAGAGACAGAATACAGGCAATATGTGCTTGCTCACATCTGAAGATAAGTGTGAAGAGAACCGTGTGTGTCTGTGTGTGTGTGTGTGTGTGTGTGTGTGTGTGTGTGTGTGTGTGTGTGTGTGTGTGTGTGTGTGTGTGTGTGTGTGTGTGTGTGTGTGTGTCAATGAGTATGAGAGCCTTTCATGATGGAAATAAATTCTAAGCCAATTACGCATCTCATTAGCTCCTAGTGCTTTATTTTTGCTTCTCATCACAGTTCTCTTCAACGCTGCGTCACCTAGCAAACTGTATTGAGCTCGCACAGCTAGAAGTACAGATGCACGGTTTTCATATTGCCTCCACTGACCATTTATATACTGAAATATTCATTTGTTTGATCAAGTTATCTAAGCGTTTATGAAGAAATATGCCCTTTATGAAGTCCATACGAGGCATTTCAGCTGCAGGTGATGCATGCGTTTCATGTCTAAACGCCTCGGGTCCTTTTTATTAAAGCATGAAATAAAACACCCTCGGACATACATGCATGGTGCCATCAAAACATTATAGCGGCACATTTAAAAGGGTAAAGATGAGTGAAGAAACAGCATAACCTAATTTAACTAAATCAATGCTGGACGCAAAAGGAAAAGACACATTGAGAGAAAAGCACTCACGCTGGTCTCCTTCAGTTTCTCCCATTTGGGATTGAGGTAGAAAACCACTCCTTTCCAAGCTCCGGGCAAAGTGGCACCTCGGATCATCAGGATCAGCAGCACCACGTATGGCAGGGTGGCAGTTACCCATACTACCTAAAGACAGGAGGATTGAACATAGCGGTCAAAACAACATAAAATGTACATTATTGACAATAAACATGTCAGAAATGCTAATCGATTTGATGTCAAAACCTTGATGTTCTTTTGACATACACAAATTGATCCTCTTTGGACCACCAAATATAACACCACAAAGAGTATTATATGAGAAAAGTACTGAAAGCTTCAGTTCCAAAATCCAAATTGACACTGGATTTTGTATCCCTACAATGCATGTAAATTACCTTGATGTCAAAGCAACATCAAGCTCTAGCCACGTATAAAACAATAGGCTACTTTATTATCGATGATGGGTTAGTAATTAAATTATACATGGTTGTAATTATATTCAATTCAATTAAGTAATAACTTTAATAAGTAAAATATATTCGTAAGAATGTGGTAGGCCAGTGATTCCCTTCTCTGCCAAAGACTGCTCTATGGTTTTACAAACTTTTTCTATCTGTATTGTTTAGACCTGTATCATTTTTTTGTGTTAAACGTAGTGTTGTTTACTTGTGGATGTCTGATGACTAGCACGCTTCCACTGAGCCAGCTGTGGTAGCTTGGCAAAAGAGTCGCGACGTCAACACACAGATTCTATCGGCACAGTTCAGCACGGTTGTCTAAATGTGCTAAGAATTCAGGGCCGAGAACGGTTGGTAACCGTGCTGGCCGTTCGTGCCTCAGTGGAGAAACAACCATAACTGGACCGAACTGTTCTTAAAACGGTTCGGCACGATAGTGGAAAAACGGTTATTGACGACAATAAACATATCAAAAATGGTAATCGATTTGATGTCAAAACCTTGACGTCCTTTTGACATCCACACATTGATGCTCTTTTGACCACCAAAAATAACAACACAAAAAGTACTAAAATGTAAGAAATGTATTTAAAGCTTCAAGTGCAAATTTACATCAGATTTTGTACCTCTACAGTGTATGTAAATTACATTGATGTCAAAACAACATCAAATTGACATTAACGACAATAAACATGTCAAAAAATGCTAATTGATTTGATGTCAAAACTTGACATCCTTTTGACATCCACACATTGATGCACTTCTGACCACCAAAATAACAAGACAAAAAGTATTATAACATAAGAAAATTTACACTGGGTTTTGTTTCCCTACAATGCATGTAAATTACCTTGATGTCAAAAATACATTAAAATTGACATTAACGACAATAATGTGACGATAATTTGAAATCAATTTAATGTCAAAATCTTTTGACATCTATACATTGATGCTCTTTTGACCACCAAAATAACAGCACAAAAAGTATTTTAATGAGAAATGTATTGAAAGCTTCAATTCCAAATTTCATCAAATTGACATTAACGACAATAAACATGTCAAAATATGCTAATCAATTTAATGTTAAAACCTTGACGTCATTTTGACATCCACACATTGATCCTATACATTAAGTATTATAATTTAAGTATTCAATTCCAATTTACACTGGATTTTGAATCCTTACAATCCATGTGGGTTACCTTGATGTCAAAACGACATCAAATTGACATTAACGACAGTAATTTGATAATAATTTGATGTCCAAACTGTGACGTCCTTTTGACATCTACACATTGATGCCTTTTTGACCACTAAAGTAACAACACAAAAAGTATTATATAAGGAAGGTACTGAACGTTTTAATTCCAAATTTACACTGGATTTTGTATCACTACAATGCATGTAAATTACCATGATGTCAAAACAACATCAAATTAACATTGGCTTTAAAAACATGTGAAAAATCAATCACAGGACAGTCTTGGTATCTGTAGTCATTAGCGCCAATGTTAGATGTCAATTTGATGTTGTTTTGACATCAAGGAAGTCAATTGGCATCAAATCGATTTTACGTTTATTGATGTTGTTTTGACATCAAGGTGCATGATGGGTACTGTAATACCAAACTGTTAAATTAATTAAATGTTCCTTTTACTCAAATATTAATGAAAGTCCATTTCACTTAATAGAAATCAGTCATGCGAACTAAA
Source organism: Danio kyathit (assembly GCA_903798195.1). NCBI lineage: Eukaryota > Metazoa > Chordata > Actinopteri > Cypriniformes > Danionidae > Danio > Danio kyathit. Next base: position 24,884,554 of record LR812523.1, read on the forward strand.
CATTTCATTGCATTAAGCTAAACTGGCTGAGTTGAAACAGATTTTTAGTTCCCAGCATGCTTTGCATCAGACTTTAAAAGGAAGACATATGTTAAAATTAAATGTTATTAAGCGTGTTTTTGCACAGAAAGCCATTCCTTAGTCTTAATTGTTGGGATTTATAGAGGTTTCAATGTTGAAATTTGTATGTGGTGAAGAGTTGAGGATAGGTTGAAAAAGCAATAAGAAGTTAGTACTGCATGATCCAAAATTATAATCATACAAGTGTAAAAAATATAGTTACATAAGCACAAGCTATTGCTGACTAATACTGAATCATAATGATTTGAGTTATTGTGGCATTTTTATTCATTAATTCAGTATTATAAATACATTTTACTTCATTTAAGTAAGGTATGCTTTTAAAATTAGTAAATAAGACTTAAATTATACCAAATTATGGCAAAGAGTTTACACAACTGAATAAAGTAAAATTAATATAAGGCAATTGGTTTGCACAATTTAATAAGGTACACTTAAATGACTTTTTGCAATGCAATGAAACGTGTTCCTTTAGTATTTTTGGACCTTTCCTGAAGTCTTGACTCCTTTCCACAGGCTGAAGTAGACAATGGTGAAGATGAGGAAGAGGCAGAGCATGAGCTGCCAGCGAATGTAGCCCACATTCCCAAGCCCAGAGGATTCATGCACGGCCAGGACATTCCTCCTGTTTTGAGGTGCATATAGAAACATTTAATGATGTTTTTGGCAGTTATCTGATGAAATATCACATCAGTAGTGGCATCACAAATATATATAAATGTGTGTGTGTGTGTGCAAGATCTCTCATTTTGGTGTCCAAAATCATTTACAGTGACTTTAAATATATAAAGCATACACTGTAAAACCCAAAAAGTTGAGGCAACTCAAACCGGTTGAGGAAACTGATTGCAACAAACCATTTGAGTTTAATCTATATGAGTACTGTGAACTTACTCCATTTAAGTTGAAGTACTGAAGTTTTTAATTAACTCATTACCTTCAACACTGAGTTCAAAACTCTTTTCAAATGAGTAGAATTACCTTTCAGTCAATTTTGAGTTAACTTCTACTGCAAGATAAAAAAAGGTTGTAAAATGTGAAAATTCTTGACAGAATACTAAAATATCTAAAATCAGTTCTTTAGAACTGTTTAATTAGTGATTTAGTTTGTGATTTTTTTTTATTTACATCAGATAAGATTATACCTGCAACCTCAAATCGCAGAAATAGCATCTATTTTACTGTTTCAAATAACTTCATAATAGGGCTGCACGATATTGGAAAAGTCTAACATTGCGATATTTTGTTATTATGTGATATATATATATTGCGATATGATGAATACAATCTCACCAGATGACTTGAATATCTCTATTGAGAAAGAATTTACAATTTTAGACTGATTGGGATGATTCTGTAGAGGAGTGGATCTGCATAAAATCTAAAAATCAATCTACAAGCATTGATAGATACAATAAAGACAATGTTATAATTGAAACAAACAGTCTTTTATCGTTTTCTGTGTCTAACAGTATTCAGATACAGTAATTAAATAATAAAAAACAAATAATTCCATTTTTTAAGTTACTCACGGTACAATTTCTTGTGCCTGAATGCTTTTCAAATCAGTATACAGGCCTCAAATGCACATGCAAATGACCAATTGTAATACAGACTCAACATTGCAAATCCTGCAATGTGGCTATTGCGAATGATCACACTGTGATATCAATGATGAAAGGATATATTGTGCAGCCCTACTTTATAAAATATCAAATTATTGGTGAAATCTTTATTCAGTTAAACAGAGATACTGACGTGGAATCGTCTGACCTACTGTATAACTATTAAAATACATACAAGTATAAGTGATCAGTGGTTTAAATTAAGCATGTACAAGTATACAGATTTAAAATGATAATTAATTGGTGTTTTAGGGCTGCACTGAGATCCTTGTAAAGTCTGGTATTATGTCATCAAATAAGTCTTGTTCTAAATATGCCTGATAATATATATTGTATATATATAAACTACTATAAATCTTTGTAAAAATGCAGGACAGTCATTATGTTTTCCTTTAACATACAGAACTGTCTCACCTTTTCTTAACTCCAAATTTACAACACATTACAGCATTAATATAATGCTGTTCTACCCTTTGTCATTTCTTATTACCAAATCTTTTCCTCATATTTCCTCCGTTTCCTGCTTCCATCTTTCTTTATCTGCCATATTTGCCCCCTTTCAGTGCAGCCACTTACATGCACTTACGTGTAAAACTCCTCGGCGGGTGATCGTGAATAGTTGGTCCAGGTCACGTTGTCTTTGCCGAAGTAGTTGGTGCAGTTTTCGGTGTTCCAGTCATTATCACAGCTGGTCCAGGGCAAAGTGCTGCTGAAGGAGGAGTAGAAGTAGAACAGAGCCCAGGCGATGATGGTGTTATAGTAGAAGGACACGTACAGTGCAATGATGCAGATGGCGAAACCAATACCTGTAGGGAAGGGGAAATGATGTCAGCGACGATAAGTTAAGTTAGTCTTGGTCTCTTTTCTTTGATTTTGACATGCATCCAGACTTTAAACATAATGAAAAGTGAATATTTATAGAGTTTTGCAGCATTGCAGAGTGAATACAATTTCACCAGATGACTTGAATATCTATTTGGAAAGAATTTACAATTTTAGACTGATTGGGATGATTATAGGGGAGTGCATCTGCATAAAATCTAAAAATCAATCTACAAGCATTAACAGTATTCAGATACAGTAATTAAATAATAAAAATACAAATAATTCAATGCAATTATTTATTTTTAAAGTTACTCACGGTATAATTTCTTGTGCCTAAATGCTTTTCAAATCATTATACAATCACAGGCCTCAAATGCACATGCAAATGACCAATTATAATACAGACTCAACATTGTACTGTAAATCCTGCGATGTGGCTATTGCGAATGATCACACTGTGATATCGATGCTGAAACGATATATTGTGATTGATTTATAGAGTTTTAATGCAGAGACACTTTATATATTGTATGCATTACACATTAAATAAATATTTGTGATTGCCTTAAATTAAGTTATATCAACTTAACTTTAAAAGTCATTTTAACTTACATTTAAACTGACCTAAAAAGTGAAACTTACACTTAAATTAACATTTAAGTTAACATTAAAAAAATATGTTGTTGTAACTTATTTGATCAAATAATTATTTACAGTGAAAAATGCTGGGTTCCACACAATTGATTTGTGTTGGGACAACATGAAGAAATTAAGTTAACTCATAAGTTTTTTACAAATTTAAGTGGATTGAACATAAAACAATTAAGTTGTCCCCAAAAAACTCAAGAATTGTGTTGTTTCAGCTCATTTTAAATAAGTAGTTTGAACAAACAGTAAACATCATTTTTGAGTGTATTAGATGCAATTACTGTATCTTACCTTTAAAAATAGGGCAAATATGTTTCCATATGGATATGGCACCCGTTCTATGGAATTGTCCCAGAGCTAACTCCATATAAAAAAGTGGCACTCCACCAAATACAGCCATCAGGACATAAGGAATAAGAAATGCACCTGAAGAAAGCATTTATAACAGATTTTAACAGATTACAACAGGCATTATTATACTTGCGACCCCAAAACACAGAAATAACATCTAATGTTTCAAATACCTTTAGAAAATATCAAATTATTAGTGAAATAATGTTTAACATTCATTCAGCTAAACAGAAATACTGCTCTGTAATTGTCTGACCTACTGTATACTACTTAAATACATAAAATAATTAAGTGATCAGTGGTTTGAATTAGGGATATAGAAGTATAAAGAATTCAAATGATAATTTATTGGTGTTTTAGGGCTGCACTAAGATATGATGTCAGCGATGCTATTTTAGTCTTGTTCTTATTTCATTTTTACATGCATCCAGACTTTAAACATAATGTAAAGTGAATGTTTGTAAGTTTTAATGCAGAAACACTTTATGTGCATTGCATGCATTGTCAAAGTTAGTGGTTGCCTTAAATTAAGTTTTATCAACTTAACATTAAAAGTCATTTTAACTATCATTATGCTGACCTAAAAGGTCAAACTCAGTTAGTTTAAGTTAAATTAATATTAAAAAATATGTTGTTGTGACTTATGTTCATGATCATATCAATCAATTTGTGTTGGCACAACATGAAGACATTACAAATTTAAGTGGATTGAACATAAAACAATTAAGTTGTTGCCCAAAAAACTCAATTTTCATTCATTCAGCTAAACAGATATACTGCTCTGGAATTGTCTGACCTACTGTATAGTTATTAAAATACATAAAATAATTTACAATACAACTGAATTAATACAATTAAAATACATAAAAAGTGATAAGTGGTTTCAATTAAGGATATAGAAGTATACAGATTTAAAATGATAATTAATTGGTGTTTTAGGGCTGCACTGAGATCCTTGTAAAGTCTGGTATTATGTCATCAAATAATTCTTGTACTAAATATGCCTGATAATTAGGGCCAGACGGAATCTGCGGATGTTTTTTGCAATTTCTGCGGAGAATTTTGGTAAAAATCTGCGGATTTCTGTGGAATTATTTTGGGAGTCTCATAACTAAAACCTTAATATGTTAAATATGTGTAATTTAAAAACTGAATAAATTCAAATTTACACACATTTACTCAAGTAAATAAACAGAATTAATGATGGGCTAAAAATCTGCGGAATTCTGCGGAAAATCTGCGGAATTCTGCACGCGCAGAAGTGGGCCTACTGATAATATACACTACAGGTCAAAAGTTTGGGGTCAGTTTTTTATGTTTTTTTATTAAAGAAAATTATTCTGTTCATCAAGGCAGCATTTATTAAATGTAAAAAGAATTGTCAAATATGTATTAAACTTTTAAATAACTGCTTTCATATTGTATGTAGTTTCAAATGAAATTTTTACTCCAGTCATTACTAATTTTATTCCTATTACATTAATAATAATAATAATAATAATAATAATAATAATAATAATAATAATAATAATAATAATAATAACAATAATATTAATAATAATATTTTTTATATTAGAGTGATTTCTGAAGGATTATGTGACTCTGAAGACAATGTAGCTGTAGCTGTAATGAAGCTGAAAATTCATCTTTAAAATCACTGGAATAAATTGTTAAATTAAATGATAAACTACTTTTGAACAGTTATTTTATAGTGCAATAACATTTGACAATTTTACAATTTGTACTGTATTTTTGATTAAATAAATGCAGCCTTGGTGAGCAGGAGAAGCTTATTTTAAAACATTTAAAAATCCTATTTACCCTAAACTTTTGACCGGTAGTGTATATGTTTTAAATAAACTACTATAAATCTTTGTAAAAATCCAGGACAGTCATTATGTTTTCCTTTAACAGACGGAGCTGTGTCATCTTTTATTAGATCCATATTTGCTATTATGCTTTAATAAGTTCCATTTCATATGATTTATTTCAGAAACTAACAGGAAAGCTATGTTTAAAAGAATATGGTGAGATTACAGATGTATAGTCTGACACCTGTTGATCTCAATCTGCCCTGTTTAAAGCATGAATATCCTTTACATGATTAATGACTGCAGCTGACATTTTGTTTGGTGCATATGTTTAAATATTATAATAACCAATAATAAGCATTATTTTATATATTGTGAATAGACCACTAAAAAAAACCTCATTTAAACAATAAATCAGATTATGACTGGATAAAAAAAACTCCTAAGAAAGAGTGGAAAAAGTCCCTATATTAAAGTAACATTTTATTTTAGGTTTGTTACATAAGGAGGTTCATTTAAAAAGACAAATACCACACTCAATATTTTATTCTATCTTAAATTACATATTGTAAATATAAATATGGGTGACGCAGTGGCGCAGTAGGTAGTGCTGTCGCCTCACAACAAGAAGGTCGCTGGTTCGAGCCTCGGCTAGGTCAGTTGGCATTTCTGTGTGGAGTTTGCATGTTCTCTCTGCATTCGCGTGGGTTTCCTCCAGGTGCTCCGGTTTCCCCCACAACTCCAAAGACATGCAGTATAGGTGAATTGGGTAAGATAAAATTGTCCGTAGTGTATGTGTGTAATTGAGAGTGTATGAGTGTTTCCCAGTGATGGGTTGCGGCTGGAAGGGCATTCGCTGCGTAAAACATATGCTTGATAAGTTGGTGGTTCATTCCGCTGTGGCGACTCCAGATTAATAAAGGGACTAAGCCGAAAAGAAATGAATGAATGAAATATAAATGTAATCATCATAATGAATGGAAACAAAATATTTGATCAATTGAACTTCACATACGCTCAGAAAAAGAAAGTTCTGTTATTTGAACTTGGTTTAAATATGTTATGACTTAATAATATGACTTGAGTAAACAACTTTCTCATTTTATTTTTTATTTCAGTCAGCTTGTGGCATTACCATGACTTTTAATTTTTAGAGGCTTAAAATGTTTGGGTTAATAAAAGAACCAAAAATAATAAAAAAAAAAAAAAAACGCTTGAAATGAATAATCAGCACCTTGGACAACTTATCTACACTGAAAAAAAATGATTCAAAGATGATTCTTTGAATTTACTACATTTTTTTAAAGTTAAGTGATTGTAAACAATTTATTTGGGCTGAATTTAAACAAACAAGTTAAGTTGAACATTACTAAATTTAATTTGTTTGATAAATTTAACCCATATAAATTGTTTGCAACAATTTTGAAGAAATCATTTTTTTAGTGTACCTAACAAAACATCTGCCTTTGCACATTTAAATTCTTTACCTTGTTTAGTCATTTTACATGAAGAGTTCAGATGCAAAAACCTCTAAATGCCATCTGAAATGTTCTTCTAAAATGAGCATTTGTGTCAGGCTCCTATGTGTAGGTTCAGTCATTTTACTTTTATGGCAAAAAATAAGTTATTTCCAAGATCTTTAAAGTAAAATAAATCAACAAAAACAAAGGAGGCTGAGAAAAATTTTCATTTTCGACTGAAATTTCAGACGGCACTTAGAGGTTTTTGCATCTGAACTCTTCACACGTAAATAAATGATCATTTATGTTATCATTTATTTACATAACATGATAATTACATAAACGATAATCTAGATGTAACTTTTAAAATGGTTCATGAAGAAGGCTAAAAGTCTTACCGCCGCCGTTTTGATAACAGATATATGGAAATCTCCAAACATTTCCGAGGTCTACCGCAAATCCAATGACCGATAAAAGAAAATCCATTTTTTTGCTCCATTTATCGCGGGACTCTGTCTGAATGATGACTGGCACCGGGTTGCTGTTGTACCCGGCGTTGTTTGGAGGACCCGGGGCACAGAGGTTCCCGTGAGCGATCACCTGCTCCTGGTGGGGCATCTTCGGTGGTCCGGTGACTTGGCAAACTGCTCAAAAACTGCTCAAGAAATGGCTTTTGTGACTTTGTTGAAATGTAAAAAGTAGTAAGAATGTTTTTTTGGCGGGGTTACACTCGGCGTGCGGGCAAAAGAGGCAGTGCGGGGGACCGCGACATGCTGCTGTGTTGATTTCCCGGCTGGTGGGAGTAAAAGCTTCAGGATTGAGCAAGAGTCCCGCACCTGAGCGCGAGAACTGTGACCGAATGAGATGCGCGCGACACCATCACTCACTCCTGACAGCCCACTCAAGTGGAGAGCGCGCGCGCCAGAGAGTCCTCCAGAAATATATTGCTCTATTTGTCAGTGTAATCATGACAGTATTAAGAAGAAGAGGAAATAAATGTACGTATGTATGGTTAGTTTAAACTTTTTGTATAAATAGCAGTTGTTTAGGAAATACCATTTATGTTTTGAAAGTTATTTGTTTTTTTTTTTTTATATATTTTATTTTACATTTTCTTTTTAATCTGTTTGCTTTGTTGTTTTAAACTTGTTTAAAGACGGTGCAAGCTGAAATAACATGTTGGACTTGTAACAAACCACTTTTAACATACTTAAGACCAGATATTCTAAGACAGGGCAGCACGGTGGCACAGTGGGTAGCACAATTGCCTCACAACAAGAAAGTTCCTGGTTTGAGCCCTGGCTGGGTCAGTTGGCATTTCTGTGTGGAGTTTGCATGTTCTCCCTGTGTTCGCGTGGGTTTCCTCCGGGTGCTCCGGTTTCCCCCACAATCCAAAGACATGCGGTATAGGTGAATTGAATAAGCTAAATTGGCTGTAGAGTATGCGAGTGTGTGCAAGAGTATATGGGTGTTTCCCAGTGTTGGGTTGCGGCTGGAAGGGCATCCGCTGCATAAAAAGTGCTGGATAGGTTGGCAGTTCATTCCGCTGTGGCGGCCCCTGATTAATAAAGGGACTAAGCCGAAAAGAAAATGAATGAATGAATTCTAAGACTGGTGTGCCCAAACTTTTGTTTATGAAGGGCCAAAAACCAAATTTGATTGAGGGTGGTGGGCCGAAGGTAAATATACAGTACCATTGAAACTGTAATGGTAATTTCCTAATTTATTAATGTTTAAAAATAAATAGAATTTTTTTTTTTTACATTTTATAATGATCTTCTTACAATAAAAACATAAACAAACACATTTCTAACATAATGGTGTTCAATGCTGAATACACGAGTCAAGCCTAAATTCACAGATTTAATTTCAGTTGGCTTTTTTTTTTGTAGCTTAACAATTAAACAAACAAATAAAAGCTTACGTTAAACTATAAATGACGACCTCTGTAATTTATTCACCCCAACCTTTCCATCATTCTAAATCTCTTCTCAGATGGGATGGCGGGCCAAATCAAAGGTTACCATGGGCCAACTTTGGTCCACGGGCCCTACTTTGGGCATCTCTGTTCTTAGACAATGACTTGTTGTCATGTTCTTTTAATAATAAAGCATTAACCCACTAAATGTCTTTAGATTTTGGACAGACTATTTCATAGCATTTTCCAAACACTGTAAAAAAATGTTGACAACTTAAAATTGAAAGGCAACTTGCTGAAGAGATTTTAGAGTTGACTGAACTTAAATCAAGTGCAGTACTTGGCTTATAAGTTGAGTCAACTCAAAAAAGCTGTGCAATTTTAGGTTGCCACCTTTTTTTGACAAAGCCAAACAATGTTACACTTTGAAATAAAGTTTAATATTAAACTTCTTTCAAGAGGAGCATGTGTTCATGATTGACCCAGCCGGCCCACATTAGCTAATCACGATCCTCCAATCAAAGGATCCCAAGTCACTATATATATCCTGATTTCCTTTCTATTACTATCTTTGTAGATGAAACCCCCCTCCTCCCCTTATTCCACCTTTATACAGAATAGGTGGCACGGTGGCCCAGTGACTAGAACTGTTGCCTCACAGCAAGAATACCAATAGCGCCGGGTCCTTGCTGGGCCATCGGGTATTTCTGTTCGGAGTTTGCATGTTCTCTCCGTGTCCGCGTGGGTTTTCCCCGGTTTCCTCCCTCCTTCCAAATATGCTCTATATTATAAACAAAATAAGCCTAAATCTGTTTTTCTACATGTCTTACTCTCAGGAAGTTCACCTTAGCCTCAGCAGCGGGGGAGTTTTGAGAACAACCTGAGCTCAATCTCCCCTCGCCCTGCGAAAGGGAAGGAGCCCTGGGCCCGATGATCCCTTGAGCTCAGGGCTCTTTCCTGGGACAGCATGCCAAACAAGCTATGTATAAATCATGAGCTAAGTGTGAATTCTTGAAATGAGCTATTGATAAAAAGGGAAACATGTAGAGATAAAATAACATAGATCTTTATTACATATGCACACTCTATGCTCACTCTCTATTTAAAAAAAGATGTTTTTAGTGGTTTCATGAAGAACCTTCGACATCTATAATCTTTAAATTCCATGAAAGGTTTATAGTGAAAAAAGTGCTTTAATTAAAATGTTCTTCGCACTAGGAACCAATGGCAATGCATAATTGCAAAATCTCTGTTTTTACATGCCCCAATCTAAAATCTCAGAGCTTAAACAAAAATCAGAGTTTCCTTTTTTTATATAATTACTTTTTAGGGCCTTGTCAACTTTTAATAGGATAGGATAGTGGAAATTACAGACAGAAGAGCATTCAGAGCAGAGAGAGGAAGAGGATCGGTAAAGGACCTCAAGCTGGGAATCGAACTCAGGTCGCCATGAGCACCTCAGTGCTTTCAACAATCTTTTTTTTTTTTGCTTTTCAGTTACCTTTCCAACATGACTTGAAGCAAAAGAAACATATAGTAACAAGATTGCTTAAGTGGCATCAGATATCAGAATACCACTGTACAGGAAACATAACTTTCACTTAAAAAATAAAGACATTAAAACGTGAACAAATGCAGATGTGACAGGCATTGCTATTTACATCAGGAATTCCCAATTCCGGTCTTCGGGCCGCCCCCACCCTGCACATTTTGTATGTTTCTCTTATTTAGGTCACACAGATCGGTTCATGGATCTCTCTGTTAGAGAGCTGATGATCTGAATCAGGTGTGTTAAGTATGACTACAGTGCATCTGGAAAGTATTCGTAGCCCTTCACTTTTTTCACATTTTTTATGTTACAACCTTATTGCAAAATGTATTAAATTCATTTATTTCCTCAAAATTCTACACAAAATACCCATAATGACAATGTAAAAAAAGATTTTTTGAAATTGTTGCAAATTTATTAAAAATAAAAACCCTGAAAAGTCACATGTACATATTGTAAGTATTCACAGCCTTTTCAGTGAAGCTCTAAATTGAGCTCAGGTACATTCTGTTTCCACTGATCATTCTTGAGATGTTTCAGCAGCTTAATTGGAGTTCACCTGTTGTCAATTCAGTTGATTGGACGTGATTTGAAAAGGCATACACCTGTCTATATAAGGTCCCAGGGTTGACAGTTCATGTCAAAGCACAAACCAAGCATGAAGACAAAGGAATTGTTTGTAGACCTCCGAGACAGGATTGGCACAAGGCTGGGGAAGGTTACAGAAAAAAATTCTGCTGCTCTGAAAGTTCCAATGAGCACAATGGCCTCCATCATCCATAAGTGGAAGATGTTTGGAACTATCAGGACTCTTCTGGCCGGCCATCTAAGCTGAGTGATCAGGGGAGAAGGGCCTTAGTCAGAGAGGTGATCAATAACTCGATGGTCACTCTGTCTGAGCTCCAGCGTTCTTCTGTGGAGAGAGGAGAACCTTACAGAAGGACAACCATCTGTGCAGCAATCCACCAATCAGGCCTGTATGGTAGAGTGGCTAGACGGAAGCCCTCCCCGCCTGAAATTTGCCATAAGGCATCTGAAGGACTCTCAGACCATAGGAAACAAAATTCTCTGGTCTGATGAGACTAAAATTGAACTCTTTGGAGTGAATGTCAGGCGTTATGTTTGGAGAAAACCAGGCACCACTCATCACCAGGCTAATACCATCCCTACAGTGAAGCATGGTGGTGGCAACATCATGCTGTGGGGATGTTTTTCAGCAGCAGGAACTGGAAGACTAGTCAGGATAGAGGAAAAGATGAATGCAGCAATGTACAGAGACATCCTGAATGAAAACCTGCTTCAGAGTGCTCTTGACCTCAGACTGGGGTGACGGTTCAGTGAATGTCATTGAGTGGTCCAGCCAGAGCCCACACTAAAACCTATTGAACATCTCTGGAGAGATCTGAAAATGACTGTACAACGTCGCCTTCCATCCAACCTGATAGAGCTTGAGAGGTACTTCAAAGAGGAATAGGCAAAAATTCCCAAAGACATGTGTGCCAAGCTTGTGGCATCATATTCAAAAAGACTTGAGGCTGTAATTGCTGCCAATGGTTCTTTAACAAAGTATTGAGCGAAGGCTGTGAATACTTATGTACATGTGATTTTTCAGGTTTTTTATTTTTAATAAATTTGCAACAATTTCAAAAAATCTTTTTTTCACATTGTCATTATGGAGTATTGTGTGTAGAATGTTGAGAAAATAAATGAATTAAATCCATTTTGTAATAAAGCTGTAACATAAAAAAATGTGTAAAAAGTGAAGCGCTGTGAATACTTTCCGGATGCGCTGAATATTACATGTAACTGAAAAAAATAACTACAATGTGTATAACTACAATCAATGTGAACAAATGCACATTAATTAGAAAAAAATATTTGTTTAAAATGCTTTATATAGCATTCAAGAAAATACAGAATTTGTTTGAAGTAAACTTTTCAATTTATGGTTTCAAAATGTTTTAAATCAACTTTTAAATATTGAATATTTAATTAATCATCATCAAGTGTCAGATAAGTAAAGTAATAAAAAATCTAAACTCTATACTTCATATTTTTGTTTTTGTGTGTGTTAAAAACAGACATCTATGAGAGATATCTTTGTTTACTCAAGTTGTTTGTTGTCTTGACCTGTCTTCTACACCTTGCATTAAGCCATATTGGATGAAGAATGGATTGTGAGGCTTCGGAGCCATGTTATTTTGACAGCAGAGCCGTGTGAATAACATTTTGAGTTTCCCTGGCTTCCTGAGCAGGCAGATGTAATATTATTTGCTGGAGATCCAGGAGAGTGTATCTGCTCTGTGGTCTAACTGTCCTCGTTAGGTAAACCTAATAAAAAGAGTTTGAAATCAAATCCACCGCTTTTAGCACTGGCTAATCGAAAAAGTCCTAACCAGATATAGAGACTCCAGTAATCGTGTAGGGCAGTGGCCAGAGAGTGCAGCAAATAAAGTTAGACTCACCAAATGGAAGCCTCTGTGAGGTCTGGATCAAGCCCAAGTGAAGGAGAAAATAAGTCCATTAACAGCTTCATCTATAGGACAGGTGTGACTGTATACTATATGCACATTTATTGCTATTTGTTCTGATTGTCATATACTGCGGCTAATTGCAGATAAATGAATTGTAACTGGACGGCACGGTGGCTCACTGGTTAGCACTCTCACCTCACAGCAAGAAGGATGCTAGTTCGAGCCTCGGCTGGGCCAGTTGGCATTTCTGTGTGGAGTTTGCATGTTCTTCCCGTGTTTGCGTGGGTTTCCTCTGGGTGCTCCGGTTTCCCCCACAGTCCAAAGACATGCACTAGGTGAATTGGATGAACTAAATTGTTCGTAGTGTATGTATGTGAATGAGAGTGTATGTTTCCTAGTACTGGGTTGCGGCTGGAAGGCTATCCACTGCGTAAAACATGTACCTGAACAGTTGGCGGTTCATTCCGCTGTGGTGACCCTTGATAAATAAGGGTCTAAGCTGAAGGAAAATGAATGAATTGTAAGGAAATCAATACATTTTATATGCATCATTGTGTTTATGAAATGTACACAAGCAGCCTTCTGGAATATTCAACTCTGATTGGTCAGTCAAGCTAGTCAGTGGCTATTTTAGTGTTTGCAAGGAGCTTACCACTGTACAAAGCAATTAGTTACTTTACCTTTTTAAAAAAGCAAGTAAACTTGCTGCAGTAGAAGCGACAAGTTGACTTTACTTAAAAAAAGTGAGTAAACCTGTTGAAATGTGGAACTGTTAAGTTGACTTAACTTAATTATGCACATAGTTTATTTACTTGATCATTTTCAAGTTTACTTGAACTAGGTATTACAGTACATTCCTGGATTAAAACAAACGTGCAGGTTGCCAGATTGAGGACCAACAGGAGCGTCTGACTATTGAGCATAAAGGCTGCTTTAAGGCTGGTTTAAATTGTGTTTTAAATAAAAGCATTGGCACGCGATAGAAAGAATATTTTCCATATGAAAAGGAGTTTTTGTTCTAACCAACACCTGAAATTTATATTAGAAACGGCTTCTATTTCTTGCAGCTGAACAACAGAAAAATGACAATGATAACCTCAGGTACACCTCATGTGCTTTATTCAGTGTTAAATGTTAATAATGTGAGTTTGAATGTAATTTTACGTGACATTTATTGCCATACTACTGAAAGCAGCAGCAGATAGTTCACCTCAGATCTTTAAAATGTAATAAACTATTTGAAATTGAACTTTAGACTCAAAACCAACACATCAGTGATTCAGTATCTACATTTAATAATGTTAAAGAGGTTTAATAGGTATTCATTCGATTATAATCCTTACCATTTGATGAGTGAGTGCATATTCTGTGCTTCTGAATGGCTGTATTTAAATTTCTGTTGTGTTTCGTCTGGTGCAAAAAGCCAAATTGCATATCACTGCAAATCTCGTCATGTAGCGTGCTGTTAGGATACGCGGTTACAATGTAACACGCTCACCTAATGTTTAATCTCGTAATATTTATATTATTTGCTAATTAATAGCCACCTCATGTGGAACTCTGTATCTCCGTCTTATTTCGGAGTCTGCTACTGTCCACCGGAGGTCGCAAAGCAGAACATCTGACTTCAGCATTGTTTTTCAGATAAACAAGTACAGTATGTTCACATAGCATGTTTCTTAAATATCTGCAAACATATTATGGTATTTTTATGCTCTGGATGAGTCAAAAACGTACAGCACCTTTAAGGCAACAGCTTTACTCACTTTTTAGAGTAAAGTCAACTATTCACTTTTTATACTGCATCCCAAATATTACACTTCATGTACACATGCAGTCTTGCAGATTGTCTGTGTACACATGTCTGTTAAGTCCACGAGTACACAAAACAGTCCGACTTAGAAGGGTAGAAGTCTACTGCAAAGCTTGCTTGTCGTCTCATCTGTCTGGTCTCATATTGCTGTTATGGTAGCAAAGGATTGTGAAGTGCAGATCAAAGTCAGACAAATTTTCTAACCAGAATGCATTGAGTTCTCAGAAGTGTGCACTTATAAAATTATTTTTGCTGCTTGTTCAAACTACATATTTAAAATAAGCTGAATCAACACAATTCTTCAGTTATTTGGGGGATAACTTAATTGTCTTATGTTCAATCCTTTTAAATTTCTAAAAGCAATTAAGTTAACTTAATCAATCTGTGTTGGGACAATTGTGTGTAACCCAGCATTATTTACAGTGCAGTGTCATATTAAATAACGGATAGTTCACTCAAATATGAATATTGTAGTATTTAGTACTTGTTTTTACTACTATAGATGTCAATGCCTACCATTTTTTATATTCTTTAAAGTATCTGTTTTTGTATGTTATACAGAAAAAAACCCCAAACAGATTTGTGACAAGTGAAGTTGAACTCTTCTTTTGCTTTAATAAATAATAATAATAATTTTTTATTTTCTGGGAATCTCCTCATCTTTAACTCCACATATCATTCAAATGATTTTGTACCAAATAGGATCACAGCGATTTGTTATTTGATTTGGCCCAAAGTATGTTTCATGGCCTTTACTGCTGCAACCATAATCATTGAATATTTGGCATTGCTTGCTTGTACCATACCGCAGACTAGAGTTCCTTTGTTTCACTGACACCATGTCAAATTGTAAAGTGGCCTGAGAGAACTTCAGTATTAAAATAATGAAAGTTTCAAAAGGGAGTTTTTTCCAGAATGGACTATATGCACAGCTAGTGTTTTTCAGCCAATGATGAACTTCCGGAGAAAAGTTTATGTGACTGTTTTCAATTTCATATGGTTCTTTGTACAGCATCGATGTTGTAATGTAATTCAAATATAATCAGTTAAATAGACTTGAGCATTTATTTGGTTGTTAAAGCATAAAAAGAGACGAAAACCTGTGTAACCGCTATAGAAATTCCATTAAAATACTGGGGTAAATTTAATTTCCGTATTTTAAAGACATGGCGTGGAAAAATATAATTTAATGCTGTGCTTCTTGTTTGGTCTGATACCCACTTTATATCGTGTCTCAGCCAGGCAGTGAAGATCGCAGTTTTTTTTTTAAAGAAATCAGATCTTAAACGCTGTGATTTTGTATGGGATGACAATTAACCGGAAGCCTTGGGGCTGGCTGACTGAAATTAAAAGTCTGTGTGCAAATACCCTATTGTGATTCCAGAGGAACAATTTTTGGCTCCCCTAAAAAATTTATTAGTGTAAAAGTATTTAAAGAACCATTTTTTCCTCATGCATTGAAGAAAATTAAAAAGCCTTTTTCGACTATAAAAAACTTGTGGAATTAAAAGGTTGCACGAATAAATAACCTTTATTTTTAAGAGTCATTTGTCTTGACAAGTCTTTTGTTTTGACTGTTTTTCATACTATTGCTTTTAAAGGAATAGTTTGTCCAAAAATGAAAAATCTGTCATCATCTGCTCATCCTTTACTTGTTCTTGTTGTTTTGAAGAATGTTAGAAAGCAACAGCCATTGACTTCCATAGTATTTTATCTTCCTACTATAGTATCATTCTTCCAAATATCTTCTTTTGTGTCAAACAGACGAGAGACACTTATAAAGGTTTGGAAACACTTGAGGTTGAATAAATGATGAAGAAATGAAACTTACATTTTTGGGTGAACAACCCATTTAATATTATACAGCGCATCCGGAAAGTATTCATAGCACTTCATTCTTTCCACATTTTTTTATGTTACAGCCAGGGGCGTCGCTAGACCCCCCTTTTTTTTGTATTCTATAGAATTGTCTGTAGAATTTCATTCAAATGAAATTATTATTCATGCAAAAGATTTCTTAAATTATCTTAGTATCACTCCAGTTGTGTCTTTACGTTGTTTTCCAGTTACTTTTAGGATTAGTTTCTGTAATTTAGAATAATAATTGTACAATAACAATAATACTTTTATTTATTAATCATTTGTCGTGTATAATATATAACTATATATAACAATATATTAGCAGTAGAGCTTTATGTCTAGCAATGCCCCTGGTTACAGCCCTATTCCAAAATGGATTCATTTATTTCCTCAAAATTCTACACACAATACCCCATAATAGTGACGTGGTGGCGCAGTAGGTAGTGGTGTCACCTCACAGCAAGAAGGCCACTGGTTCGAGCCTCGGCTGGGTCAGTTGGCATTTCTGTGTGGAGTTTGCATGTTCTCCCCGTGTTCACGTGGGTTTCCTCTGGGTGCTCTGGGGGAACTCCAATTAAGCTGCTGAAACATCTCAAGAATGATCTGTGGAAACAGAATGTACCTGAGCTCAATTCACGGCAAAGGCTGTGAATACTTACAATATCTACATGTGATTTTTCAGGTTTTTTATTTTAATAAATTTGCTACAAATTAAAGAACTCTTTTTTCACATTGTCATTGTGGGTAGAATTTTGAGGAAATAAATGAATTTAATCCATTTTGGAGTAAGGCTGTAACATAAAAACAATGTGGAAAAAGGGAAGCGCTATAAATACTTTCCAGATGCACTGCAAGTGACCATGTAATAATAATAATAATAATAATAATAATAATAATAATAATAATAATAATAATAATAATAATAATAATAATAATGCACAGTCACTCAGTCATTATTTAACTTCATATTTAAGACAGCAAAAATAAAACCAAACTCAAAGCTTTACTACAGTCCTACACACTAATTCTAACAGAAGCTGGCTTGAAACCACTTCCTGTGCTCTATAACAATTAAATATCTTCTCCCACCTTAGAAGTTATTTAACTGTAACTTGAACTTGTCATTGGAAGAAAGACTCCATTTGTCTGCAGTCCTGTAACAAAATACGACAATGACTTTATTTTTAGCCTTTCACTGCTATTTCAAGTGTTACCTGTCACTGACCGGTACTGATGTCACTCCTCCTTAATAGAAACCACTTAACCTATACATTCAAAGTTTTTCACACAATTGGTTTGTGCATGTCTTTGGCCTAGTTGTGTATAAACTTTGAATGGATAAATCATTTGAGTCCGTTTTGGGTTGTGTTCAAAAAGAAACAATATCTGAAAGCTGCATTCTGCTTGAGTAATGGATTACACACTTGAAGAAGCTTTGGATAAAAAGTGTGGGCTAAAAGGCAGCTAACTACATTACACCAGGCCAGTGTAATAGGAAGAAGTTATTTTGGCTCTGCACATATAGGCTTTTACACTGCAAATTACATCGCTGATACCTAAAATAAAACCAGAAACTTTGGAACGGCCTGCCAGGTTTTCTGATTTATTCACAGTCAATATACAAGCACTTACTTATGAATTCCTGTTTAATGTATGGATTGTTTTGTGTAGGACATTTAAACAGTGATATAAAATATTATGAACGATCCCTGATATTGAATTTCATTCTTGGCATAATGCGAATATTTAAATAAATAATAGGGTTTCCATCACCCTGTGTTAATGAACATTTTAAAATATAGCTTAAGAAACAAGTGGACACACCCAATTTTAAGTGAAATAACTTTCATTCATTAAACATATTTACACTCGCTGGAGGTGGTTTTGACTGGGCGAAAAGGGTTAATGTGAATAAAGGTAGAGGGAAACACATTTACAGAATAACTGTGACGTATCGAATATTCAATGCAATCTCACGGCAATTCATAAATTTTTGATTTAGTGGCTAATTCGTATGAATTCGTACGATCTAATTCCTACAATTTAGTACGATTTACTCATCACCCAATGATGGTTGAGTTTAGGGGTGGGGTTGGGTGCCACGCCTCCTTTTTAAAATCGTACATTTTTGTACGACTGAACTCATGCAAATTCGTACGCATTAGCCACAAAACTGGCAAAACGTTTAATACTTGCGTTTTATCGTGAGATTGGGCTGAAATATTACACCAATGTGATAAATCAGCAGTCTCTATTATGCTTACCTTGTTTACTGTTTGTTACTAGGTTACTAATACAACAGTCAAAAACTATAGAATACAAAGAGACTTTGCTACACATTGAAATGCAAAATTCCCATTTGTGACTTGTTATTTTGCTCATTTTCAAAAGATTCACGTCATGGGCGAACACCCAGCCAAGTAGGTATCGCTGAAGCCCGGAGACCTCCAAGTGGGAGGTATTAAACCGCAATTAGGTTGAGTGACCTTCCAGTGGAAGGGACTTATGGCGCAGGTGGGCTGGGTTTAGGTGGTGTAGGTGTAGACACTAATAAAACCCAACAGGTTACTGTGAAGTTGGGTTTAGGGTTGGGGTACACTGTAAAAAGTGATTAGGTACTTAAAGCGAGTAAACCAATTGCCTTAAAAGCAACAACTTAATTTTTATAATTATGCAAATTGTATTTACTTTTTTAAAGTCAACTAATCCTTTTTACAGTGTCAGACTATTTTAGCATGCCTGTTTTCAAAAAATTACTGTATTTATCACAATATTACATATTTGGTGCTTCATTAAGTCTATAAAATTTACAATTATAGCCTGTATTGAATTTAGAAGACACACTGGAGTCTGGAAGAGCAGATTTATTTACTCTATGTCATTTTGCTAGATACAAAAAAGCTCGGAAAAAACTAATATAATAAAGGTGTATTGGAAAAAAGTTATTAGTTTCCTGTTATTTAAAAGAGTGAGTGCAATTTGCGTAATTATAAAAATTAAGTCTACTTAACAGTTCCAAGTTACAATGGGTTTACTTACATTATTTTTGTAAAGTGAACTTATTGCTTTTAAGGCAATTGGTTTACTCGCTTTAAGTAACTAATCACTTTTTACAGTGTGTTTAACATTTTTTCAATTACTTGAAACTAAAGTAACATAACATAAATAGTTATGACAAATTTTGTCATACCATTTTTACAGTGTTTATTTTAAAGGCATGAAGTTCCGCGAACTTGGCTTGCTTGCTTGGTCATTTCCAAGAATCTCATATACAGTTGAAACCAGAAGTTTACATACACTCTAGAAAAGGAACATAACCATTTTTTTTTAAGTCTGATTGTAAATCAAACTAAACGTTTATTATTTTAGGTCGGTTAGGATTACCTAAATCATTTTATTGCCAGAATAATGAGAGATTTCTTTTTTGAGAATTTTTTATTAATTTCTAGACAGTCAAAAGTTTACATACATTTACTTGGTATTTTTTAGCTTTACTTTTAAATTGTATAACGTTGGTCAAATGTTTTGGGTATCCTTCCATCTCACAATAGTTTGAAGGAATTTTGGCCCGTTCCTGACAGAATTGGTGTAACGGAGTCAGATTTGTAGGCTGACAACAGGTCTTGCTCGCACAAGCTTTTTAAACTCTGCCCACAGTTTTTCTATAGGATTGAGGTCAGGACTTTGTGATGGCCACTCCAAAACATTCACTCTGTTGTCCTTAAAGCACATTTTAACTAATTTGGCAGTATGCTTAGGGTCATGGTCTGTTTGGAAGACCCATTTTTAGCCAAGTTTTAATTTCCTGGTTGATGTCTTGAGTATTTCGAGTATGTTGAGTACTTGAGTATGTTGCTTCAGTATTTCTACATAATGTTCTTTCTTCATGATGCCACCTATGCTGGGAAGTGGACCAGTCCCTCCTGCAGCAAAACAGCCCCACAACATGATGCTGCCGCCCCCATACTTCACAGTTGGGATGGTGTTCCTAAGCTTGTAAGCTTTCCTCTTTGTCCTCCAAATGTAACACTGGTCATTATGGCCAAACAGTTCAATCTTAGTTCGATCAGACCACAGGACATGTCTCCAAATATTATTCTTTTTTTCCCAGTGTAATTTAGCAAATTGTAATCTGGCTTTTTTGTTGATTCTGGCTTGTTGATTTTCCCATGTTGTCACACATGGAAGCAGTGTGTTTGAAGTTTTCCTTAAATACTGTTCTACAGTTGTGCCTCCAATTAACTCAAATGTTGTCAATTAGCCAATCAGAAACTTCCAAAACCTTGACACCATCATCTGAGCTTTTTCAGAGGCATAATAATCTTATTGTATGTAAACTTGACTTTCAAGAAAAGACAAAACAATTTTTCAAAAAATATCTCTCTCATTATTCTGCTATTAAGCATAACAGAAACCAATTTGATAATCCTAACTTACCCAAAAGAGAAAAAGTTTAGTCACATTAACATCTGACTTTTTTTTCATGGTTATGTGCCTTTTTATACAGTGTATCTAAACTTCTGCTTTCAACTGTATGTTATTAAATTAATAGAATTATCATATTTTATCCATAACCTACTGAAGATAAAAATAGTATTTAACAGTTACATAAAAAAACAACATGCAAATAAAAAGTCATCAGCCTTTCAATTCTTTTGCCATTGGATTGCGACCCCTGGGGTTATTACACTAGAATAATGACACAGCAATATTGTTAATTGCAGCAGATTGAATTTACGGCGTGGCGATGCAGTGGCGCAGTAGGTAGTGCTGTCGCCTCACAGCAAGAACGTTGCTGGGTCGCAGGTTCGAACCTCGGCTGGGCTGGGTCAGTTGGCGTTTGCATGTTCTCCCTGCATTCGCGTGGGTTTCCTCCGGGTGCTCCGGTTTCCCCCACAGTCCAAAGACATGCGGTACAGGTGAATTGGGTAGGCTAAATTGTCCGTAGTGTATGTGTGTGAATGAGTGTGTGGATGTTCCCAGAGATGGGTTGCGGCTGGAAGGGCATCCGCTGTGTAAAATCGTGCTGGATAAGTTGGCGGTTCATTCCGCTGTGGCGACCCCGGATTAATAAAGGGACTAAGCCGACAAGAAAATGAATGAATGATTTTACGGCACCATGTTAAACTTTGACACCTTTACGGCACTCACATACTATAAAAATAAAGGCCACGACAGAACATCGACCAACAATCTCCAAGTTGTGGTCTCCAAAATTAAACTAGAATAGTCTTGTGCTGTAAACATTGTGCTGATTATTCTCATTGACTGTGTTTAATAGTAAATTATGAAACTATGAAAAAAGAAATCTTTGAAAATGTTTTCACTAAAAGCTCTAGGTGAACCCAAATCATTCTTCTATGCACTGTAAGAAATTCTTGCAGCCCTAAATGTTTTAGTTGAATCAAATTAACTTTTCTAGCCATCTCAACTTACATCAAAGTGACTAAAAATATTAAGTTAAAAAAAATTGTTGAAACCTGATTAACATATTAAATTAAGTTAAAGCATTATAAAAATATTTGTTGTGGACTTTTTGTCATTACAATTTTTTACAGTGTAAAATATTTTTGTCAGTTTGACTGATGTAAGTTGAGATGACTAAAAAAGTTCATTTGATTCAACTTCATTTGATTTTAGGCAGCAAAGTAATTAGTTGACTTTACGTAAAGGGAGTAAATCCATTGCCTTAAAATTAATAAGTAAATGAATTTTGTGCACAATTATAAAAATTAAGTTAAGTCTACTAAATTGTTCCAAGTTAAAATTGATTTACTCACTATTTAAATTAAAGCCAACTTATTGCTTTTAAGGCAACGGGTTTACTCACTTTTTTTTAAGTAAAATAACCAACCACTTTTTACAGTGTGGTTCTTTACTGCATTAATGGTCTCATGAAGAACCTATTACATTCATGGAAGTGGAAAAAATTATCTTTAAGTAATTAAAATGTTAGGCGACGCAATGGCGCAGTAGGTAGTGCTGTCGCCTCACAGCAAGAAGGTCGCTGGTTTGAGCCTCGGCTGGGTCAGTTGGCGTTTCTGTGTGGAGTTTGCATGTTCTCCCTGCGTTTGCGTGGGTTTCCTCTGGGTGCTCCGGTTTCCCCCACAGTCCAAAGACATGCGGTACAGGTGAATTGGGTAGGCTTAATTGTCCGTAGTGAATGAGGGTTTGTGGATGTTTCCCAGAGATGGGTTGCGGCTGGAAGTGCATCCGCTGCGTAAAAACGTGCTGGATAAGTAGGCGGTTCATTCCGCTGTGGCGACCCTGGATTAATAAAGGGACTAAGCCGAAAAGAAAATGAATGAATTAAAATGTTCTTCCCTCTAATAATATAAGATTCTTTTAAGAACTGTTGAATAAAAGGTTCTTTGGGAATCAA
Organism: Danio kyathit; assembly: GCA_903798195.1. Classification (NCBI taxonomy): domain Eukaryota; kingdom Metazoa; phylum Chordata; class Actinopteri; order Cypriniformes; family Danionidae; genus Danio; species Danio kyathit. The sequence goes on from LR812523.1 coordinate 24,907,351, forward strand.
AAAATGTGGTGTTACTTTAAAAATATCTGGTTTTATAAGAGTGTAAAACCATTGATGCCAATGCAGAACATTTATTTTCTACATTTAGGAAAAAATAAATAAGAGGCATTATGTTTTTTTCATGATATCCCAGGAAAAAAAACGGATAACACTCAAACCTTCCAGGAAGCAGATCTAAAAACAGTTTAGATGATTAAGAATGCTGGATCAGGTTAAAAGGGCAGAGGAGTCCCGGAGCACAGTAGACCTCCTGCGATCAAGCTGAGGTGAGTTGCTGCTGTCAAAGAGACTTTATGTGTGCGGTTAAAAGAACATCAGGCTGACAGGGTCTTCCCCAACATGCCTTGCTGCCCATCAGTGAATGTCCACTCAGATCACACAAGGCGCTGCTGAACGCCAGACTGACATCTGCTCTATTGTGAGAAGACATGGCTGAAATCCAAACAAAACCAGCTGTTGCTTCCTGCTGCAGCATGTTATATATGAGTTCATGTTTTATGCTCTATAATTTACTGATGAGAATCATCCTATATTTTGCTACTGATACTAATGAAATTCATTAGCATTATATTCATAACATTACCATCACAGTTTGTCTGAAACTCAAACTCTGACATAATTTGACCCAGCATCTTCAAAAAATAAACGGCACTCTATAATGTGACATAACAGCTTACAGTATCAGAACTGACAAATGTTTTATTCTACTTTGATTTGGTGCTTACTTATTTGGATCACTGAACCCTGTGAAATGAATAAAGCTTAGTAGAGAAGATCAAAATATTACTTATGAGAGACTAGTGAGAGGGTGATGTCTGTGAGAGACTAGTGATGTCATATTAGAGTCTAGTGATGCCTGTAAGAGACTAGTCATGTCTTTGTGATGTCCTGAGTTTTGTCGAAGTGTTGGCTATTTTGTAAAACAAGTTCCCCTACAGTATAGCCACAGCTAAAATTCCTTAAAAAATGATAAAGATTTGAACATTGTTTTCCAATTTTGATCTCGGCGACACGGTGGCTAAGTGGTTAGCACCAGGGCTTTATTTGTGCCAGAACACGCCGGATCCGGATCCGGCACCTCTGAAATCTAATCCAGCATCTCATTTTACCGATCCCCCTCCTCAACCGCCCTCCTCCTCCGTCCGCTGTTCACTTTCACTTTCTTCTGCGACTCCCCAGTCCCAACCCTCTTCATTTTTGTCCGCGACACCCCTCCGCCATCCACCGCACCAACCCCTGCCCCCCCTCTCCACTTTCGTGTGCGGCACCTCTCCATCTTTGGGTAACATGCCGTATCCGTTACCCCGATCTGTTCCGGGTGACCTCGCAACTCACAAATTAAGCACTGGTTAGCATTGTCGCCTCACAGCAAATAGGTCACTGGTTCGAGTCTCGGCCTGGTCAGTTGGCATTTCTGTGTGGAGTTTGCATGTTCTCTCCGTGTTCGCGTGGGTTTCCCCCACAGTCCAAAGACATGCAGTATAGGTGAATTGAATAAACAAAATTGGCCGTAGTGTGTGTGTATGTGTGAGTGTATGGGTGTTTACCAGTACTAGGTTGCAGCTGGAACGGCATCCGCTGTGTAAAACATTCATTCATTCATTCATTCATTTTCTTCTGCTTTTCCGGGCCCGGGTCGCAGGGGCAGTAGTCTCAGAAGAGAACGCCAGACTTCCCTCTCCCCAGACACTTTCTCCAGCTCATCCGGGGGGATACTGAGGCATTCCGAGGCCAGCCGAGAGACCAAGTCCCTCCAAGGCGTCCACGAGGCATCCGAAACAGATTCCCGAGCCACCTCAGCTGACTTCTCTTGATGTGGAGGAGCAGCAGTTCTACTCTGAGCTCCTGCCAGGTGACAGAGCTCCTCACCCCATATATAAGGATGCGCCCTGCCACCCTGTGAAGGAAACTCATTTCGGCCGCTTGTATCCGAGATCTTGTCCTTTCGGTTATGACCCAAATCTCATGATCATAGGTGAGAGTAACGTAGATTGACTGGTAGATCGAGAGCTTTGCCTTTCAGCTTAGCTCCTTCTTTACCACAACAGACTGGTACATGGACCACATTACTGCTGCTGCTTTCCCGATTCGCCTGTAAATCTCACATTCCATCCTTCCCTCACTTGTGAACAAAACCTCAAGATACTTGAACTCCTCCACCTGGGGTAAGGACTTTCCTCCAACCTGGAGATGGCAAGCCACCTTTTTCCAGTGGAGCACCATGGCCTCGGATTTGGAGGTGCTGATTCTCCTCCCAGCCGCGTCCCACTCGGCAGCAAACTGCCCCAGTGCATGCTGAAGGTCCATGTCCAATAAACCCAACAGAACAACATCATCTGCGAATAACAGAGATGAAATCCTCTGGTCCCCGAACCGGACCCCCTCTGCACCAAGGCAGTGCATGGAAATTCATACAGCAATTCAACAGAATTTGTGACAAAGGGCAGCCCTGCCGGAATCCAACATGCACTGGAAACAAGTCGTACCTATTGCCGGCAATGTGAACCAAACTCCTGCTCTGTTTATACAGGGACGAGACAGCCCTTAACAGAGCGCCTCTGACCCCATACTCCCAGAGCACCCTCCACAGAATGCCACAAGGGACACAGTCGAATGCCTTCTCCAAGTCCACAAAATACATGTAGACTGGTTGGGCATTCTCCCATGAACCCTCGAGCACCCTAGCAAAGGTATAGAGCTGGTCCAGTGTACCACAGCTTGGACGAAAACCACATTGTTATTCCTGGATTCTAGGCTAAACCATCGGCCAGATCCTCTTCTCCAGTACCCTGGCATAGACTTTCCCAAGGAGGCGAAGGAGTGTGAACCCCTATAGTTGGAGCACACCCTCCGGTCCCCCTTCTTAAAAATTGGAACCGCCACCCCACTTGCCCAGTCCAAAGATACTGTCACCAACCTTCATGCAATATTGTAGAGACGTGTCAGCCTCACAACATCCAGTGATCTGAGATACACAGGGTGTATCTCATCCACCCTCGCCGCTGCAGAGCTTGCAAACTACCTCCGTGACCTCAGCTTGGGTGATGGGTGAGTCCACCCCTGCGTCCCCAGTCTCTGCTTCCTCAATGAAAAACATGTCAGTGGAGTTGAGAAGATTCTCAAAGTATTCCTTCCACCGTCCGACAACATCCCCAGTCGAGGTCAACAGCTCCCCACTTCTGCTGTGAACAGTGTCAGTGTGGAACTGCTTTCCCCTCCTGAGGCACTGGACAGTTTGCCAGAATGTCTTTGGGGCCGACAGGTAGTCTTCCGGCATGGTCTCCCCAAACTCTTCCCTGGGCAAAGTTTTTGCTTATGCTATCACCTGGGCTACAGCTTGCTTGGCCTGTTGTTACCCATCAGCTGCCTCGGGTACATACAGTATGCTGGATAAGTTGGTGTTTCATTCCACTGTGGTGACCCCTGATGAATAAAGGGACTAAGTTGAAGAAAAATTAATGAATGAATGAATTTTGATCTCGACTGCATGTGCTGTTGTATTACCTAGATTTGAGATTGACCTGTGTCATTTCCAGATGGATTCCTGGCCTATTTCTTCCCCCACTTTCCTGTTCTATAATATAAAGCCACAAAAATAATAACAAAGAATATCCATTTTGCCTATATATAATGTCGTCATGTATCATTCTTAAGAAGAACGGTTTTATTATGAGAAATAAGAGTATGTAAGAGTTATGAAATGTATGCTAGCTCTTCTCTGCCAATTGCATTTGTCAGTTCAGACAATGCAATTATGTTTTGAATAGGAGACTGTGAAGATCCCCGGAGAAGGAAACACACACTACTAACAGAACATATAGTCATGTGATCTTCTTGAGGTGAAGTGTCTCCATGCAGGTTGCTAAAACTTCAACCCAAACTAATAATAAGCAGTGTTGGGGTAGTGCATTACAAGTAATGTGACTTCCGTAATAATATTACTTTTCTAAGTAACAAGTAACGCTTTACTTAACAAAATTAAGTAATAACTTTTTTTTTAAATGCAATGCAGTTACCCTTTTAGTTTAATTAATTAGCTTTTAAAAAATAAATTGCTGAATTAAAAATAACATAGTCACATTGAATCACGCACTCAATGAGAGAATGAGTTCCCTGCAGAAACACGCAGAAACCAAGAGGACAGAGCCTTACATTTCTGTGATAGAAATATTCTCATTGTCATGATTTACTTAACTAATAACACAAAAAGTACAGAAGTAGCAAACTCACTGCTTTAAACTTTCATTGATCTGTATATATGGCATGTATAGCTCTGGGGTCAGGAAGTTTTCAGAAGACTGTCAGATTACTTACCGTGAAAGTAATAGTTACTTTTTTGGGGAGTAACTTGGTATTGTATATGTATATATATACAGTTGAAGTCAAAATTATTAGCCCCCCTGAACTATTAGCCCCCCTGTTTATTTTTTTCCCAATTTCTGTTTAACGGAGAGAAGATTTTTTCAACATATTTCTGAACATAATAGTTTTAATAACTCATTTCTAATAACTGATTTATTTTATCTTTGTCATGATGACAGTAAATAATATTTTACTAGATATTTTTCAAGACACTTCTACACAGTTTAAAGTGACATTTAAAGGCTTAACTAGGTAAATTAGGATAACTAGGCAGGTTAGGGTAATTAGGCAAGTTATTGTATAACGATAGTTTGTTCTGTAGACAATTGAAAAAAAATTGCTTAAAGGGGCTAATAATTTTGAACTTAAAAATTAAAAACTGCTTTTATTCTAGCTAAAATAAAACAAATAAGACTTTCTCCATGAAGAAAAAATATTATCAGACATACTGTGAAAATTTCCTGACTCTGTTAAACATCATTTGGGAAATATTTAATAAGGAGAAAAAAAAATCAAATGGGGGCTAATAATTCTGACTTCAACTATATATATATATATGCCTATATATACATGAAGAATTAATCATGAATTTTTTATTTTCTTTTAAAATTTTCTTTTGTTTGTCTTGTATATTGTTTTTTGCTGTTATATTGCAATTTTACAATGTGTGCCAATTATGGGGCCGATTGTAACACTTCCCCTTTCATTTTTTAAGTTAAATAATAAAAATGTGTACTGTAATTATGAAACAAAAACATATATATGAAGTAGACAAGTGTGAAAATATAGACCTATAATAATCTAACCATGAGAGTAAATAAATGTGTCAATAAGTGTAAATTGTGCTTCGATTTCCACTATTAGCGTAAATAGCTAATACATAGGCTATTATTGATTAAACGTTAAAACGGCTTGCCATTGTAATAAATTGCTGACTGTATCTCATTTTAAGGCTATAAGTGTCGCTAATGACAAGCATCTCTGAATTCGACATAAGCTACAGCCTTTAAAAAAATATATCGAGTTTTTCAATTTGTCAATTTTTCAGCTGGAAGGGCATCCGCCGCATAAAACGTAATTGGCGGTTCACTTCGCTGTGGCGATCCCTGATTAGTCAGGGAATAAACTGAAGTATAGTGAGCGAGTGGGAGTTTGTTATTCTATGTTATTTTAACTTGGATAAAACTTTTGGCCTGTTGATTTCGCTCTTCCACTCCACAAGTCATGTGCACCACGAATTTGCGTGGTTTTGATTGGTTTGGCCTCCTGTCCACCTAAATCCCCTGTATCTCCTCTCGCCAGCTCAATCTGCATGACAGTTTTCTCCTTTAGGTCTGCCCTCGCCTGTCCGATCATCATCACTGTGTCCAGCAACCTTTCTGACGGTTCAGCCTGTGGACAGACAGCAGCGTGATCCCTCCTGCTCTTTCTGCAAAGTGTTAGTGTTTTCACAAGGAGCAGTAGCCTACGTTTTTATCTGTTATTCGATATATTTCCACAATATAAGGGACTGAACTTTATTGTTATTCTAAAATTACTACATTTTGTGATTACTGTGCCATATAAAACATCAGCAGTTTATATATGTATATTTAGAGAGAGATAGAGGAAGAGAGGCACACACGTTCTGTTACCACTGTTTTTATATTGGCGTTTCAAGGTCTCCATCTAGTGGACATTGCCATGTGTTGCAAAAGTTGTTTGTAAATTATAAATTTTAGCTGTCTGTGCAAATAAATCTATAAATACTTCCCCCTAAAAATTAGTTGATACTGCATTGCATGTGTTCTAAAGATAAATACAAGTGTTCGATGTAGTCATAAACCTCCTGTCTATCTGCAGTGTATGATTATGTGCTTTTGTGTGATTTTCTGGTTTCGTCTCTGTTGCTGTGAACAGCTGTACAGCTTAATTGACTTGCTAATTTTTTCATTGCCAGATGTTCAAAGTGTAATTTAGAATACTGGCTCTAAATGTTAAACCCGAGGGGGGATTTTCTCTGCTAGGTGGAATATGTCTGGTTAACCTTATGTAGACTAAAGGATCGCCACAAAACAAAACGAAAAAAAAATTAATTTAGGAAATTCTAACATTAATTTATTTACCAGCCAAATTGCTATTGATCAGTCACTTTGGTGTATTGTTTCCTGCTGTCTATTTAAATCTATTCTAAATCTTAAGCTGCAAAACGTAACAGGGAAATGAACTAGTGAAAAATTCCCCAAATTTCCAAAAAGTGTAATCATTTTTCTTCTCCACTCAAAAAATTAATTTTGCTGCCTGCTTCTACTACTTTTTTTTAATATTAATTGATTCAACACATTTCTTAAGTTTTTTTTTTTTTTTTTTTGGGGGGGGGGTCAATCCACTTCAATTTGTAAAATCGGTTTAACTTAATGTATTTGTGTTGGGACAACATGAAGGAATTGTGTGGAACCCTGCATATTTACAGTGATATGCGGGAATAGACCCCCCTAATTAACGCTTTATCCCCCCTGAAGAATATCAAAACAAGATCAAGATCAATCTCTGATCTAGATCTTAAATATTACAAAAGATCAATCTTTAATTTTTGTCTTTAAACAGTTTTTAATATAATTCTATATTCTTTTTTTTGCACTCCACTGTTTGCCAGCATTAATATAAGTGATGAATGAACTATAATTAAGTAAAATGTTAATATTTAATTTTCAGGTCACTATCAGCCACATTTGCTTTGTAGTTGCATATTTATTCCTAAAAGTGCTTTGTCAGACTGTCTAATTGTTTACTTTTCTCACTATCTGCTAATGCTCACTTATCAGCTGACAACTTTTGTGTCACATTTAGACATAGATCTTAAATATTAATAATTAAAAATATATAATATAAATATACATTTGATCCCCCCTATAACGGTTTATACCATCCCACATAGGAAAATTTCTCTAGCCCACACAATCAGCTTTTGCTTGGCTCACATGCCGCAGTGAATTACCGTACATGACTGGACCAAGTCTGGCTTCCAGACAAGGGCCAAACATGGACCATATTTGGGCCAAGTCTCAGCCAATTAATAACTGATAATAGAATTAGGCCAGATTTGTTGGTGTGTCATGACTGCAATGAAATTGATAAACCCATTGCGCTGTATGCATGCTATGGGTGTGCTTTTTCTTTTTCAAAAAGTTTTCTTTATTCCAAAATTATTCAAATGTATTTTAAATGTGGGTGAAGATAGGCCAAACTTACATGGCCAACATATCAATTATTAACATCTGGGACAAATACTAATTTTCACATCTGGCCCAAGTATTGTGTGCCACCTTAAAGACGGTGCCACCTCTGCCAAACCCTGGCCATGTTTGCCCCACATGCTGTATGCTAGTGCCGGATGAATGCCTGCTTTATGCCAAATCTGGGCCAGAATTCTTTGCTACCTGGGATTGTGAATGCATAATGTGCCAATCAATGCTAGAAAAAATATCATTCAACAGTCTGAAACTGGCAGTTCTAGAGCACCGATAGACATCTCAAGTATTCACAAAACCCATTTCTTGTAAAATAGGTGTTTATATCTGGATGTAACCTAAAAAAAAAGAAATGTTAGATTTGTAAAAGTTTGTATTTGTTGTATGTATATGTATAAGTTACAATTTGTATAGTTTGACCTACAGTAACCTGTAAAATAGTCACTAAATATCCCTCAAAACACTGAAAAAGCATATATTTTATCAATAAATTAGATGTAATGTAAATACATTCATAAATTTGATTCACTGAAGCATGTATTACCAACTACTAACGACCACTACTAACTTTTTCAACCATCTGCTAATGCTCACTAATCAGCTGACAACTTTTGTGTCACATTTGTCAAGAATTTACATAAGGATTCTTGTTAGGCTATTCATCATAGAAAACATGGATGTATATTAGTCTTAAAATGGTTTCCAGTTCAGCCAATGTTATGCAATAGAGCAAAGTAAATGTGTTGGGGTTTCCCTCAAAAAGCCCACGCAATCAGCATAAGTGCGGTCACACACTAGAGCCTTGAATTAATTAATTACGTATGACTCAGTGTTTCAATGATGACCAATAGCAAGCCTGTTGGTATCAAGTGGCTGCTTTTTTTCAACAACAGGCAAGGCTGTTACCAAGGCAAGGCCCAGAATATACATAATCAGATTCTGCGGCTCATTTCTGATTCAGTGCCTTCTCCTAACTAGCCCTTTTCAGTATGAAGAGTCATTCAGCATGACATTTGCTGCCAAAACTCTGATCAAAATTACCATAAACATTTACAATATAAAATATTCTGTATTTTCAACTCTAAATATGGTTTTGTTTTTTATTATCGAATGAAACACGCTATTATTGGCTACGCAGTGGCGCAGTAGGTAGTGCTGTCGCCTCACAGCAAGAAGGCCACTGGTTCGAGCCTCGCCTGGGTCAGTTGGCATTTCTGTGTGGAGTTTGCATGTTCTCCCCGTGTTCATGTGGGTTTCCTCTGGGTGCTCTGGTTTCCCCCACAAGTCCATGCGGTACAGGTGAATTGGGTAGGCTAAATTGTCCGTAGTGTATGAGTGTGAATGAGTGTGTATAGATGTTTTCCAGAGATGGGTTGCGGCTGGAAGGGCATCCGCTGCGTAAAACATGTGCTGGATAAGTTGGTGGTTCATTCCGCTGTGGCGATCCCGGATTAATAAAGGGACTAAGCCGAAAAGAAAATGAATGAATGAACATGCTATTATCATTTTTGTATTATGGAGCTTGAAACATGGAGCATTTGGCAATCATACACTGTAATTTAAAATAAATAAATTGTAATTGTGAATGAATTTGAGAATCGCAATATTTAATGTAAGCTTTAGTTTAACATTTTACCTCAGTTCATATTATTTTAAATTGCATTCTTTTTTCCTTCTTTCTTTTTTTTACACTGCACCATGTCTTAGTTGTCTAGATGAAATGTAATTATAACTCTTACCTCAACAATGAGGTGGCATTTTCCCCAGAGACGTGGTGAAAAGATCACAGAGTTTCCCCAGACTTTACTCAATTAGGTCTGTTAATGGGGCCCGACTGTGTTGCTTAGCAACATTTGTAGCTGCTAAGGGTTTGGTGCTGTAAGATTGTTACAAATTTTTCTTTGACCTGTTCCTCGGCTAGACTATTTCAAACTGAGAACATGTATTCATTGTCCAGTAAAAGTGGAAACTGAGCAGGTTGTGCTTTGAATGCAGGTTTAAAATCAATGTGAACCGGAAGTTGCAGACTTTTAAATCAAATCACTTTTATTGTCACATCATCAGCTGCACATGTGCTATGATGAGTGAAAAGCTTAGGTGCTGGCTCCAGACAGTGCAAAATACAGATAGTGCAAATACAACAACAGTGCAAAATACAGACAGTGCAATATGCAACAACATACTCACAAAAAAAACGAGGCCATGTAAAATTAGCAATGTTGACAGCGATACGTACGATGGATACTGTAGGTGTATACATAGTTGTAGGCAGTATTGTTTTAAGTATGGACTTGTTAAAGTGCAGTGCATGCTACATCTTGATGGTGTGCAGTGCGGGGTATTATGTTTACAACATAATATTGACATATTTCCAATTTAAATGAAATGTAGAGTACGGGTGGGGTTTTATTTTTGTGCTCCTCCTCTAGTCTTTTGACAGCAAACTAATGTGTGGAGAGTGTGGCTTTGTATATTTCAGCCAAGCCGTCAGACTGACATCATCAGAGAAGCACTGCCATTCTGGAGTGGAAGCAGGAAAATGTTGTTTCTCTGCAACTTCTTCAAACAAATCAATACACTCTTTATTTCTTAATGGAATTGTATCAGTTCCAAATGTTACTTTTTATTGGAACTTTTTGTTTCTGATATTGATTGGAAAAAATATGGCTCACCCCAAATGAATTACAAATAAGACAAAAGAACTTTCATTTGTAATTATTCATCGTGAATACTCTTTTAGTAAGATATAAAAAATTTATTGATACTACAGTAATTGTTCCTTTTGTAAGCAACACCCTGAGCCCCTAGTTCACTTATTATGGCAATGCAGTGATTTTAGTTTGCTTTGGAAAGATTTTTTCCTTTTTGTAATTGAGAATGTTGATAAAGACTTTTCCTGACTATGGAAAAATGTTTTGTTTGGTTTTGTTAATTATAAAACAGAAGCTTTACCAAAAAAGAAAATATATTTTCTTAATCTTTTTATCTTATTAACAAAATTTTAGATACATAAATGTTAATTTACAAACCAAAAACCTTCTTTTTATATTTTGCTTACTGAATATGCAGTATTACTTTGAAACTACTTCTAACTCTTTTACAAAAAAGGCTTTAAAAACAACTGAAATTTGTAAATTATATAATCTTTTTCTTTGCACAGTGGTTTCCCTCACAGTCCAAAGACTTGCGCTATATGAATTGGATAAGCGAAATTGCCCGTAGCGTATGTGTGTGAATGAGTGTGTATGGTTGTGTGTATAGTGATGGGTTGCAGCTGGAAGGGCATCCGCTGCATAAAACTTATGCTGGATGGGTTGGCGGTTCATTCCACTGTGGCAACCCCGGATTGATAGAGGGACTAAGATGAGAAGAAAATTAATGATTGATAATCTTTTTCTTTAATGTGTGATGTATATACCCCTTCTGTTTGTTTGTTTGTTTGTTTGTTTGTTTGTTTGTTTGCTTGTTTGTTTGTTTGTTTTTTGTTTTTGTTTTTTTCATGTAATATACTGTGATCGTATATTCTCACTTTTTGCATAATAATAAAAAAAGAGTGGAAGCAAATGGGTAAAGTTTGATTAAAGATTACCAAAAACAAACTGTTTTTTTTCATTAGATTAACTTGTATGTATTAATTGTTTACCTTAAGACCAATGTGTGCTAGCAAAATAATAAACATAAAAATTTTGCTTTAATGTGCATATTAAATTGTAAACAATCCATTTAATTTCTCAAACTGAATCAAAATGTGAAGTGGAGAGCAATGTCAGCATCGTAAAGTTTGTCCCAAATAGCCTTCCATATTAAGGGCTTGAATTAGCTTCTGTAGCTTTAAAAAATGTAACAACAGCAGGTACAACCGTAGGGTGCAACCAGCTAGTCATGTGACCTGTCAGTCAAGGCTGGTTAACATTTTCCATGATCAATATTTGTTTGGTTAACGTAAATTAACACTGCCTGGGAATTGCGTTAAGCAGGTAGACCGCTTATATGTTCAAACCTCGATGTATTTTCAGCAAAGCCATTTAAAAACAAGTGAAAATGGTCTGTTTCCCTAGACAAATATAATGGGTAATTTTAATGGCTTAAAGCAGAATCTCTTTAGAGTTCGTCTGACAGCTTGTTCCACACATAGGACTAGGCATGCATGAGCAATGAAACATGTCCTTTAACATGAGAGCTTCTGTCAACGAAAATAAATCAATAATTAGATGTAGATGACAATAATTGAAAACACCTATACGTTTTACCAACGAGAAACCAAAACATCCTCGCGGCTGCCCAATACTAAATGCATTTTTTAATTCAAGAAATACAGAAATACAACAAGAAAGACATTACTACACTGAAATTGCCTAAGATCACAGTAATAAAATACATTAATTTACAAAGCCTCAATCATCAATATTAAAAAAGATCATTATCTAACTGCAACCACACTCGAGGAATATTTTTATTTATTATTTTATTTATTTTATTATTATTATTACAACAATATAGCAAACTAAATAATTCCAGGGTGATAGAAGGTAAATAATAATAACAGCACAAAAAATAGATACAAACACAAAAAACAAGAGTATAAATAATTAAATAAAATTCTTTTACATTAGCAGGCCCTTTACATTCATCAAAAATGTTGAAACTAGAGCACAAATAGACAGTTTTAATGGCCTTATATGCTGAATAGTACAAACGTAATTTTTCAGGGTTTTTTGTTGGAAAATTTACGCTTATGAATATGAAACTTAACAAAATAAATAGGGTAATAACAAAATCTTGGTTATTCAAATAATTATGATTAAAATATCCAAAAATTAAGTTTTCCAAATGCAAATTAAAATTAAAGAGTACCTTTTTTATATAAAGACAGAAGCATCATACCAAAGCGTTTTAACGTAACCACAGTACTCGAGGAATATTTTATTTAAAAAAAAATTTGTATTTGCTGAACATTTCCAATCAAATGCATAACAAATCTTACAATAGACCATTTTGAGGGATGTAAACAATAGCAACGGTCCTAATGTATTTCCTGTTTTAGATTTTTCATTTCCACAGCTTCTAAGAATCCAGAAAGCTCCAAATATTGATACATTTTTTAATGACGGCTGTGTTAACATTAGTTATCACTGAATCACATCTCATTACAGTTCTGAAATAGTTTGACGACAAGCAGGAACTGTTCATGGACCAGTAATTTCGACATATTGAAATGGTCTATAGGATATTCACATTTTATCATACAATCTGTAAGCAAAACAACCAAAAGAAAGAAAGAACTAGAGCAGGTATACATAACAATTACCATATGAGAAGAGCTTTTGGAGTATATTCACAGTTATGGTTGCTTTACGACTGAAAGTCCTTTAAGAGTTTTAAAACCAAAATTTTAAATCAGTCTTGAAATGGAAGATGTTAGGCTTCCTCTCTGACCATTTACACTTGTGTATATGAAACTTGCCTAATAATATCAAAAGATTTAAGATAAACAGGAGATTCTTATCTGTAACTTTTTTATCTACGTAAAATATGACATCTCTTTTCTTTATATTAATTCTATGACCACTCAGTATATTAAATAGACATTCACCATCAAACCAGAAATATTTAACATACATACAATCAATAAACAAATGTATAACAGTCTCAACATCCATTCCTCAAATAACACAAGATTTAGAAAGATCAACTTTATATCTCTTAGAAACTGGTTGGCTGGATATATTTTATGTATAATTTTCAAGTAGATTTATTGAGAAATATAATATATATATATATATATATATATATATATATATATATATATATATATATATATATATATATATATATATATATATATATATATATATATATATATATAATTTGTTTATTTTATTGAATGCTTGAAAAACATTAACAACAAATGTCATCAATTAAACAACAACAATCCAGCGGTTTTCAGTCATTTAGTCCAAGATAAGTGCCAAGTCCTTCATCAAAATCCTTGTTTGTGTTGCTTTTAAGTTTGTTGATCCCTCAATAGACCCAAAATACATTACACTTACAAAACTTGCTCTTGTGAATATGAAATTTGGCCAACAAAAAAAATAAGGCTCATAAAATAAGTGTTGATTTCCTTTTCGCATTCATGAAAACCAAAGATAACATTATTTTATGTAAATTCATAATCTACCTTCACATAATCTTTTATAAAATCAAGAACATCACACCAAAATGTCATTGAATGAGGACAATTCTAAAATAAATGAACAGAAGTTTCAGGATTCACTAAGCAAAAAGAACAGCTGGTAATGTCATTCTTAAGCCTTTTAAGATTACACTTGTCTGGATAGCATCTATGAATCAGTTTTGAAGGTAACTTCTCTCATTTTGTTTGTTATAAAAAATTTGTGGGCTAATAACCAAACTTTCTTCCAGGAAATATCATTCACAAAACCATTACAATATAACATAAGGCATAAGGCACAGTAACAGACTCTTCCTGAAACAGGGCTCTTATTTTCTTATTGCATTTTGATTTAGATAAAGAAAGGCAGTGTTTACCAATACATGTTTTTCAAAGGTCCACTGAATGACAAGTAATTGGAAATGAAAGTCCTTTAAAAAGCATAAAAACACCTTGTGGGAAAGCATCAGCAACAATAGCAAAGGCTTTTGGGCTTACAGGAATTCCATGCTTAACTAAAAATTAGTTACAAAGTAAACCACTATCATTGAAAACCAGTCATTTTTAAACCAGTTATTGAAGAATAAAGATTTGTTTTTATACAAGATGTTCTTATTATTCCAAATTATGTATGAATGAGGTGTAAAATATGTTTAAATATGAGGGACCATTTGCCTATGAAAATGGGGATTTTGATAATATTATAATTACAGATTAATAAAAATGTTAATTTGGAAAAAAAAAATACATTAGGGATCAGATTCCATCGAGGAATATTATAACTCCCTGATACTACTACTGTAGTTCGTCACTACGACCGGTCACGTGATCTGTCAGTGGCGCCTGCTGCCAGTCAGAGAGCGAGAGAGAGAGAAAATAACAGAGAGAGTGAGAGAGAGGCGCTGAGGCTTCATCTAGTCGAGTGCTGCTGATCGTCTGTGGAGTGGAGAGAGCAATCATGGCAAACACAACAGCAGGTGAGGCAAAATACTGCTTTTGTTTTACTATAATATGCGCACGTTTAACGTATTGATTTATCCATGTTTAATAAATTCTCATTGTCTATATGTTCTTTCTTTCCCAGAAGCCGAAACCCGTCAGAGACTCCTGCGAAACGTGAAGAAGGAGGTAAGTGATAGTAAAACAAATAAAGCCAAGTGAACATAAGGCTGAACCGCCCTTTAAAATGTGACTCATGTTTCACAGATGTCTACAAAATGTGTTGTGTAAGTTGAACAAACATTGGAGTCAACCATATACGCGAAAGAGAGCGATCAAAAGCGTAATAAATTGTGTTTAATTGTTTGTAAAATGGCTGTGTGATCGTAAAATCATAGGCAGCTTAGAAAAGCCCCGATTCTAGTCTGTGGTAACGAATATTATACATTATTTATTAGTTTTTACATATCTGTTCTGAATATGCTAACGTTACAGCTGTTTATCTTTTAACGTTACCCTATCAAGCACCTGTCAGGCTTAATACCAGCTTTTATCAATGTATTTATTTCTTTACTAAGCTAAATAATGTTGGTCAAACAATAAACAGTATGTTTTAGAGAAGTAATCTTTTGGAGATGTTGTTACTGACATAGCAGGTTTCTCTTATTTTATTATGTTTACTACATCTTACATTATCAGATGCATTCAATACAGACATGTTCAGATGTACAGTGTTAAATGCGTCTTTTACGTCTCTAGTTAACACTTTCTATGTGATGAAACTGTCCAACTCGCTTATTCAATCTGCAGCGTGACTGCTTGTCTTGAAAATGCTTTGTGTTTTTCATAGACTTGATTCTTTTGGATATGTAAAAAATGATGCTCATTAGGCTCACTACAGTACATCTTTTTATTCATGCTATTGATTTAAGGCCAATGCTCTCTCTTATGACAGCATGAAAAGCATTGTTTGGTCTTTGCCTTTCAGTCATTTCATCTGATTAATAGGTTTCAATAATCCTTTAGAGTTAAGCAAGCAGCGCTCACTTTGTGTGAATTTGCATGTGCGAGGGTATAAAGCATTTGCTCAGTGGATGCGGTTTTGTATGAATTTGGGTGTGAATTTGTAGATGATTGGAGCATACACTTGCCTTCTATTGATTTTGATTGATTTATGGTTCTCTGTTTTGTTATTGCAGTCACTGATGTATTTATCAGTCCTGTGTTGCAGCTGTTCACATGACTGTTTTATAGTAGTACTGAGATTTTTAAATTGCTTTGTGCTTAATTATAGATTTTGGTTAATGCAGCAACCTTTTCGGAGTCCTTTTTTTTTGCCGTCATGGTAATGTAATGTCTATGTAATGCGAAATTATATGAGTATACATTTTATATCTGTGGACTTTCATCATTGATTTCCAACTCCTTCATGCTTCAGCCTACATTTTAGTGAAACCACAGAAAGTGTATTTTAACATTCGTTTGACTGCAGTTTCTAGATAAAATGAACGCTACAGGGCAGTATTACGCCAACAAATTTTGTTCCTTTTCACACTAATTATATTTATAGGAACCTTTTATCTACGAATAAAGGATCTTTATTATCTATGATTGAAGGCAGGTCTTTCCACAACACCAAACAAATACCACAAAACAACTTCACAGTAGCTATGTTTCCATCCAAAAATGCTAATTAACTTTATGCACAAAACAGGAATACCGCATAAAAGACATGCGGATAAAGCAGCGTTTCCATCCAACGAGAGAACAAAATCGTCACTTCCTGATTAACTGGCGCCAAATATCAACAGTAAAAACGAAGTTTGCTGTGGTAGAAGAAGCTGCGTGAATCTTTTCTTCATTTAATAAATGACTTGCGCCTCAGAAGGCAATCCTGACATGCAATGAATGTGCGGTGACGTTTGAAGGCATGAGACGCCGAGCACAGATGCTCTTGATTGGGAGGTCATTAATAATATAATAACACTTATACAGAAATGGTTAAGGTGTTTTAGAATGACCAAAACAACATTTCAGATGTTTTACAATGTGCTCAGCCAGCTGGTTTGTCTATTCACACACATTTTTATCGTCACATGATCTCTTATAACAATATCACATGACTTTTTTTTAAAGGCGCATCTTGGAATTTGTTTGGTAAAAGTGTTTCCTTTGTAGTTTATGCGCATCTTTTCTTATCGAATAAAAAGTTTATCCTACTCGGTTATGCGCATACGTTTTTATGTGCATTTTCAAAATTTATGAGCATCTTGGCGTTTCCATTAACTTGTCGTTTTTTCATGCGCATATCCAAAATGAGCATAAAAATAGGTGGATGGAAACGTAGCTAGTGTCTATGATTTATATTCACATACATTTGCTTATCGGTTGCTCAGTAGCTAACTGTCCGGCGAAGAATGGTTTCACAAAAGAGATATAAGCAATACGAAATCAAGGTAAAACAATGTGGTTGCAGTGCACTTTCCTCTTATTTCTGCTTTTGAAAACACTGTTGTTTGGGTTTAGGTCAGTGGTTCACTAGATGATCTCTATGACTAGCCCCGCCTTCTCGTGGACATGCAGAAGAAGGATGTTTATCTGAAACACCCACCAAATGTAACTTAAAGGGTAACTTAAAGGGTAACTTAAAGTTTTAGCTCAAAATACCCATCAGATAATTTATTATAGCTTCTAGAATATGCCCATTTTGGTGTTTGAGGACAGTGTAGCTGTTTTTGTCGCCAGTGGCTTTAAATGCAAGTGAGCTGCTTCTCCCCACCCCCCATTCCCATGTGCGTATCTGCTTCTCATCATGTGTTACGTCAGATAAACAGCCATCAGTGAGAGACCGACATGGATGAAGCTGAAATACAGCTCATTAGTCAAAAATACCAAGTAAGACTATTTCATGTATTTGTGGTGGAGTTTATTCAAGCCTTTTTGAAACGATGAGTCACACACAAATTTCATAAGTTTGCAATACACACACACACACACACACACACACACACACACACACACACACACACACACACACACATATTAGCGTTTACTGACACCATGCTGCTGTGGTGATTATAACTGTTTTAAAAATGTTTTAAACTTATGAAAATCACAGTTGTAACAAATATTTTAATCCTAGTTTCTTTGCAAAAGAAGGTTCTGGGGACATGAGTATACATTTTATTATAGAAACATGGCGCCTGTCAGTCAATTCAATGGGTGACGAAAACTACGTCACGTTGTGATGGGCCTCAAAATCACAGGGATTTGGGTCCTATTTTAACATCAGGAAATAAAAAAAAGACTTGTTAGGTTTATATCACTCCAATATGACAGTGGACACACTATACATTAGGGATGCACCGATACCATTTTTTCCCAACCGATCCGATCTCGATACCAAAATTCTGAATATCGATCGATACCGATCCGATTCCGATACTGTGCCGTTTTTTTTGTTGTCCCCAACGCGTTGAGACTGTTAGGTGCATCTTTTGCATGGTTTACTAATGTTTTGCCGTTGCGCTGCTATGTGCTCTCGAGCGGAAAAAGCGTGTTATGTCAGTCTCCTCTTTTTCATTCTTCAATCAAATGAAAGCAGAGGCGGGGTTGGGTTTTCTTTGAGGTGACAGCAGTGTCTGTGTTGTCAAGACGACTTCGGCGATCTTTTAATGATGGAGGAGAGACTTGTGGTCGCTGTTTCAAGTCATTCAAAGCTGTATGACTTTACAAATCTTGAATATCATAATGCAATTAAAAATTACAATTACTGACAGGAACACTCGCGCACAATACGGCTCAGCTGATTCAGTCGTTTCCTAGTGGCATAAAAAGAGCACCGCGCTCCTTTTTATCTTGTCATCAATAAAGGCAGTGCAGTGCGCCTCGCGTTTTTGCAATGGAAAAGCGCGTGCAGTCACAGTAACGTGCAACCACACGTGCCTACATATTTTGTCAAAGAAGCAAAATGAAAGAAGGATATTTCTGCTCATAGTTTGACACAGAATTGTTGACAAACCAGCCAGCGATGACGTGGATCACCTCTGTGCTGCCAGAGCCGTGTCATAAACTCAATAAATAGGCTAATGGTAATTTAGTGTTCAACTAGCAAACCAACCTTTTTTCCATTTGGAAAATTACAGTTATTAATAGTTCTTATATAATATAATTTTTTAATAGCCTACATAGTCTAATCTACCAATCAAACAAATCTAAAGTTTTTTTTTTTGCATAGGCTAATGGACCTCGCACCAAACTGAGGCTTTCATTTTACAGCTTAAAAAAACTTGTATGCAAATAATGCAATATCATATGTAAACAACAAAATTGTTATATGCTATGTAGTAGCCAATACTTTACAAAAAGTCAACATAGAGCCTTTAGGTTCATTGTCTTTCATTACACGCAGCGCGCGCACATTAACCGCAAATGAGACAGAGGAAATAAGTCATAATCGTAATTAAAGACATAATTTTTAAACTAATGAATTCTATGAAACATGTTGACAGGGGATTTGTAATATTTAACATTAATTAATTAACATTAATTAAATGCATATTTAAAAACATGATTGGACAAACAGCCTGCCGGTTCTTAAAAAGTATTCAGTGTTTTCGTTTTGTAATTTACATTTGTCATTTAAGGGAAAGATCTAGAGCAGGATTTATTTTATTCTTTTTATTTTATTCTGTTTTTATATGCTGCTAAAAACACAGCAGGTGAAGATGCTCTATTATGTTCTGATGCTGTTTGCATTTAAAATAAATAAGTATTTTAAAATGCAATATTTAATGTGTCATACAAAATATAGGCACGTCAATTATATTTTTATTAATATTTTAATATTAATCTGTTAGCGGTTAACATTCGGTTAACGAGCCAAAATTAACCGAAATGAGCAGTTTCTATAGCTCTGGTGCTAAACTAAAATCATCTTCTTTAGTAAAAAATAACAGACCTATAGGTATACATGACAGACGGCACAATCTAACTAAAAACATGCTTGCTGTGAACTAGGCTACATTATTTGAGCATTCCTTTTGATATTGTCCTTTCCTTTTTAATATTAAGATTTTTCTTTGAAATCTGCAATAGGCTATTGACATCGTTGGTAAAATAATCAGCCTTTTATTACATTTATTAATTATATTAAATTAAAGCCTGATATTTTCCTGCAGGTTTGATGCAGATTAAACTAAACCGTCTGATGCCATTTTTACTTAATAATTCCTCTCCAAATCTCGCCGTGAGTGAGACGGAGAAAGTTCAAAAGCCAAAACACAAACTGGTCTGTTTAATAAAATATTAATATATAAAATTACAGTGAAATATTCACAGTTTCAGAGTAGCCTATATTAGGCTAAATCATTTTCTGTTAATAACAATCCATATTGCGCCCGTCAGTTTTCACCTTTAATTTATATAATAAACTACTGTGACCACAATGGGCCAGACTTTAAAACTATTCGCAGCAATTAAAGTATTCACCTTAGAAAAATAAACTCAATCTGAAGGATGGGAGAACAAACTCATTGTAAGATTAATCTTATACGGAGCGCCGCACCTCACCTCTGCGCATGCAGCCGGCACGTGAATGAAAGAGCTTGATGCATCGGAGACAGCGCGCAGCGCTCCGGTATCTGCAGACATTTGCAAAACAGCAGCTCAAATGGAAGAAATAAGTGCGTTGAGGATCTGTCCAATGCATTATTGAGGCTTTTCTGATTAAACATTTCAGGTAGGCCTACTTTGTGTGCGAAGAGCAGGTAATAACCGTCTCCACTCCAGTATTGCAAATGCGATCTAATCTAACACACACAGCAGCGCAAACATGATGAAATAAACTCCTGCTGCAGGTCAAAATGAAACCATTTAATGCAAAACTAAATGCATATCTCCACTAATTATTTAGACTAAAAGGAACAAATAGTCTTAGAGAAAGTTTTTCCTGTTGTCAAATGCGACAAGCAGACTGAATTGTGAATGAATGGAGAATGATTGACAGGCGCAGCCGCGCAGCGGCGGGAAGGGCTGAACTGAACATGAATTTAAACACTTTAATATTCATCTGTACTTCACATTAAACTGTAGAATGGCTTTAGAACATTTCGGATATAGTGGGCCTACATGACAACGTTCTAGTGCCTTTAAATAGGCTTCATGTAGCCTATTATTTGGCTTATAAACACAGAATATAGTGCACGCGCAAGATCGGATTTGGATCGGTACCAGCTGGCCGATACCCGATCCAGCAAAAATATGCGATATCGAACCGATATCCGATCCAAGTATCGGCATCGGTGCATCCCTACTATACATACAGACAGTTGTCTCCAGCTTACAAAATCTGATTTTCATCATAGGTGCCCTTTAAGTAACATGTTTTTGATTCCCATAAAAGTAGACATCGCCCTCTAGTGGATTTGTTTTCTGAAACGTGCAACCAAACATTCCTGAAGCAAAGAATTTTAAATTTTGCAAAAATGTAGGCTAAGGCATGTATATTCAGTGAGTCTGGACTTAGGATATCCTGACTAGAGGTTCCGTGATTGATTACTTTTGTTGAACTAATAACCGATTGCTGCCTCGTACAGTTGTAGTCAGCAAAAACTGACAAACACCAAGCACACAGTAAACTGGGTACATGTTGTGGTAATTAATTTGTTGCTTTAGTAGAGAAAAGCAGTGTTCGCAGTTGCAGAGAATACACTAACATTAATATTACCATAAACAATGTGACAAAAATACTCACAAGTCTAGCTACAATGTTTGATGTCTACATTGAAATCTATTTGAATTTGTTTATATCCATCTGGTCACTCATTTGTTTGCCCCAAAAGCTGTTATTTTGGTTTTGGTATTTGGCTCTTAATTCAAATGAGATTGTGCTCCCAGCCCTCTTTTGTAAAGAGGGCAGAGCTACAAATGCCTTTGTGTCAGCATAGTGGCAGATTCAACAACAAGACTTACATCCTATGCTAATGAGGGAGAGGCTGTTGCTAATAGGCTGGACTTTGATGACATGTACAAAGGGAGAATGTCAATCAAAGTGATTCTGCAGACAGTTTTTATGAAGTGCGATTATATAAAAAAAAATAAAAAAAATAATAATTTATGATTTTTGCATAATAGGTCCCCTTTAATGCAGAGAGCATGCTAAAATTAATACTACCATAAACGATGTGACAAAATACTCTATCTAAAATGTTTGATGTCTGCATTGAAAATCTATTTTAATTTGTTTATATTCATCTGTTCACTCATTTGTTTGCCCCAGAAGTTGCACATTTAAAGCTAGTGACATAAGAAACTAAATTAATATGTTCATGTACCTGCCTGAACAGTATTAACAAATCAGAAATCATTTTACATTTTCAAATAGAAGCTATTAAAAAGGGAGAGTAAATATCTACATTTGTAAAGTATAGATTGACAAGGCATCTATGCCTATTTGAAGCTATATAAAATTATAACATTTTGAAATCTTACATTTTTTATTTTTAAATCATAGATACATTTTTTTATTGAAGAAGTGTTGTTGATTGGTAGTTTGTTAATTTCTGCATTTACTAATGCATCACAATTTAGGTTGTATCTGTTAATGCACTATTATCATTGTTTACTTTAACTTTTTGTTGTTTTTTTGTAGGTTGATCTAATCTGCTATCGGCCAATCTAATTATTGTTATTGGTATAATCGGTTATTGTCAGCTTGAGGTCTTTGGCAGTCAAAGCCTGGTCTTTAATCTATCATTGCACGATGTCTCAGTGTATCCCAGTAGATGCATACAAAACGACTTTCCAGCACTTGAATTGGATCATTATGATGACTGGAATAGCTAATCAAGAAGAGTGGAGGGAGATGAACTCTCATCCTGTGCTTTGTGGAGCTCATACTGACAAGGTATTCTTGATCCTCAATGTGTTTACAGCGTAGCGGCCTGGAACCTGCCATTTCTGCAGTCGTTTGACATTTGCAGTGCATATTTACTCGTTTACAGCTGTTAACTAAAATTAGGAGGGATCATTATTACAGATATTGCATTGCTGAAATGATGAGCACTGGCAAAGCAGCAAAAAGCCTCATTTTGTGTTTCTGTCTGTGATTTCGCTCGCTCACTCACACCTGTATTGACACACGGTCCTGGCCATGCGCAGATGGCAGAAAGTCACTCCGTACCCACCAGCCCCCCATTTGTTTACCTTTGCCCTGAAGCTTCCTTTAACGCAGTTAGTTTTATTCAGCACTTTTCAGAGTGTACTTAAAGAACCTCTTTATCATTTGTAACTGAGTTATGTCTATTTCTCCTCTATATTTTGAGCAATATTGAGTTATTTGTGGCTATGAAATCTGGTTTTCAAATAAAGGTTGTTAATAGAAACGTCAAGTTGGTTCATTTGACTACTAGTAGGGCAGGTTTTTGATAAGTCATGAGAAATAGTGATGGATATTTTTCACTTTTTCTTTATCCCAGTGATTTTTAAGGAGAATCGGACCTGCCAAAATTAATTACAGGAAAATATGTAAAAAAAAAAACAACAAAAACTCATATTGAAATTTTGACCAAATTATATTTTTGTATTGTTTTTCTGTCTTCTGTATACCTTTTTCATTTTAACAGTTTTTTTAGTTACTTGTTTTATTTCATTATTTATTTTATTTATATTGTATATTTATTTTTTATTTATTTGATATTCTTTGCTGCATTATTGCAACAATATCTTCATATTTACAAATTGCAACATTATTTATTCCGGCATGCATTATTATTCCAACAAAACTTCCCAGCAGGCACAGGACGTCAACATAACGTCAGATTGACGTTGTACCTGTTACTTTCATTCATTCATTCATTCATTCATTTCTTTTTGGCTTAGTCCCTTTTATTTATCAGGGGTTGCCACAGCAGAATGAACCGCCAACTATTCCGGCATATGTTTTACACAGCAGATGTCCTTCCAGCTGCAACCCAGTACTGGGAAACACTCATACACTCTCACATTCACAAACTCACACACTACGTCCAATGTAGTTTATTCAATTCACCTACAGTATATGTCTTTGGACTGTGGGGGAAATCGGAGCAGCCGGAGGAAACCCACGTGAACACGGAGAGAACGTGCAAACTCCACACAGAAATGCCAACTAGCATTGCCAGGACTTGAACCAGCAACCTTCTTGCTGTGAGGGGACCGTGCTAACCACTGAGCTACCGTGCCACCAGTTACTTTCCAACGCAACCTAAAAAAAAATAAATATCAACTTCTAATAATGTTACAGCTTGACGTTGTGTGGATGTTACCAATATGATGTCTATCAGACTCTGGATTTTAGTTGCCATACCTGACGAATAAATGCCAGTATAATCAACAAAATATCAACATCATTTCACGTCGTTATTGGACGTCAAAATAACGCTGTCCTTATATGCTGACGACCTAAATCTAACCCAATATCAATGTCTTATGACGTTGTGTGTCTGCTGGGTTCCATATTAAAATACTGTCAAGTTTATTTATTTCAATTATTTTTTAAATAGGTTTTTGTATTTAACCTTAATTTTCAAAGCTATAATTGGGTGGGCTGACCTTATTATATAACGTACGTGTATGCTTCATTATTCTTCAATTATTGTTTTGTAGTGATGACAGCCAATTTTCATGTGAACTATAACTCAAATAGCCAGAGCATTTTTGCTTATAGAGGTGCAGGTGATTTATGTAAACATTGTCAAATGTGTTATTGAGAAATACTGGTTCTAAAGCAAAGATCTCTTTTGTTTAGCATTGTTAGCATTTTTCTTAGTGTTACTGCTGCCATTGAAATCCACACCTAGTCTGTATTGTTTTTCCTTTAATAACATTGAATAAACATTCAATTGAATAGCATGAGTTCAATAATAATTCTAAGAGATTTTAGCCGTTTTCATGATGGTGTAGTTGAACATTTTTAGGAGTAATAAAGATTCAATTAAACCACTAAATGTGCCCCATTGTTTTCAGTACCCAAAACAGACAGAATATTAGTAAAAGATAAAATTGTGCTATTTTCCCACTCATTATATATTTCTAATAGAAAAAAAAACATCTGTTAGAGTCCATCAGCCAATTAATCACCATGTTCAGAGTGCAGAGTTCAGTCTGTGAATGTGTTACAAAACAACTCTGCAAGATGTTGATTCAGTGTGTGCAAGAAACACTTAAACCTCTTGCCAACCTCAGCCTCTTGCACAAAAAGCTGGTTAAACAGTCCAGCCACCGAGAGTCGTTTTTTCCTAATGGGTTCGTATGCGTCCAAACAGAAGATGTACTATGCTTACTGTATGTGGCTGAGAAAAAATAAATAAATCTTCAAGATCTAGCATCTCTGACATACTAACTTCAGATGAGTCAAACGCTGCTCAACATTTTAGCCATATGTAGTACTTTCAGATGTTCTATTATTTTTCTATATTTTTAATTTGATAAAGGTTATATTATGTTCTCTCTTAAATCAAACGTCCTTAATGATTTATCTTTTATAAAATATGCACATTAGAATAAGGGCGTGCATATTTTTTTGACGGTGGATCAAGCAGGTGAAATAGCACAAGATTTGAGGCCACCTGTTAGTAAAACATGAAGTAGAGCAGATGAAAAGTTCATCCTGATCCTCACTGATGAGTCATATCTCTGCACACACAGACATCTGTGCTCAAGTCCATCATACAGCCATTGCTGAGATCATTTGAGGACATTTTTATTATAAAAATACTGTTTATAATATTTATGAAATACCGTTTTTTAAATTAACTTCATAATAAATAATTAAATTTGGGTGATTTAATGAACATTAAATAATAAGGTTTAAAGGGCACATATTTTACCTCTTATTTAAGATAAGTCTTTTGTGTCTCCAGAATGTCTCTGTAAAGTTTTAGCTTAAAATACCCATCAGATTATTTATTCTACCTTTCTGAATCTGGGAAATTTGAGTTGTTAAGACATTTTTGCTGTTTTTGTTGCCTGTGCCTTTAATGTAAATGAGCTGGTTCTTCCCACCCACCGTTCCCACGTGCCATAGAGATCTGTCTGTATTGCTCTGATGCGTGTAGCCTTCACGTAGATAAACAGCACAGTGACAGACAAGAATGAAGCAGATCTCCCTTACTAACTTTCCCAACTGTTATTTGATATATTTGTTGTGGAGTTAATTCAAGTCTTTCTGCAACGATGAGTCACACACAATATCGTTATAAAGTTTGTGTGCATGCAAGCACACACACACACGCACGCACGTTTAGCTTTGCACTGTTTTTGCAAATGTGACAGCAGTGTTTCCTCTAGGATTTTTTTCCAGCTGTGGCGGCAGGCCTTTTGATCTACCAACTACCTTTGGCGTTATTTCAATGACAAATGTGACGCAGTACTACAAGTCGGGATTTGTGTAATACGAGCATGCAGATCGTTTTGCTTGCGCTAAGACTTCCTCTGTTCGTGCACAAAACTTTTTGCACGCCTTCAAATATACACTGCTCAGTGTTTTTGTAGTGCTTAGCGCGTTTACGTAGTGAATATGTCTCCAACTTTTATTAGATTTGCAAGGAATATTTATGAACATCTCCAATAGACCTACAGAGCGGCAATAATGCGTCCTGAGGTAAAGTGAAACGGCTACACCTCCAGCAAGATAAAGTCTTTTTGTTGTATGCAGAGCCATAGACCTTTATCTATAAATAAAGTATAATTATAGAAATTGTGTTCATCATAACTGAAAGCTATATGTCGTGTTTGCTGGCCTCACGCACCTGTCAGTCAGTCTGCCAGCCAGCATGTCACATTAAAGGGTTAAACAAATGACGCACAGCACTATACGGTTACAGAAAAGTTTGCGCTGTTATAATTCACTTACCTTTTTAATACGTTTTGGTGCGATTATACCCCGCTATTTAAAAAAAACAACAATGTTTTAAATGAGAAGCTGTAATGTAGCCATGGAGGGATGAATTTTGGCATGGTGCCCCGCCATGGTAGAATGAATGTAGCGGAAACCTTGGACAGGATACACGTTAATATCCACTGCTGTATGGACATTTGTTATGTTAATGCACAAAATAAATCTGATTAAAGTCCACAAAGCGGAATTTAAGCATTGTATTTTATAAATGTACTGACACTATGCTGCGTTGAGGTGTTGAAGGTGTTGAATTACATACTGTAGCAATTTTAATGTATTTATTACAAACATGCTCTGTTTTAAAAACGCTTTTAAACTCATTCTTGTTGCAGATGATCACAGAGAGCTGAACAGATCTTTTAATCCCAGTCACTTTGCACACGTCCTGTCTTGTTGATATGATTATACACTGTACAAAAATAAAAAGTTGAGTTAACTTAAAATTTTAAAGCAACCAGCTGCAAAGAAATTTTGAGTTTATTAAACTTCAGTGGTTCAAGTTGTGCCAAATTATTTTTTTAAGGTGACCGAAAAGGCTGGTTTAAATCAAGTATACTTTATGGAACAATTTGGCACAACTTCAAACACTCAAGCTTAATAAACTCAAAATTTCTTTGCAGCCGGTTGCTTTAAAATTTTAAGTTAACTCAACTTTTTTTTTTAAGATATGGAGAAATAAAAATTTAAAGTCTTCTCAACTGAATATATTACTTTCATTGGACAAACAGTACTAAACATGCAGCTGAATCATTTTTATGAGTAAATTCAACTCTGAGCTCAAAAATATGTCCACCTAACTTACATTTTTAAATTGAGTTAACTATTTGTAAGTTGGATTTTTTACAGTGTATGCATCAATTCAGTGGGCGGGGAAACTGCACTTCTATGCCACATTGCGGTGGGCCTCAGAATGGGAGTTTGGATCCTTTTTTAACGTCAGGAATTTAGAAAAAGAGACTTGTTGTGTTTCAATCACTCCAATATGACTGTGGACGCACTATACCTACACACAGTTCTGTCCAAACAGCTTACAAAAATTTGTTTTTCATCATAGGTGCCCTTTAATGATTTAAAGTTTTATAATATATAAAATAATTAATTGTTTATTAATAAGTGTATAGCCCTGTTTTATTCACACTCAGAATAACACTGACAATTCACAACGTCATAGCAATGCCTGCTTAGTAAAACAAGGCTTTCTTTATTGACCTGGATCCATTTTACAAGGCTGAGCATTAGCAAGATTTGTGTGATATTTGTTTCACGATTTTACACCATATTGTGATACTGTAAGATATTGTTACATTTTGGGATGAGGTTGTAATTTTAGAAAAGTTGTCAAAGAACACGCCTTCATGTTTGTTTAACCTTTAGGCAGATTCCCTGCATTCCCTGTAAAACAAATTTTTTTGCAATCTGAGTAATGGAAGATATTAAAATGTCTGTTGTATTCTACAATCTATTGTAGAAAGGCTTATATAATTATACATGATTTTAATGCTGAATTGCAGAGCTTGTGTAAATTCACTCACAACAATATGCTTTCTTAAGTACTGTTTTCTCACTCTTGTCATTTTTTGTTGTTTATTTTATTGTGAGGAAAATGATCAGCATATATTAGCATAGTATTAATCCAAATGCCAAACCATTTCTCAAATAAATGATGTTTGCAGAAACTATTTTGCAAACAGCATTATTGATGCAGTGATTTTTTTTTTTTTGACTGATAAATTATCACCCAACATATTCACAAAGCCCTACTAAGAGTAAATTCAGAATACTTTACACCTCATTGGGGATTCAAAATGCACTATATGATCTTGAATGTTATAAAGAAAATCCTTATGCCTTGCATTAAGACATTGTTCATATTGTGGGCTCATCTGCTTGCATGCATCATCATCCGTAGGCTAAAGTGTTGATTGAATTTGAACTCTTGATGTAATTGTCTTGAGTTAAAACCATGTTATGCATTTCTCAACATTACAACGTTACAGCAGGTGCTGTTTATGGATTGTAAAAATTTGATGTTTATTCAGACATATTTGTTTTTACTTGTTTTGAGAGTGGTGATCTAAATATTGGTGGTTCGAAATTGTACAAGCCTCTACTGAATTTTACGAATGTTTTGTCCTCCTGGTCTCTGTGCCAGTCAGGCAGAGGCAATGAGATCTGCACATCTTCATTAAGTTACCCCTGTTTCAGATTATCTGCGTATTAAAAAAAGAGGTCTATTAAGGCTGCGTACACACTTCAAGATGATCAGCCTGATTTTGAGCCAATTTCTCCCATTACAACAATCCTAGGTAATGTCCAGATTATCTTGGTGGTTCAAAAGATTAACTTATCAGATTTTCCTGTGTGTTGAGAGTGACTTAATCTGCTTGGACGAATCGTAAATATTCAGCATGATGTTTGGGGATAACCCTGAGGACAAATGTGCATAAGAGCTGAAGATTACCATGTGAAATTAAGAGATATCCAATCAGAAAACAAGCTGACAATACGGAAGCATAACAAACACACTCATGGCACAGCTCAAAGTGAAATAGATTTGGACAACAGAGAAGGGGAATAAGCTTGCCAGTTTGTGGCAACAGTACTGATTTTTAATTGTTTATTCGTCTGCAGTGTTTATTCTCAAGTCTCAAGAGATTTTGTGAGATTTGCTGTGGTCACATTCGTGAATCTGTTAAAAAAATAAATGTAGGTGTGTGTTGAGTTGTCTTTGTCACGATGTTGCACACACTACTTCATATAATATAATATAAAACAATGAAATGTAAGATTTTTGGTCCTCAAGATTGTGGTCTCTAGCATTCTGAAAATCATATACAGTTGAAGTCAGAATTATTAGGCCCGCCTTTAAATTTTTAAATATTTCCCAAATGATGTTTAACAGCACAAGGACATTTTCACAGTATGTCTGATAATATTTTTTCTTCTGGAGAAAGTCTTATTTGTTTTATTTCAGCTAGAATAAAAGCAGTTTTTATTTTTTATGAACCATTTTAAGGTCAGTATTATTAGCCCCTTTAAGCACATTTTTTTTTCGACTGTCTACAGAACAAACCATCATTATGCAATAACTTGCCTAATTACCCTAACCTGCCTAGTTAACTTAATTAACCTAGTTAAGCCTTTAAATGTCCCTTTAAGCTGTATATTAAGTGTCTTGAAAAATATCTAGTCAAATATTATTTACTGTCATCATGGCAAAGAGAAAATAAATCAGTTATTAGAATTGAGTTATTAAAACTATTATGTTTAGAAATATGTTGAAAAAATCTGCTCTCTGTTAAACAGAAATTGGGGGAAAATAGACAGGGGGGATAATAATTCAGGGGGGCTTTAACTGTATGACTTTAAAAAGTATTTTAATGTGTACCAAGCTAATCGAGATACAGATGAATGAAAGTGTTAATTTTGGTCATTGATAATAACTGACTAATCTTCTGGGGTGGCACGGTAGCTCAGTGGTTAGCACTGTTGCCTCACAGCAAGAAGGTTGCTGGTTCGAGTCCCAGCTGGGTCAGTTGGTGGAGTTTCCATGTTCTCCCCATGTTCACGTGGGTTTCGTCTGGGTGTATTTGCATTTTCCCCCAGTCCAAAGACATGCGCTATAGGTGAATTTGATTAACTAAATTGGCTGTAGTATATGGGTTTTTGTGGATGTTTCCCAGTACTGGGTTGTGGCTGGAAGGGCATCCGCTGCGTAAAACATATGCTGGAATAGTAATTGGTTCGTTCTGCTGTGGCGACCTCTGAAATATCACTGTGAAAATTAAAGGTTCCTGAAAGCACCCTTTGGGGTTCACATTGCCACACCGGCGGAACCCTCTATAGAACCTCTAGGCACCCTTTCAAAAGGTGCAGTTCTCAGAGGAACTTCAAGGGTTCCTGGAGGAACCCTCTTATTAAGAATGACCAGAAATCACCTTGATTGCTTTAAAGCACTATTTTCCAATTTCATTTTTTAATGCTTGTTTTTCCCTTCCTTATTAATTTATTGTTTATGCAAGCATGTTTAATCATAAATTTAATAGACAAACTTAAAACGTCTGTCTGTCTGTCAGACTTTGATTAATTATTTAATATACATTTTAATGCAAACAATCAAACTTAAATAATGTCTAGCAATAACAGCCAGCAACATCTTCAGCTGTCCTCTGCTTCACATTGAAGGTGTCCCCATAAAAGTAAATTAAAGAGTAGGTAATAAAGTTATGAAAACAAAGGAAATGGAACATTCCCAAATCTGTTTTTTTTACTTATCAAGACATATTCACAAAACTTATGCAGAACATTTCTGAATAACAAAAGGAAACATGAATAAAGTCAGACATTGTCTCAATTTATATAAAAAAGGATTTTTTAACTGCTTGCAGAGTGTCCATATACATCAGAATCCAAAAAATGTAAAGCTCTCAAATATCTGAACACAAGCAGAAATAAGACAACACAAAAGCTGTGTCTGAAACCACTGCCTCATTGTCTTCTATAGTGCACTCCCTACATTTTCCCACTCATTCATACAGATAATGCACTATAATTTTAAGTGTACTGCATATGTGATTATATTATTATTATTATTATATTATTATTATTCAGGTTATAGTTATTAGCTTTTTTTTTAATTAACCATTGGTTTATTAAAAGCACATTAAATGAAGAGAAAATTATATAGATGAGTTGTAAAATTAAAAGAAATTATGCTTGAAGGTCAAATATTGTTTTTTGACTCACTTTAAGTGGCCTTTGAGTTACAGAAATTAATTACAGATGTAATTATATGTATATTACATGTATATACTTAATAAGTGCATTGTACCCTATGAATGAATGACTAACCTTCATATAAAATGTATTTGTAAGAAGAGACCACAGACTGCTTTATATTAGCATAGAGGGATAGCTTTGAACAACTTTCAGTTATAATCGTGTGGTCGTTATGCAAATATGTTGCAGAATGTTTCAAATGGCCATCATAAAAGGCATACAAAATATAAAAGCCATTAAAAAGGAATTACGGGGCACTTGCTCTTTTTAGTGATGCAGACAGAAGAATAGATCCGTAGCAATGCATGATGCAACCGTCCATTATTATTCACATGTAAAATATATATGAATAATCTTTATTTCTTTTTCAGAGAGCTGTATAGTTTTAATAAGTCATATTAGTGTGGATTTTAGAAATATGACAGTTCTGCTGTGCATTCGCACCATACGTGAATGTGTTAAGGGAAGTGTGTTGCCCCAAGAAATGTGAGACCTGTTCATGTCGAGCCATATGGACTGTAGATGATTTTAGATCAGCACCACCCACAGAGCATCTTTAATGGTGTGAAGCTTCAACTGTTTTAATATTCCAATTCTATTTTTCAAACACCCACTTTGCCGCCAGGTCAATGTATTTGTCCTTTTTTTGTGTACTACTAACAACAAAAACAATCTAAGCAGCCATGGCGTGTAATGCATCTTTTTTTTTTTTTTTTTAAAGATTTATTTTTGGCCTTTATTAGATAGGACAGTATTTAGACAGGAAGCAAAGTTGGAGAGAGAGAGGGGGGTAGGGTAGGGAAATGTCCTCAAGCCGGGATTCGAACTCGGGACGCCCTGACGTGCTATTGCACCATATGTCGGCGTGCTATCCACTAGGCTATTGCGCCGACTGTGTAATGCATCCTGCTATCTACACAAGATATTTGCATGCATAATAGGATTTAATAAACAGCATT
Organism: Danio kyathit; assembly: GCA_903798195.1. Taxonomy (NCBI): domain Eukaryota; kingdom Metazoa; phylum Chordata; class Actinopteri; order Cypriniformes; family Danionidae; genus Danio; species Danio kyathit. The sequence goes on from LR812523.1 coordinate 24,939,730, forward strand.
GGGCAGTATTTGTTGTGGTTTTACAGCATCTAAACCTACAGTAGATGGCACATAATAAACACAATTCAAATGTTTTAAAAAAGTAGGTTATAATTAAGAATACAAAATGAATGAAATGCAGCATAATCACGAAGCATCAATTGTTTGGCGTTGTTTACGTTCTGTTCTCTATCATGAATGACTGATGAAAACAAAACTAGAATATTTAGCTGATCACTGCTGCTCAAAATGATCAATTATTGTCATGTTTTGTCCTGTGCTAATTGGACGGACAAATAAAATTGTACTAAAGACTGCCAAAAGTTATAACAAATCAAACAGATCAATTAAACTCAAAATATAGTCTCAAAATATTTCATTTTCTAAATGATTTAGCAGCTTCCACATATTTTTTTCTGTGGTTTTGGTCAGCATAAATAAGCAGAACAGCATATTCAGTATTAGATTACTGTGCAATGCTATTGTTTTCAGTATGTCTCTATCAAGGCTGCACATACTGTACAGGTAACTGATTAAATTGTGACTTAAGTGAACACACTATAAAAATACAACTAAAATTGAATATGGAAGTGATTTTTTTTTTTTTTTTTTTTTTTTTTTTTTTTTTATGTGGCATGGTTACACAACCATATCTAGGGTTAAAAAAAGATGAGATTCAGCCCCAAATTGGACAAAGCCTTGGTTCATTCAGTATTGTATCAAGAGTTCAGGCTGGTGAAGGTGGTTTAAATGATATATTTGAGGAAAATTTCTAAAAGCTTTTTTTTTTTTTTGCGATTTAATTTTGTAGTCAAGCTTCAATAATCTGTATCGTAGCTACTTACTGCTGAAATGCAGTGAGTGTTAGTTAATAAAAGGAACTGAAAGGATACTAACTCATACATTTATTCCAATTTGTTTTTAAATACTCAGAAATACTCTAAAGCAAACAGTAAGCACAAATAAAATGACCTTACCTTCCAGTAAACAAGTTGAACTCAAATTAGGGAGATAGTGTAGCTTAATATACAAACAAAAAATTTAAAATTATCAAAATACAGGACACTCAGCAAACTAACATGGCTGATAAAAGCCCTTCTGTAGCTTATATTGTCTAAAACAAAATAATTATCCCAGATGCTACCCAAAATATCATGACGTTTAACGTACAGCTGTGGTACTGATTAGCTAATTGCAACGTTTCAAATCGCGATTGCAATTCGATTTTGATTAATCGCACAGCCCTAATAGAGGATAAATAGGCTCCAATTGAGCATCATTTAAATGTCATTGTGTCTTTTCCTGACCATCTCCTTCCCTTTATGACAATGTACCCAATCTTGTGATAGGTACAGTAGGATAATCCATATCATCTCTAACTGGTTTATTAAAAATGGCAGTAAGTTCACACTATTTTAACACTATATTCAAGTCTGCAGTGCTGAAATGCTATTATGTCAATATAGACCAATACACGCATCCATAAATGCTTTCTAGAGTGTTGGGACTCTATAAATCGGGCTTAGGTTAAAGTAGCAATCATAGAAATTAGCATGTTGGAAGTATAAACGGTGACCCTGTGTTGCATGTTAAGTGTATGTAAGTGTATGTAGTAAATGTCAGATAATTAAAAATATTAAATGAGACCAATTGAGAGTATGGTGTGAATTTGTTTTCCATCGTGGGCTTCTGACAGCTTTGAAGTACATTTGGCACTATTATGACTTTCATTGTGTGAATATGGCTGTTCTTACTGAGTAGTGTAATAATCCACTCAACATCGTGGCCTTTTTATTCACACGTTTGCTCTCTGTCTGTGATGAAGCATGGCAAAAAAATGCAACAAATCATTTTTTTGTGCTGGTGGCATAATTTGTGGCAAATGCCATTCCCATTCCCACCCAGAACTGGGTTCCGCTCAGAGTTCAAGCAACAGTTCAGTGTGGTGCCAACACATTTGGGAAGTAACTTGGCAACCCAAGCTGTGAGACTTTTCCATGCTATCTCCATGGAAACATTTGTCATGCCGCTGAGACATCAGGGATGGCCGTGCTCCAAATAGACCCCTACAGTCTCTCTCTCTCTCTCTCTCTCTCTCTCTCTCTCTCTCTCTCTCTCTCTCTCTCTCTCTCTCTCTCTTTCAAACAGACAGAGCATGATAGAGTCTCTATCTGTCAATGCACACTACAGTCTAAAAGGCTGATCAATAGGAGTTTATGCACCGTTATAAAACATTTACTGATGGATTTATTTGCTCTTATCACATCAGTGGCATTTAATTCAGCCGTGACAGTTTACTCACTCTGATTGATGAATTTTATTGTTTTGTTCATTTTCATGTGATGTTTTTTGATATTACTGAAATGTTATCTCAGCTGAGGAAATTGTCAAAAGGGTCCAGAGAGTATGCATGGGCTGGTATAAGATTCTGACAGTATGATAACCTTGGATATGAAGATATGAAAATATGAAGAGTTTAGATGCAAAAGCCTCTAAATGCCATTGGTAATGTTCTCCTAAAATGACCATTGTTGTCAGCCTTCTATGTTTATGTTAAGTCATTTTACTTTAAATGTAATGTAAATAACTTATTTGTCTTTATAAAAGTAAAATTACTGAACCTACACACAGGAGTCGGAGAAAAATCCTAATTTTAGAAGAAATTATCAGATGGCTTTTAGAGGTTTTTGCATCTAAACTCTTCATATATTCTTTTTAAATGTCTGGGTAAAAAACAAAAACTTTTTTCCATTTGAACACAATATATTTTATTTGAGAAACATTTAAAATATTTAGAAACTGTAAACATGTCAGGCTAAATAATTAAAATGAATCCTTGACTTCTGCTGTCTTTAGTTTCGGAAACACAAATTTCTTTACATTTAAAACAACATCTTTGGAGATCTTTTTTGCTGGAGATGCTGTTGTCCTAAAAAACAAAAAAGAAAAAAAAAACGTAAATACAAAATCTTGCACATACTGTTGAAGTCAGAATTATTAGCCCCCCAGTTTATTTTTTTCCCCAATTTCTGTTTAACGGGGAGATTTTTTTCAACACATTTCTAAACATAATAGTTTTAAGAACTCCTCTATAATAACTGATTTCTTTTATCTTTGCCATGATGACAGTAAATAATATTTTACAAGACACATCTATACAGCTTAAAGTTTAAAGGCTTAACTGGGTAATTAGGTTTACTAGGCAGGTTAGGGTATTTAGGCAAGTTATTGTATAATGATGGTTTGTTCTGTAGACTATTGAAAAAAAAAATAGCTTAAAGGGGCTAATAATTTTGACCTTAAAAATTAAAAACTGCTTTTATTCTAGCTGAAATAAAACAAATAAGACTTTCTCCAGAAGAAAAAATATTATCAGACATCCTGTGAAAATTTCCTTGCTCTGTTAAAAATAATTTGGGAAATATTTAAAAAAGAAAAAAAAATTCAAATGGGGCTAATAATTCTGACTTCAACTGTACCGGTTGAACTGTACGGTTATCGTTCCATGTCTACCAGAGAGTCAGTGTGGAACGTGCAATAATGTCTTTTGTTATACTGGAGCTATGTTTATACAACGACATATTACAAAAGTCATTTGCATATTGGACATTTTGTGTACAGACGAATATGTTGTCAAAATAAATTAAAACTAAGTGACGGTGTCACTTTGTAAAGAAACACCCTACACATGCTGTTGTCTACTACTGTTGTTTTGGTTGTCATATACCTGTTCAGGCTTATTGACTGATCAAGTGATATTGCACACTTTTAACGCATATTCACACTTTTAAAAGACAGATTCTTTACTTGGGGTGGCAGGGTGGCTCAGTGGTTAGCACTGTTGTCCCACAGCAAGAAGGTCGCTAGTTCATGTCCCAGCTGGGCCAGTTGGTGTTTCTGTGTGGAGTTTGCATGTTCTCCCCGTTTTCACGTTGGTTTCCTCCGGGTGCTCCGGTTTCCCCCACAAGTCCAAAGACATGTGCTATAGGTAGCGATGTGACAAGATCTTGTATGATGGGATCTCGTGAGGTTAAATTGTGACGAGATTTTTCCTTGAGGAGAAAAGTATGATGAAGCGTGAGGGTGAAATTAGCATTGAAGATTGAAGGCAGGATTGGATTTGAACTGCAAATCAAGTGCTTTGTACACACCTGGCAACCCAGGCTCACGGAGTTGCACGTGTCACTTGGTTGCTTGGGCGTGTGACGTAACCAATTTTTTTTACTAGCAGCTGCCGCGTCCAACAGAGGTTACAACTGCAGCCACACACATTATAATTCGTAATGATGCGGTGGAATAGCACTTTAAATATGCATGCACGTCATAATTGTTGTAAACACAAATAGAATTAAGACAGTTTAGTTGCATTATTGAAGTGCAGTACAGACATGTAAGCACTGCAATCAAACTATTACTGTTGTGTACGATGTTTAGCCACATTTTGTGACAGGATAAGCCATACACACATGGCTGTTTGACACTATTCTCTGCACCCACTGAGTGAGTAAAGGACCGCTGACACTCATGAACTGAACTTCTGGAGACTCGAGACTTCTCGTTTATGCTGTCTTGTTTAAGGAAAATGAATGAATGAATGGAATCACTGGTTCTACGAAGAACATTTAACTTACTTGAAGTCTTTCCACTCAAATCAATTTTTTAAAAGTGGTCCTTTTACTGTAGAAATGGGAATCGCCAGCAGAAATGTGGGATAATATAGAATATATTAAAATGTGAAATGTAATATTGTTACAGTAAATAATGTTATGTAATGTTTGTTCTAAGCGTCTTCAGGTTTTTCACAATAGTAAGCATGACGATAGGCTTCTTATTTTCTGTGGTATTGTTGCTTGTGCATGATTATCTACTAAAATACAAAAAAGAAGCTGTTTGATTTTTAGATGGTGCTGTTTTTATGAAAATAAATACATCTGGATCCCAACTCATCCTGCTTGTGCACTCTCAGAAATAAAGGTACAGGAGCGGTCACTGAGGCAGTACCTTTTCAAAAGATACATATTTGTACCTAAAGAGTCCACAGTAGTACCTCAAAGGTGCATATTAGTGCCCAAATGTACCTAAAATGTACCTTTGAGGTACCATTGTGGACCCTTCAGGTACAACTATGTACCTTTTGAAAAGGTACTGCCTCAGTGACAGCTCCTGTGCCTTTATTTCTGAGAGTGTGCAATACTGTCAACTCAGGTGCTGGTGTCACCATTTATTATCAAAGCATCTGTCAGTATACATACATTTTTGAAGTACCTTCAAAGTTTGTTCTTAAGATTCAAGGTCCTAAAGATTTTTAGTATTTTTAGTTTTTTAGTATTTTTAGATTTTTTCTTAATAAGTTTAGAATATTTTAAATCCCTGTTTCATTTATATGCACTTGAACTTTGAGGTTGATTAGGTTTATTATTGAAAAATGTCTGTTATTCTGTTTGGATTACAGTAAAAGCTATAATGCTTTGAAATATTACTAGAGCCATTTAATAGGATGTCATTTGTTTTCTATTCCTTTTGATATAATTTATTCTGCAGGCATTTTTTTCAGTATTGAAAATCCCGCTTATTGAAAATAATTTCAAATATGGATCCCAAGAACCTTCTCTTTTTATTATCAGTGCTGAAAACAATTGTGCTGCCTAATATATTTGTGGAAGCTCAAAAGGACAGCATTTGTTTGAAATGAAAATTTTGTCAACTGTGATCATCTTTTGACCAAGTGTGTCCATATTGAATAGAAATACTGAGTTTTTAAAAATAATCTTGCAGTCACAGACTTTAAACAGCGAACAATCCCTTTGCATAGTCATAGAATAAAGCATGCAAGTTTTATGAATTGACACATGAATACATTATAAAGGTCAATGCCCTGTATCTGCCCAGGTATCGGACCAGTGCATCGCTATAATGGAGAACTACTGTAAAAATCTGATTAGTTTATCTGTGCCTCGGGTCAGCCACAGATAAGAGCTTTCATGAACTTCTAACCTCCTGAAAGATGCACTCAGGGGCTCATCAGAGAGGCTGCCCAGCATGATGTCCTTCAACTCAACTCTTCAATCCAGGGATTTTTTTTTCTCTCATGCTACAGTATGCTGCCTCAAATTGTCTGCAATGATTGCATGTGCATGAAAAGTGATTCTACAGCTTTCTTCCACCACTACTGAAGCTGAATAATTTCTTGTAGCATTCACATCCATAGCACATTTTCTAGCAAGTGCAGTCAATAATGACTGAAATACAGTTGAAGTCAGAATTATTAGCCCCACTTGAATTTTTTTTTTCTCTTTTTAAAATATTTCCCAAATTATGTTTAACAGGGCAAGGAAATTTTCACAGTATGTCTGATAAGATTTTTTTAAAACCATTTTTAGGTCAAAATTATTAGCCCCTTTAAGCTATATTTTTTTTCGATAGTCTACAGAACAAACCATCGTAATACAATAACTTGCCTAATTACCCTAACCTGCCTAGTTAACCTAATTAACCTAGTTAAGCCTTTAAATGTTACTTTAATCTGTATAGAAGTGTCTTGAAAAATATCTAGTAAAATATTATTTACTGTCATCATGACAAAGATAAAATAAATCAGTTATTAGAAATGAGTTATTAAAACTATTATGTTTATAAATGTGTTGAAAAAAATCTTCTCTCCGTTAAACAGAAATTGGGGAAAAAAATAAACAGGGGGCCTAATAATTCAGGGGAGCTAATAATTCTGACTTCAACTGTATGTTGCCCATACACAAGATGTAAAGTTCAGCCTTTTATTGCGCCTAGAGCAATTTAGCAGCGCAAAACAGGCATCACAAAGCAGGCAAAAAAAAAATCACTTCTAGAATGAGCAAAATAGCATCGAAGGTTTTGAAGATAAACTGTTATCAGCAAGAGAGAATTGCTATCTATATTTATATTTCAGTCTATATTTTTACAGCTCTCCATATGAAGCACTTCATTCAAGCCATGGAAAGACAACCTATTAGCTGAAAGATGCACAATACAGTGAAGTGATTCAATACAGTGAAAATATTCTGTGTAATCTGGGCTAAAATTTTAAAGAGTTCATGAACTGCCTTTTATTTTGTACTGTCCTCTGCGGTCCACTTATAATGTAATCATGATTTTTATATTAAATAGCATTTAATTTACAAGTAATATGCTACTTTCTGCAAGTACACTGTAAAAAATGCAGGGCTCCACACAAATCATTCATGTTGTCCCAACACAAATCGATTAAGTTAACTTAACACGTTTAACAAATTTATGTGTATTGAGCATAAAAAAATAAGTTGTCCCAAAGAAATCATAAGAATTGTGTTGTTTAAGCTCATTTTAATTAAGTAGTTTGAACAAGTAAAAATATTTTTTTGAGTGTAATATGCTACGTACTGCTTGGATCCCTCTCATTGGAACACACCAATTTGAATATGTGGTGGAAGTCTGTTATAAATAAAATGAAACAGTTTACACTACCTGACTAAAGTCTTCTTGTCAATCCTAGTTGTAAGAGCAAGATATAATAATTTGACTTCTAGTTGATCATTTGGAAAAGTGGCAGAAGGTAGATTTTTATGATTAATCATCTGTTGAAGTGGATCCCAATCATCTCAAATACTGCAGAAGACCTACTGGAACCTACATGGACCCAAGATTGTCACAGAAATCAGTCAAGTTTGGTGAAGAAAAAAATCATTGTTTGGGATTACATTCAGTATGGGGGTGTGTGAGAGATCTGCAGAGTGGATGGCAACAGCCTGAGGTATCAAGACATTTGTGCTGCCCATTACATTACAAACCATAGGAGAGGGCAAATTCTTCAGCAGGAAAGCACTCCTCCTCATACTTCAGCCTCCACATCAAAGTTCCTGAAAGCAAAGAAGGTCAAGGTGCTCCAGGATTGGCCAGCTGAATCACCAGACATGAACATCCTTGAGCATGTCTGTAAGATGAAGGAGGCATTGAAGATAAATCCAGATTCTTGAGGAACTCTGGGAGTCCTGTAAGAGCGCTTTCTTTACCATTCCAGATGACTTTATTAATAAGTTATTTGAGTCACTGCAGAGATGTATGGATGCAGTCGTCCAAGCTCATGGGAGTCATATACCATATTAATTCTTTTTCCACTGCACCATGACTTTATATTCTATACTGTACATTATTTTTGTTAAGTAACAAGACTTTTGTCTAAGCAAAGTCAGACCTTACTGTCCTAATTAAATAATTAAAAATCAAGACATGATCATGTTTTATTTTGGTAAAATAAGTGTAATCTAGAGGCCTTTGCCTTTTATATAAGCCACTTCTGATACCTAATGATCAACTAGATCAACTTATTATTTGTTGTTCCTAAAACTGGCATAGGCGACAAGACATTTGTCAGGTAGTGTAGATTTTGTCAAATGACTTATAAGACTTTTGCCTCTACTTTCTCTTCCATGCGTTACACTCTGTGGTAGTGGTCATTTTGAACTGTCACTCACTTTAGATGTTACTGTGGCTAAGGTTAAGAATGTTTAAATACATATCAGACAATCTGTAATAACTGACAAAGCAATAGTGACCATCTAAAACCATTTACTCACTTTTGTAAAAAGTAAGCAGTCCATTAAAGATACACCATCAAATTCACGTTATTTGTAAACAAAGCAGCTGTAAAATTGATTGAAAAAACATTTAAAGCTCTTACAGTCTTGAAATTCATTAGTGAACTTAACAAGTTCACTCACTCTGTTGGGACCAGAAGCAAGGCTTTATCAATTAGTTTCTGCAAAGATCTGCATTTGCTGCTCTCTTCTACATGTGCAAAGTGGTAGTGCAGCGTTAAACAGACCATGAAGCAGAAGCAGGTGTTGATTGTCTTCTGTGGAGGCAGAGTTTAGACACACTATTACTTAATGAAGTGGCACACTCTGTTTTGCAGATTTGCTTAAAAGTGCCATATAATGAAAATCTGGATATCACTAGGCATAGTTCAGTAATACGAGGTCAGTACGTGAAAAGGCACACCATGAATATCAGGCCAATCAGAACAAAACACAGACTGTTGCACATAAGATAATTAATATGCACTCCCCAGGCTGCATTCGATTGGCCACAATGTTTCCTAGTGAGATTGAAATAAATTTAGATGATCCCTTTAATGAAAAACTACTGTATGTATGTAGTGGCATGATTTTGAGTCCTGAATCCTAGTTAAGTGTGGTGGACCGACAGAGACTGGCACCACCAGTACGTTTAGAAAACACTCTGCTGAGAATTTTTCAGACATGGCACTAGGGATAAACTGATACCACTTTTTTACAAACCGATACATGTATGAGAATTTTAGTTTGTGTACTCGCCGATAGCGAGTACCGTTTTCGATACTTTTTTGATTTGGTTTTAATGAAAGTGCAATTAATTTGAAAGGAGGTTTTATTTTTTTCCTGTAGCAAGGATGAACATACAATCTTTAACAGAAGGCTGTTCCATGCCAAAAATATACACACATTGTTGATAACCTTGTGAATCCGTAGACCTTATCGATCACCAATTTAGCATGGACATTTAAAGGATAAGTTATCCTTGCGCTGACACGCGTCCACAAATGCACACATTACATAATCAAGTGTGCACAGTGCATGTTACCTTATGGAGTCACTCACATATTGGGGACGCATAAAACCCTGTAATGCGTGGTTCTTCGTTATATTAACGAGTCCTGCCATTAATCCACGGTCAGGTCATCAAAGAAGTAGACTACATGATGTTTAACTATGGGTAGTTTGTGGGTGGATTACATCAATAGTTGGTTATGCAAACTTTTGTTCTGCACTTCTCATTATGTGTGTGAACCTCTTTATGTTATTTTTCAGTGCCATACAAGGATACCTGGTACAAGAAACCCGACAGAGAAGTTAAAACTTAAAAGCAGCTTTCATACAGACTGTTCAATAAATTTAGTATTTGGCTGTGTCATAATGTTCTAGGTAACACAAAGCTAGTGTCTGTTTTCCAAGGATAACAGGCTTTTATGGTGGCGCTTCTGATCTGCAGCTTTGTGAATCATGCTGTTGTGTCTTTTGGTCTCTCAGCAAAAGAGTTTCCTCCTTTCTCCCGCCCTGGAGGTTGGGTTAGGTGCGATTCTATAGTATGGTGGATGTGATATTTATAGCACTAGGTGAATCATGTGGTGTTTAAACTTTTGAGGTTAAGTTGATTAGAACACAGTTGTGCTGCTGTGTTTGTTCCCAATAAGACATGAAAAGAATCAGTCACGCTTTATAAGATTTTAACAACCGTGAACTCAAAAAGAGCGGATGTACTGTATGAACCTGCTGTCCAATCTAAATATAAAGAGAGTAATGTTGCCTACTGATGATGTTTGTTTGTTTTTTTTTGTACGCTCTGTGATTTAAAAAAAAAAATTAATAAAAAAATCCAGATTCTGGGAAAGAAAGCAGGAAAGAGCGTGACTCTTTCTCAGGGCATCAGGTTCAGCCCAAATCAACAGGTTTTGCTCTGCAGAGCTTGTGTTGTCCTCCTGCATTAGTTACGGGAAATTGAGGAGAAGGTCATGGAGTAAATATCAGAATCACAGCACACCCACTGTCTGAAAGCAGAGGCTAGGAGAGCAGTAATGGGCTTTTCAAATTTCAGTTTAACCTAGGGTCATTTTAACACACTGGTCATGCTTTATCTAGCAACAGTACTGCTAATTGATACTGGGTCATCAGGTTTTAAAGAGAAACACCACTTTTTTAAAAAAAAAATAAGAGAAAACAAAGAGCTGTAGAGTTTAAAAAATATTTTTTATAGGTTCAACTGAGCTCCTGTCACAATCACCAGCGATCTAGCATGTGCAGATTGCTGTAGAACTATACATATGCCACTTTAAATTGACTACAACTCCCATCACGCACCTCAGATACACCAGATTCTGATTATACAGCTGGAAAGTCATTGTGAACTGATTACATGGACTACACACACACATCAAGGCTAAGTCTTGTTAAACTGTTTAGTGAGCATTTCACGAGTTCACACTCACAGTTATTTGACTGAATAGAATATGTGTATTTGGTGTGCTGTCCAGGGAGAGGGCTCTGAGTTCAGTAAGACACCTTAACTCGTGTTATTCCCCTTATCAGGAAAGAAAGAGATAGGGTCAGAGCGCAGTGTCTAGCCCGACTTCAGAACGCTCCCCTCTCAGATTTAAGAAGTTATCGGGTTTAATAGTGTGGAGTTGGGGTGGTGGAGGGATGCTGAAGTCAAGAGTAAACAGAGGTAAGACGTGTTTGACTATTAAAAGGGGTTTGGTCTTGAGCTGATTGGATAATAGAATGATTGTCTGTCATAAATTATCCTCGTCAAAGACTGATTGTGCTTCTCCTGAAATTTGTTTATAAAACATCACTACGACATTTTCCCTTGCTTTGCCTTGCCTTGCCGTGTTTGACTTTTGATTTGTTTCTTTGTTTACATTGTTCGCCGCCTGTACCAACCATTTGCCTGTTTATTGATCACGCTTTGGATTACTCTGGATGCACCTGTTCCTGTTTCAAGACGATTCTTTTAATAAACTGCTATTGGATCCTCAACTCCGTTGTCATGCGTCCAGCTACTGTTACATCTCTGGGTCTGGCAGGAGCACTTTAAGATTAACTAAGCATAGATAATTGAACAATAATTTGATTCAATGAAAATTGTCCTGAAAATAGTTCTGAATAAGCTCTCACAAAAGTCTACATGGTTGCAAGATTTTCAGTGATGCGTAATATCATTGCACCTGCAGCAGCTATGGTACTGCAGCAAAGTTTCTTGATTATTACGCCAAATGAGAGTATATTTCCTAGCCATATCTGCCTAGAAGATAGCAACTTTTCATTTTCTGTCAGTCTTAGTACACGATGTACAGAAGAGTCAAGCTTTAAATGGAAAAATTGTCAAAACTCTTTGATAATTTTTAACTGAGATTTTAGTGGTCGAATTTAATGATCTATGCTAACTAATCTAAAAGTGCATTCCCCAGATCTGGAAATTGACTAAATGAATTTTAAAATGGTAAAACTGTTTACCTGTTTAACCTGTTTTCAAAAATGAGGAGTCTCCCTTTAAGATTTCGAATTTTTGTAAACCGTGCATTATTAGTATTATAATATTATTATTATTATTTTTTACACAAGACTTTTTTTTTTTTTAAATGTGATCTAGTGTAAAGATAGCAGGGTTCGCACAAGGTGCTTAAAGTGCTTGAATTTGGCTTTTATAAATTCAAGTCCTGGAAAACCTGAAAAAATAACTTGTTTTGTTGAAAAATGCTTACATTAACAAGGAGATTCTTCTATGCAATTTCAGCGCTGGAGAAATGTAAATGTTTGTGAACTTTTGTGACCATTTAATGCAAAAATACCCTCACCAACTGCAGTGATTCTAAAGCGGTGATTTGACTCGTATGAAAGTGGCCAATCACAGTCGACCTTGTCTAGTTTTACGTGAAATGTAAGACTGTATGCAATCGCGATCTCTTCACTATTAAAGTAGACATTATTTATCCTTGTTTCTTGACTTTATCAAAAACTATCAAGTGTTTAGAATTAGATTGACGCATGAATGATGACAGTGCTAACAGACTTCTTATTGGCTGTATCATAAAATGAAACTTAGCCTACCAGAACTTTTAGCAAAGATGGAACTTACATTTCTTTACGATTAATGTTACGAAATTATGCTAGAAATGTTTGCAAATGAGGTATTTATACATAATAGCTGTATGCTCTTTTTTGAACAATGCAATATCTTCAAGAAAATTTAAACAATAAGCTAAATCTGTCCAAATATACTTGCATTAATGTTTCAGTTCAATATTATCATTTGAACAATACATATTCTCCCTGCACTTGTTTCTCCATAGAAATGTCACTCACCGCTCTGATTGGCATAACCCAGAAATAAAGAAAGAAAAGCAGAAAAACACAGAGGAGTGTTTGTCATCACACTGTGACATTTTTGACTCTTTCTTCAAAGGAGAAGCTCATGACAGTTTCTGCAACTATGAGAAGCACATAAATATTTCATAAGGCAAGCCTTGAGGCCAAACAGGAGGGTGCTAAAGCCCTTTCAAAATAACAAGTGTATAACATTGCTTAACCCATGGTTACTTTCACATTACTCCTGCCCTCGCTTTCATCTCATCCATTGTATCAACAGAGGAAACACGCAGAACAGAAAATTTCCATTAGCCACTTCCTCAAGCCAATCAGCAGGCTAATATCTTTCATCTAGATTCTAAACGCGCTCAATCATAGTTTACCTGAATTTACTTGCTCAAATACCCTCCAAATCTGACTGAGGGTGTATTTCTTTACATTTATGTGTGCATTTTAATTTAGTTACAAATAACTAATTAACTAGTAACTAATAGCTTTTAACAGTTTAAGTTATTATACAGTTGAAACTAGAGGTTTACATACACTGTATAAAAAGGCACATAACCATTTTAAAAAAGTCAGATGTTAATGTGACTAAACTTTTTCTCTTTTAGGTAAGTTAGGATTATCAAATTGTGTCACGTTTTGGAAGTTTCTGATTGGCTAATTGACATTATTTAAGTTAATTGGAGGCACAACTGTAGAACAGTATTTAAGGAAAACCTCAAACACACTGCTTCCTTGTGTGACAACATGGGAAAATCAACAAGCCAGAATCAACAAAAAAGCCAGATTACAATTGGCTAAAAACAGAATAATTTTTGGAGACATGTCCTGTGGTCTGATGGAACTAAGATTGAACTGTTTGGCCATAATGACCAGTGTTACATTTGGAGGACAAAGAGGAAAGCTTACAAACCTGGGAACACCATCCCAACTGTGAAGTATGAGGGCAGCGGCATCATGTTGTGGGGCTGTTTTGTTGCAGGAGGGACTGGTCCACTTCACAGCATAGATGGCATCATGAAGAAAGAATATTATGTAGAAATACTGAAGCAACATCTCAAGACATCAGCCAGGAAATTAAAACTTGGCTACAAATGGGTCTTCCAAACAGACCATGACCCTAAGCATACTGCCAAATTAGTTAAAATGTGCTTTAAGAACAACAGAGTGAATGTTTTGGAGTGGCCATCACAAAGCCCTGTCTTAATCCTATAGAAAATTTGTGGGCAGAGTTGAAAAAGCTTGTGCGAGCAAGACAGCCAACAAGACAGCCTGACTCAGTTACACCAATTCTGTCAGGAGGAATGGGCCAAAATTCCTTCAAACTATTGTGAGAAGCTTGTGGAAGGATACCCAAAACATTTATAGTTATACAGTTTAAAAGCAAAGCTAAAAAAATACCAAGGAAATGTATGTAAACTTTTGACTGTCTAGAAATTAATAAAAATTCTCTAAAAAAACAATTCTCTCATTATTCTGGCATTTAGCAAATGTAAATGATTTAGGTAATCCTAACGGACCTAAAATAGTAAACGTTTAGTATGATTTACCATCAGACATTTTTTTTAAAAATGGTTGTTCCTTTTTTTTGAGTGTATGTAAACTTCTGGTTTCAACTGTATATAAACATAGTTAAGCTGCAGTATTATAGTATATAGGTGATGCCATTGTTTACATGTTCAATGAAGTATTTTTGTGTATTAAGTGTATGTGTTGTCCTCAAAGTCTTCAATGGTTGGCATCATCGTTATGCCACTGTAGATCCACCATCCACAGTCACGACAAGCAAACGCTTACACAAATCAAGCATGCAACTCTCAATTTCTACTTTTTCCTCTTTATAATCAGGGGAGGTGAGTCACGGCCTCCATTCTTCCTACTCTTCTTCCTGTTATTTATTGCAGAAGTTTTTTTCAGCTTTGAGTGTTTGCTGGCGCTAATGAGAGTACTTGTGAGGAAAATCATGTTCATAAGACATGGCAGATTCACCAAACATGGGAATGTTCACTAATGCAAAGCTGTAGAAAAATGTATGTTGCATCCATTCATTCTTCTTCTGCTGTGTCTGTGTCTATCACAGGTCAAGCAGATCATGGAGGAAGCAGTCACAAGGAAGTTTGTTCATGAAGACAGCAGCCATATTGTCTCATTCTGCGGTAAGTCACAGATATGTTGAAAAAATGTTAGATGTATTTTGTAACTGCAAGAACAAGGTGTTCAGGGCAGTTTTGACCAGGAAGAAGGTTAAGTGTTTTGCTTTTTCATTTTACAAATGGCTCTACCTTCACTGCCAAATACCTTTTTTATCCACCGCATTTTGTACATAGAATAAAATTTGCAAAGGTTTCACCAAAGATTTTAGCAGAAATATACCAAAAAATTTACAGTGTTCATATTTTAAGTGTAATGATGGGTTCATACTAAACACAAGGCACTGCGTCACTCGCTCTTGATTACTGATGTTTTTCCAAATTGTTCAGAAAAAGGTAATTAAAGTGAATTGGGCAAATGCTTTGCTCATTTCGTTTCGTTTGCGCCATCCAGCAGCAATAAGCATCTATTTTCCCATTTGAATTGACTTTGTATGTTACTTACTAGGGTGAATTAATTCCGAGTTTGGTGTGAACCCACAATAAAACCAGAAGAGTTTTTTTAAACCTGTGTTTAAGTAAATGCACAATGAATTCAATTCAATTCATCTTTATTTGTATAGCGCTTTAACAATGTATATTGTGTCAAAGCAGCTTCACATAGAAGATTATAGTGAATTGAAACCGTGTCAGTCCAGTTTTCAGTGTTTAAGTTCAGTTCAATTTAGCTCAGTTCAGTGTGGTTTAATATTCACTACTGAGAGTCCAAACACTGAAGAGCAAATCCATCGATGCGCAGCTCTACAGATCACGAACCATGCAAGCCAGTGGCGACAGCGGCGGGGAAAAAACTTCGCCAATTGGCGAAAGTGAAGAATTAAAAAACCTCAAGAGATACCAGGCTCAGTTGGGCACGACCATTTCCCCTATGGCCAAATGTCTTGTGCAGAGCTGCAGTCTAGGCGCCGGAGGCTGGAGAATGCTGGACCTCAGCGAAGACTCGTCTGTCTCTAGAGCGTCACTGGAATCAGTCTCATGCTCTCCACTCCTCCATAACCACCACAGCAGCTGCTCAGGATACGGCCTGGTCCAGGATTATGAAAACCTTGGGATCATCTCATCCCTTGTCTTGGATTGCATCAGTGGCACTGCATAATTTGAGGGCCTCGGGATGAGTATCCCCAGGTGGAAATAGAGAATAAAGAGAATAATTAGTGTAGCTGCTGTTCATAGTGTATATAAACGAGATGCAAAAACCTGCGTGGAGCACAATCATGCATCATACCGCTAAGTGATGCACTGAGTGTATGCTTTGCTAAAAAGATAGGTCTTTAATCTAGTTTTGAAGAGTGAGAGTGTGTCTGAGCCTCGGACATTATCAGGAAGGCTATTCCAGAGTTTAGGAGCCATAAATGAGAAGGCTCGGCCTCCTTTACTCGACTTTGCTATTCTAGGTACTACCAGAAGCCCCGATTTTTGAGATCTTAAAGAGCGGGATGGATTGTAGCGAGACAGAAGGTTGGTTAGATAAACAGGAGCTAGATTATTTAAAGCTTTATAGGTAAGAAGCAATACTTTAAAATCATTATGAAACTTAACAGGCAGCCAGTGTAAGGAGGATAAAATTGGGGTGATATGATCATATTTTCTAGACCTGGTAAGAACTCTGGAATTCTTGGCTATTAGAACACATAATGCAATGAAAAATATTGTTGTGCACAAAGTATAAAAACTCTGATCAGCACACTTCAGATCCTTTAGTCTTTGTATTTAAGGGATGTAGATCTAAATTCACACAGATTGAACACACTGTTCAGTCCCAGCAGAGAGTAACATTAAAAACCAACCCACGCTCATTGTGGATACGTACCCAGGTCTACATTTCTGGGGATAGCAAAATACTTAACCGGAGGTACATCTGCTTGCAATTTTTGTTTTTGCAAATCCACCAGAGGCCGCTGTGTATCCTTTTTTATGATCACAAATTTCTCTCAAGTGTATTCTTCTCACATAAATCCACCAGAAGGCTCAATATACACTTTAGCTGACCAGGCCAGCTTGCTGTCTACCGACTGACAGACCCACCCACCCACCCTCCTCCCTATACCCAACCGATAGTGTTTTCAAAAGCAATTTAGAAAAAGAATCAAGGCCAAGTTATTTCAACACAATTTCAGCCTGTTGTTTATTTATTTATTTATTCATTTTTTCTTTCACCTGGTTTTTTAAACCGTTCTTTACCATACTCGAACCCTGCCATTGCAGTCAACTCCGCTCTGCGCCTCAAGTCCGCCAACGTACACGGCAAGCTACTGGCCAAACTGGTAACAGCGGAAAAGCTGACCATATAGAGGTAAGCGGTCAGCTGGTAGCGCTAAAATTAACAGAAGCCGTCAGTGGCATCATACCACCCTGTAGTGTTCGTTTTAAAGACGAAATTTAGCCAGACTTACCTCTGGCTACATAATTTGTGCTCTCCAAAATGTGCAGGGGTACAAATCCAAAATGAGCCTGCGTTGCCAAAAACAGTAACATGTGTAAAAATGTGTAACCTCATTTTTGTATACATTTGATCAAGATAACCACAGTTATAAAACCTCACTATCGTTGTGGTTCCAGTTTGTAATTATATGGTTTCTATGTGATAGGCTGTGGAAAACAAGCATGACACATATTATTAATAATTATAATGAACTAAAACCAAAATCCAAAAATGGATAATACTGTAATGTTTTATTACTCCTTTAACATGCATGTAGTAATGATATAATTCATTTTACATTTTGACTTTAATATCCCACATCATGGTACATTTTCGATTGGATTTATTGGATTGAAAAGCCTTCAAACTGGATTGTTTTGGTTGAGTTTCCATGTCAGTGACATTTAAATTCACCTACAACTAGTTTATTTCAAAGAGACATTTATCACCAAACTCAAACACTTTTGAGTCAGTTAAAAACAAGAGCACATTTACTCTAAAACTTGTTTTTCAGTTGTTGGGCATGGCTTATACGGTAAGTCGCCACCTGTCTTTCAGCTCAAATGAATACTATACTTTCATTCTGCTATAGTGTTTAATTTTTGGTATGTGGAACAAAATGGCAGTATTTATAGGCTTATTAAATTGGTAGTGGCTCCAGTAGAAACCTTTTTATTTTATTTTATTTTATTTTTTTACAAAGTGTGACCATTTAGTGTTAATCTGGAGCTCTTCTAATGGGCTAGGTGGGCAGTACACATTTATTATTATTATTATTATTATATATATATATGGGTGGGCAGTACACATTTATTATTATTATTATTATTATATATATATATATATATATATATATATATATATATATATATATATATATATATATATATATATATATATATATATATATATATATATATATATATTAGGGCTGGACAATAATTCGATATCAATATATATCGCGATAGAATTTTTTTCAATAACGATGATATGATTTTTGAACCCATTTCCGATATTTCGATATAAATTTGCATATATATAAATATATATATTATTATTTATATAAGATCTTATACATGTATCACTTGTCACTGAATGACGTTCAGTGCTCAGCCGTCAGAAAGAGCGTGATCTGATGTCACTTACGTGATGACGAACAACACAGACACGCTGCCAGCGCTCAGCACAGCAGTTGGTTTAAGCTGCGCCGCAGAAAGTTTTAGCTACAAAATGAGTGCTCTGAATACAGATGCGAATGAACAAGCTTCCACAAGTAAGAATGCAGACGAAATAGTTGATAAGAAAGGAAAGACTAATGCAGTGGTGTAGAAGTGGTTCAGTAAAGTTAGCAACAGATTCGCAGATTCGTCTTTTCCGGATCAATAACTCATGACCGAAACATTGTTCCTACACAAATAGCACATTTTTTCAACTGTCGTAATGTATACAACCACCTACAACCTTATTTTCCTAAAAATGAGCTTTCCTACGCGCTGGACGCATTATATTGATCTCTATGTGCAGGCGGCAAAGATGCCGATCCTTAGGGACCGTCTACAAAGAGCAAAACGCAAAAACCAATACTACAAAAGCTGTCAATAACTTCCCTCTAACTCATTATACTGCCATCAAACTCAGATCACACGTCACTGCTGTCCTGCTGGTAAGACTACAACACTTATTTTTCCGAAAAACTATTTTGCATATTTGTTATGAATTTTTATTATGAAAAATATTCAATAACTGTACTGTAAATTACTGTACTCTCACCGAATTCAGTTCACACATCACTGCTGTCCTGCTGGTTAGACTACAAAACTTATTTTTCTAAAAAACTATTTTGCATATTTTTTATGAATTTTTGAGCTTTATTTATTTGATAGTTTATTTCACATTTCTTGCTTGTATAGGCTAAATACAAATAAAAAGTGAACAAATTTTTTTGTACTGTTTTTATTTAAAAAAAAAGTTATAAGAGTCTGGAGGTATTATCGACTTTGCAAATTCACTTTGCAGACATTTGTAGGTACAGACATCCATTGTGTGCGTTCTTGGGAGTTTTTCCTTTCTTTTTAATATTGTCCATATCGATATCGGAATTATATCGTATCGACCGAAATAAAAAAATATATCGTGATATAAATTTTTGCCATATCGTCCAGCCCTAATATATATATATATATATATATTTATATATTTTTATATATATTTATATATTTATATATATATTTAGAACGTTTAAATTAAAAGGATTTAATTGAATAATATTTCTTGTAACATGCTAACAATGTAAGAAGTGCTATTAGTGTTTCTTTAATTCAGTGCACCCTTTCCTCAAAGCAGGGGTGCCCAAACTTTTTCGTATGAAGGGCCAAAAACCAAATATCATTGAGAGCCTTGGGGCGAAGATAAATAAACCAAACTGTTTTACATTATAGTTGCCGTGGGTCATTTCCTAATTTATTAAATAATATTTAAAAATAAATAGAAAATATCACTTTGAATTTTATTGCAATAAGAACATAAACAATCACATTTATAACACAGTGGAGTTCAATGCAAAATACACTAGTTAAGCAGAATCTGGCTTTGCTTTGATTCACTGACCAAAGTCTCTGCATTGGGTGACAGTATGTGTCAGGTCTCGTGCTCCATGTTTTCTTCATGCGATCTTCCCCCCTGTTTTCATTCTCCATGTGTGTTTGTTTTCATCATGTGACCCCTTTGTTCGTGCCATTTGTTAATGTTCATTATTTCCACCTGTGTCTCACCCCTGTATGCAATCAGTTTTATCATCTCCAGTGTATTTATACTCCTGTGTTTTGTTCAGTCCTTCGTCCAGTATTCTCAGTTGTGCTTTGTAATCACTCCATGTCGTTCATGTGTCTCCTGTGTTATCGATGTGCTTCCAAGTGAGTGTTTGTAAATAAATCTACGTGTTTGATAAATCCTGCGATCTTTTTGCCTTCCTGAGTGAGCCAAGGCGTTACAGTACGTACAAATTAAACTAAATTACAGCATTTCAATTGAAACATTTTATTTCAGTTAGCTTTTTTTGGTTGGCAGGCCAAATCAAAAGTTACCATGGACCAATTTTGGCCTGCGGGCCCTAGCTTGCCTTAAAGTATTCGTTTCTTTTAGTTTTGAAGTTGTAAACTATTTCTGGAATACAACTTTGAGATTTTCTATGTAAACTAGATGAAAGAGACACATTGACTTTTCAGACTCCAAAAAAAAAAATGAAAAGAGAGATCATTTTCGTCTTTTCCCCATGGAAGCCTCTGGGGATTGTCTATGTTGCAGTACCTGCCAAGTGTTGGGCAGCCTTGATGATTTGGCTAAATCCCAGGTAGACCAAACATTCAGTGGGAGTAAAGGGAACAAATGTTTATTGAGTGTAGATTAACGCAAATTGATGATTTCGGTGTGTATGAACCTGTAAGTGATTGTGCAATCGATCATCGTAAGTGCTGCCCGATGTTTGTCAGCAGAAGATCTCTCCACATAATGAAGTTATCACTCTTCCACACACACACACACCTTCTCTGTAGCTGTGCAAATTGACAATGAGATATTACAACATCGTGTTTAATGATCGAGCGAAACCTCAACACAATAAATGAGTAGTTCAGGTTCTGCCAGGTCATATTTACCCTGTTAGATTAAGCTTATATAGTCCTGTCCAGCTTTATTCATATTTACATTTTACATGTTATAAACAACTCAAGGATGCTGGCAACCATAACACCTTCCCTTGAATTTAATCAGCACCGCTCAGTGAGAGGTCAAACACTGTCGGCAGGTTTAAAAGACTGTTTTTCTCTCTCTGTATCCAAGCAATTATTGTTCTCAAGCCGTTCGAGCTTACAGAAGCATCTAGTTAAGCAACTTTCTTCAGCCCCACTGTGATTTTTCTGAGTAACACCAATCAAAGTAACTTGAAAATTACCTTTTGATTAACCGCCTTGTTAGCTCATTTTATTATGTGTGTGTGTGGCAGAGGTGGAATTTGGTAGATGATTATTGGACCCGTGTGTATTGCTGGTTTCTGGTTTTAGCTTGTTGTTTACTCTCCTTTAATTCACTGAGCTCTGATTCATCGTGACTCTTCTGCCCCGCTCTGTCTCCATCTCAAGTCCTCTCAACTGTCTCCTGCCACATCACTGAGCCTCTGTCAGCTGAAACACAAAAGGTCGTGGAAGAGGCGACTATGAGGAAAATATTCCCCCGCAAGATCTGTTTAATATTTCATCGGCAGTAAAATTAAATTAATATCTTTTTGCTGAACTTTCAGATGTTTCTCCCTTTAAAAAAACCCTTGCTGCGTCCCAATCTGCATACTATCCGTCCTAAATAGTATGTGAAAATAAAATTAGTATGTCCCAAATTGTAGTATGTTGAAAAGAGTATGCCAAAAATTCCCGGATGGTTTACTATTTCCGGTCAAAATTTTAAGTGTAGAAGCGTCCATACTCTAACCGCTGATATTGCCCACAGTACATTGCGCGTTGGACGTGAATTCGATTAGAACTACAAAACGCGGGTGAAAAGTGTAAACAAACTACAAACATGATGGACGCACGAGACCAACCGTCAAGCAGAGAGGCTTCGGTAAAGATGTTGTATGACTGTAATTAATATCTAGCCCACTGGAGAATATTTAAATACCACTGTCTGTGTTATATTTCATCTGCAACAACAATACTGAACTTCTATAAAGACGTGTTTGGACATTACCATCTGAATGCAGAATTATCCAAAGACCTGAGGAGATTTCTCTGCATGAAAGACTCATGAATGGGAGATTATCCTGCTGCTGCTTCTCCAATAAGGTAGGAAATTAAATACGACAGAAATGTGGATGATTGACAGGGCTCTTAACTAAGCAACACAACGATCTGTGTAACGAGGAAGTAGTATGTCCCAAAGCTTGCATACTTTTCTGTTACACACTCAAAAGTATATATTTTTCCTCCACAAAAAAAGTACATACTTTTAGGTCGTAGTATAAGTATGCGAATTGGGACGCAGCATCTGTGTTTTGAGTAGCATGCATTAAACCAATCAGAGACTCATCTCCGATTCCCTTTAAGAGTCAATTGCATCACACCATGGCGCATTTGCTGTTTACATGGTGGGCTTTGTAAGTGGAAAAACTGAATTGTTCACTAGTGAGAAAACGATTAAACATACTACATATTTAATTTTGTTTGTTAAGCACCAAGATTTGTTTTAAAACTATTGCTAAATTAAGTTCTAATTACCAGCAAACGAATAAATGGGCAATAATAACAAAGTTTGGTCAAAAAACTGAGTTGTATCCGAACACACTTCCTATTCTTATGTCCCATATGGTGATGCATATGTCTCGAAAACTCGGCAGGTGGACAAATCTAAACTTGTTTTTATTAAAACAATTATAAATATGCATATAATAAATAATACTAAAATAAATAACATTATACAAATACAAATTGTCATGAATAAACTGAAAAAAGCCTTCTGACATAAAGGCATGGAAGTGGTTTTTATATTTATAATAATAATTTATATTATAAGTATATTATAATTTATATTATAATAATTTTTGTAACATTTTAATCCTTAATTTTTTTCATATGTAAAGATATGCGTGTATTGCTGTACATCCTGTGTGTATTAAGCATTGTGTAAACTAGGGGTGTTCGGTTCTGGGTTTCTTGGTGTCGACTCTGATTCTCGACTCCTTATTTTAATTTTTGACTCCATTTACATTCACGTAAAATAGCGTAAGGATGAAACATGCTGTATCATATCGCGCTTTACACAATGCTACTGCGTCAATTGCAGCTTATATTGTGCAGTTCTCCTCTGGTCAGACAAAACCAGCAGTAAATCATCTGCAGTCAAAATAAAGTAGTTATCAGCCTACACTTTTTTTGTACAGCATATTTTAATTGTCTAGTTTAGATAATTTAGGTAATTACATTGCAATCTTGGAGATAAATATTAAATAAACAGACTTGAATTCTGGGAGTCGATTCCTGTCCTGGATTAGATTCCAGTACTAAGGTCCATTTGAGAGTCGACTCCCCATCCCTAGTGTAAGCATTTGAACCTGCATGAATAACGTGCTCTGCGCTGGACTTCAGACCAGCTTTTAGTTGGTCAATGGCGCAATCTATTTCAGTTTATCAAAATAGCAATGCGCCAACAATGCTCCTTAACACACCTCCTTTTCAGACCAGCACACCCATGAGTCCACATAGTGGCACAAATGGATTTGCTGCTTAAACAACGTGGCGCAAAACATGAAAATTAGGGTTGCGCTAGTCTGAAAATAGCAACAAATCAAGCCATACAAGTCTCGTGCCTTATTGCCCAGGTGTGTAATAGGGCCAATAAGGTATAATGGTGTATAATAGTCTCAAATGCATTCTCTATAGTGGGGGTTTTTTTTTTTTTTCATTTCTAATGAATCAGAGGCAAGCTTGATGCTTAAAGGCCTGCGGGCCCTAGTTTGCCTTAAAGTATTCGTTTCTTTTAGTTTTGAAGTTGTAAAATATCTCTTTCTGGAATACAACGTTAGGTTTAAAGTCTGGTGTTTTTAGTTTGCTTAAAGACAATTAGCTGTTTGCTTATTCACACTTATGTAGGTTTGGGTATTGGTTAGCTTTTTTTAACGATAAAAGGTGCCAAATCAATACTTTTAAAATGGTGTCTGTGCATAAATAGCCCTCAAATGGGGCTTTAAAAAAAGAGCCGTAAACCACCAATCCACAAAAAGCCAACCATCTGTGCAAGAAAGTAAACATGATTTAAATTATCATGATCACACTTTAAGGAACAATTCTTGCTGTTAACAAACGATTAACTAAGACTTTTGACCAAAACTTGTAATTTGCTGCTTATTATTGGTTAGTAAGGTTTAGGTATTGGGTAGGATTAGTCATGTAGAATAGGATTATGCAGAATTGTACTTGATAAATACAAATAAACAGCCAATTTCTTAATAAGAGGCAGGTAATAAGCTAATGCACTGTAAAGAATGCTGGATTCCACACAATCGATTTGTGTTGGGACAACATAAAGGAATTAAGTTGGCTTATTTGTTTTTACTAATTTAAGTGGATTGAACATGAAACAATTAAGTTGTCCCAAAAAAAACTCAAGAATTATGTTGATTTAAAATAAGTAGTTGGAACAAAAAGAAAACATTATGTATAGTGAGAATTGGTTCTTAAACTAAATGTGTTACTGTAACATTAGGAGTCGGGTGACAACGAAGGTGAGGGTCCAAACGCAGTTTATTAACCGCTTAGTCGGTGCAGGCGGCAAACAGGATAAACACGGCAAGGATCTAAAGGCACTGTAAGACTAGACAAAGAAAATGCTTCGCAATGTTACAGGTAAAAATACAACAAGACTCAGCAATGTGTATATGTGTGTGTGTGTGTGAGAGAGGTGAATATATAGTCCACGTAATCAGTCCATGATTTGTTTCCAGCTGTGTGTGTGCAATCAGGGAGAGAACTGGAACTGGTGTGTGAGAGGTACATGTTGGGGTTTGAAGTCCAGATCCATGACAGATTTGTAGTTCTTCATCGATCTGCAACTGCTAGATCGCTGGTGATTGTGGCAGTTACAATTATCAATACCTTTAATCTAAAAGTCCTGAGCACGTTCACAACACTCTGGACTGTGAGATAAATAAATAATAAGCTAAATAGTCTTCTTGACAAACTGATTGTTTTGCTTCATGAAGCCTCAATGTATCATCAGGAGTCATAGGTATTAATTTTCTGTGCTATTTTTTACTCAAAGTGCATCTACATTTGCAACAACACAAGAGTGAGCTAGTCAGGCTTCTAAACAAAAGCAGGAATACTGGAGGAGAAAAGAAAGAACCTAATCGTTGTGCCATTATAGATGATTTACAACATAAGTATGTATGCTAATAGTGTAATGGTGTAATATTACTGCAGCTTCTACTGTGACACTGGCAGATAATAGCAGATGAATGGAGGGTAGCCAGACTCTGCTGGCTGCCCATGGGGGAGTAATTAGCCATCATTATTACAGCGATGTTTACACACTGCAGATGGAAATGTCAACACTGACATTTCTCATCATCACAGATATGGGATACAATTATCAACCTTGCGCATTTCTGTACGATTTTAAGACATCTCCTAATTTCGTCACTAATCTGCACATGGCTTTAAAAGCATGCTGTTCGTCACTCAGACGCTTTTACGTCATTATGGTGCGGTGTAAAGTGCTGGTCAGCGAGAGTGGAGGGTGTCATTATATATATATCCAGGTTTCGCTCTGTGACAGTGTGACTAGAAACCATTAGTGTCGGCGGTGTGATTACATTTTAATGAGCGTTTAAGATCAGGGTCGGGGGTGGCCACCTCTCCCTGTGTCATTTCCTGTGACAATGAGTCTTGAGGCTTGTTTGTTGCCCTGAATATTGCTTTGGAAACTTATTTGGCTGGAATATAATTTTCTTGTTCATGCAATCTCTCTCTCTCTCTCTCTCTCTCTCTCTCTCTCTCTCTCTCTCTCTCTCTCTCTCTCTCTCTCTCTCTCTCTCTCTCTCTCTCTCTCTCTCTCTCTCTCTCTCTCTCTCTCTCTCTCTCTCTCTCTCTCTCTCTCTCTCTCTCTCTCTCTGCATGTTTCACTTTTTTGAATAAGGCTGCTTTCATTTACCTTGCATACTGATTCATCATTTCCCTCTCTCAGTATAATGACTGAATTGAGAATCAGGTGGAATAAAAAATGTAGGTCTGCTTTGCATTCAGGCCATAATGCATCTAGATAGAGAGCTTCAGGGCCTGTTTAAACATGTGGTTTTTTCAATTCTATCATAAGTGAACAACGGTAAATTCAGTTATGGACGAGGTTTAAAAACATTTTAGCTTGTTTACTTTTGACCAGTACCAGAGGTACAGTAGTTGTAAATGTATTTGATTGAGTTGTGTATGTAGTGTCGATAAATGCATTCAAACAGTATGCATTATAAATAAAATAGACCATCTGCTGACCAAATACTATTATATATCAGTAGTTCTAAATGTTAATGGATGGATGGATAGATAACAGATAGATGGCATTTAACTTTGAAACCATAAGTTTGTTCTGTCTACAGTTCTGTTTGTAGCACAAACCCACAGTATTAAATTAGTATTAAATAATTAAAGTATTAAGCTGTTAGAGTATAAATGAATATTGCTGCTTTCCATATAGTTTTCCATTATTATCTTTCACCATCATTTGTAAATTGTGCAAGGGTATACTAATAGACTGAATGAACAGAGAAAGCCCACACATAGACTTTCATATAGACCCTCTGTTAAAACAAATCTGGAAATTTAATGAAAGTGCAAAGACACTTAAAGGGCACCTAGGTTACCCCTTTTTCCAGATTTAATATAAGTCTTTTGTGTCTCCAGAATGTGTCTATAAAGTTTCAGCTCAAAACACCCATCAGATTATTTATTATACCTTTCAAAAGTTTCTATTTTATAGCTCTAAGCATCAGGTAGCGTTTTTTTGTGAACTGTGCCTTCAAGGCTAGTCCTTTACGCTAGGGGTGTCAAAATTAATTGTTTCTTCTGTGCACCGCGATGCAGACAATTCGGTATAGGTTCAGTAATAATCATAACCGGTTATTGTGTACTGACGCCATTTATCTCATATGCGATATGTCGCCGTAGATTACTATGGCGAGGGAGGCGAGCGCGAGTGTTTACAACGCTCCAACTACTTAAAAACGCAGAAACTCTGCACAATGTGTTTGCTGGACAGTCTTTCACTGACACTTACAGTAGAAGCCCCTTCACTGCGATTGAGAGAATGAAAGTAAACTCCATTTCTCTCTCTCTCACTGTGGCCCATTTGACCGTCTGGCGAGATTTTTTTCGAGATTTTGGATACAGACACAAGCGTGCGAGTTTTCTCTACCGTGTCTGTCATGGATCAGCTGTGATCGACGCTGCAGTGTTGCCAGATGTAGCTGACTGATTCCACCCCAAAAACTATCCAAAACTCGCCAAAATGCCTATCCAAAACCGCCCAATATGGCAACACTGCGCCGCTGCCGTTTATCAGTGTCACTCATCGATGGCATGATAATTGGAACCGAACCGTGAGACCAGTGTAGGTTCACACCTCTACTTCACGCCCACCATTTCCACATGTCTGTCAATCTCCTTAATCTCCTCCCTCGGCTGCTTCAGACAACAGACAGACAAGAAGGAAGCAGATCTCACGTAACGTTTTTTGAGAAATACTACAGTAAGAACTTTACCAATAAGTATTTGATGCATTTGTTGTGGAGTTGCAATGATGAGTCACACACAATGTTGTTACAAAGTTCATGCACACACACAGATACACACACACGCACACACAGAGTGGATACACACACACAGACAGCACGCACGTTTAGCTTTGCACTCTTTTTGCACGCAAATGTGACAGGATACAGGTTAATATCCACTGCTGTATGGATATCTGTTATGTTAATGTACAAAATAAACTTGATTTAACATCCACAAACCGGGATTGAAGCGTGAAGCTGAAGTAAATCGCTGTAATTTATTACAAACATGCACTGTTTTAAAACATTTTAAACTTGTAAAACTCACTCTTGATCAAATTTGATGATGATTGATGATCCTAGCAAACTGAACAGATCCTTTATTCCTGGTTGTCTTGCCCACGTCCTGTCTTGTTGATATGATTATTAGCTTTACTACGGAGACAGGTTAATACGCAGCTATCAATCAATTCGGTGGGTGGGGGGACCGCACTCCTACATCAGGTTGCGGTCTGTTTCAAAACCGCTCCAATTGGTCCACCGTTTTTATGTTGTTAAATTAAAAAAAATGGGTGTGTTTATATCACCCCAATATGACGGTCTATACACTATACCTACACATATGTCTGTCCAAACAGCTTGAAAAGTAGATTTTTCACCATAGGTGCCCTTTAAAACATTACATGTAAAAGTACATGTCTCCCTCATCTACTTGTGATCATCAAACGAACCGAAATAAAACACAAATCAAGTCACAAATCTTTATGTAAAAGATAAAGACAGTTCAGCCAGAAGATAAAATCTTCATTTTTCTCTCATGTATTTTCGATGGGAATGCAAAACTTTGTTTTTTGTTTTTCTGAATGAAATGGATTGCTGTTTCCATATAAATATTAAGCAGCACAGCCTTCGCCAGCTATCTAAAATTTATATTATTATTATTCACAATAATATTTCAATGTTTCTTTGTTACTGTATTTCTAATAACTGAATGTGTTTGAGCATAAACAGCCTATTTGAAACTCTTTTTAAAAAAATATTTAAAAGCTGTTCGCGTGGGTTTCCTCCGGGTGCTCCGGTTTCCCCCACAAGTCCAAAGACATGCGGTTATAGATAAATTGGGTAGGCTAAATTTAATTTTCGGCTTAGTCCCTTTATTAATCTGGGGTCGCCACAGCGGAATGAACCGCCAATTTATCCAGCACATGTTTTACACAGCGGATGCCCTTCCAGCTGCAACCCTTCACTGGGAAACACCCATACACACTCATTCACACACATACACTACGGCCAATTTAACTTGCCCAATTCACCTGTACCACATGTCTTTGGACTTGTGGGGGAAACCGGAGCACCCGGAGGAAACCCATGCGAACATGGGGAGAACATGCAAATTCCACACAGAAATGCCAACTGACCCAGCCGAGGCTCGAACCAGGGACCTTCATGCTGTGAGGCGATTGTGCTACTCACTGCGCCATCGCATCTCCTTCACAAGGCATATGAGAGCTAATAATATTGCATGTTAAACCTATTATGCAAAAATCTCTTTTATCAAGGGTTTAAACACACTCTGTGAATATAACCAGCTTCTTGTCAATAGAAACACTTCCCTTTGTACATGTCATCAGAGGGGGAAAGCCCTGCCCATTTTAGACCATGAATTGCTTTTGAATCTGCCACTATGCTGACACATAGGCTGTTTCTCTATTCCAAAAACGCAGAGAACAAACTTGCGTTCTTGTGACGACCGGTCTTGCCAGGTGTCCCCGGAAGAACGAACTCGGTAGACCGCGAGGACATAGAACGCGTCCTGTGAGGAATGAGATGCTGCATTCTTCCGTGATGGTCATGTGACCTTCACGCGTTTTAAATGGAAAATTATTTAAACATTACAACATTCATACAAAGATTTATTGTTTTTCCCCTTTTCAAAATATATATTATGCATAAAAACATTATAAATACGTTGCACAATACAAATAAAACATATTTTAATACAAATTTCAGCAAATAAACACCCTTAATGTATTTATTCCTTTAATAAGATTTTCATGGTAATGTTTACTTTCACCATTTCATTTAGGGAATCTCCTGAGATAAATAATTTATATCTCTGAACTTTAATAATAAATCTATATAAAATGCTGTACATTTTAAATCCCACCTCCAGTCGCAATGACTTCTGGCACTTCTCGAGGGAGTTCGATGCTCAAGTCTGCATCCATTCATCCTCTATATCAAGAACACATCCAGGTTTCACGCGTCCTCCGTTCTTGCGGTCTTGAGTATTGGAACTGAACTTTGGCAGCTGATGATGACGTTACACAAAAGCACAAGGACACAAGACCGCTAAAGAACGCATATTAAGAAACAGCCATAGGCATTTGTAGCTCCACCCTCTTTTGAAAAGAGGGCTGGGAGCACAATCTCCATTTGAATTTAAAGCGACAGTCACCAAAATGGCACAAATAGAATCAAAGTCTAAAAGGGGCAGTTTCAAAGAGTTCTAAAACATTATTTGTTTGGTATTTTGAGCTGAAACTTCTATGGACATCAGAGACTTTTTTTACATCTTGTAAACAGAGGCATAATACGTCCCCTTTAAAGGTCAAATCATACGACATTATATATTGAGACACCGTGTTTAAAATTGCACAAGCGAGTTACTAATCTGACTCTGAAAAGAACATTTTTAGGATTCTGCTTGTTTTAATAGAAGCACTCATAGAGTTCTGAAACTCATCCTGTTGAGTAAACAAAATATGAAGCTATTGGGAACGATTCAAATGAAGATCCTCTCATGAGATAAAGTCTGTGAGACCTTTGAACCCGTTTGATGGTCCGTCCATTCACCGCTCATTCATTTCACCTGCTTATTTGATTAGTCCTCTTTCTTTGGCTTGAATCAATTTAGGCTGGTCAAAGAGAAGCAATGAATACAGCGTCGGATGAAAGCAGCTGCTGTGTTTGAATAAGCGTGGATCTCTCTTAATAGTTCCACTAAAGGTTTTAGAATGGGTTTTCCTTATGTTTATCTCTCCGACGTTCAGTCTGCCACACCGGAGACAAATAATGGGCAAGATGAGGAGATAAACAAGAAACGCTCAGATACAGGAACAGAAGAGATTGTGCAGATTATAAATGGAGGAGAGGGAGTGTCATAAAGTGCTGGAGTTAGATGAAAAAATGCTAAATATCAAGACAAAGAACTAAAAGTGACACACAGAAGAAAAGGCTGAAAAGCACAGGATGAGGGAAGAGATGAGCACAAAACAGCTGATGTTGTTCCAGAGCCCTGCCCAGCTCTCAGTGAACACAGAGTGCTCCATCAGTGAGGGTTTCCATGGCTACACAGGCTTTCCCCCGACCCCATCTGAGCACATTCACAAGATTAGTCCTGGGAGCCGCACTATCAGCTCTGCAGACACTGCCACGTAGTGCTGTGTTTCTTAGTCCACGTATTTGTGTTCCATCTCTCTCTGGGTGGTGTTGTTTTTTTTTTTACACGCATGCGAGTCAGCTATGCAAACCACCTGATGTTTAATTAACACAATTTTTTGCTGCATATGCACAAGATGATATTGCAGTATTTATGTAAATCTCATGTATAGCCATTTTACTATATGTATACCCAGTGTATGTTCTCAGATGTGTATAGCAGAGTTCATTTTGTTTGTTGTTGTTGTTTTTTTTTTTTTTCCAGCAAGACTAAGATTAAAATATAGACATGGATATCATTAGGTACTACAATAACAGTCAATGCTGTAACTTTGATTGGAGTAGTTGAGAGGGGGACAGAAATTCCAATTCCCTGCGTTTACATACATTTAGGGACTATAGTGACAAAATCCATGAAATAAGTACAGTTGGTTGTTTAAATAAACTTTAATTTCAAATTAACCAAAAAAAAAAAAAGAAAAATAAAATAAAACAAAGTGAAATCAAATAAACTTTATGAACTATGTGTGCTGAATCATTAGTTGTAATATAAATTGCAGGTAGACAGCACCAAACTTAATATGTAGTGCAATATAATGTAACCCACTGGTCCTACAGCACCCAATCCGGTCTGAGCTGGAATCTAACCGGTGATTCTTTGCATAGGAGTTGCTCTAACAAGGAGGCTAAACACCATGGCTTCTAGTGTCTGTTGCTTGGCCTCCTTTACACTCACCCCTCTAAACCTCACTTCCATCCCGGACGAGCCCCCTCGTGTAACCCACCAGTCCTACTGCATCCAACCCGGTCTGACCTGGAATTGAACTGGCGATTCTTTGTATAGGAGTCGGTTGCTTAACAAGGAGGCTAAAGACCATGGCCTCTAGTGTCTGTTGCTTGAGCAGCTTAGAAAGTCAGAGGAGTGAGGTTTACATGCATAGCACTTCGCTACCTGGCCTCTGTTACACTTAACCCGCTAAACCTCACTCCCATCCTGGAAAATACGATTATTCTGACCTGATCTAATATACTGAATCATCCAACTTGCATCACTTTTTATCCATGTTTACATGAAAGTTGTCTGTTTGTGCTTGGCGTTTCATCGCTTACATCTCTGACTGAAACAATCATTTCAAATGCGATACCTGCTCATTAGAACTTTCACTTATTTAACTTTCAATTATTTTTGAAGCAAGAATTCATCTTTATTTATTTATTTTTTCAATTCATCTTTATTTCTATAGCGCTTTTACAATGTAGTTTGTGTCAAAGCAGCTTCACATAGAAGTTCTAGTAAATTGAAACCGTGTCAGTCCAGTTTTCAGAGTTGAAGTTCAATTTAGTTCAGTTCAGTGTGGTTTAATTTCCACTGCTGAAAGTCCAAACACTGAAGAGCAAATCCATCGATACGCATCTCCACAAGTCCCAAACCAAGCAAGCCAGGGCGACTGTGGTGAGGAACAAACGTCACCAATTGACAAAAGTGAAGGAAAAAACCTTGAGATAAACCAGGCTCAGTTGGGCACGACTATTTTTCCTCTGGCCAAACTTTTTGTGCAGAGCTGCAGTCTAGGTGCTGGAGGCTGGAGAACACTGTACGTCCATCGTGGAGAAGCTGCAGTGTGAGTAGGTCACCGGCGGGTGTTCAGGCTGGTCTACGGGATCAGACTCGTCTGTCACTGGGGTCTTTCAGGAATCGGTCTCATGCTCTCCACTCCTCCACGACCACCACAGCATCTGCTCAGGATACGGCTTGGTCCAGAATTATGGAGACCTCTAGAAGTCCTCTATGTTAGGCATCATCTCTTCGTATGGGTTGTCCTTGAGGTCTTTGATGGTTGGAATCATCCCTTCACAGGTCTTCACAGGTTTGCAAACATGCAAAAAATACTGCAATCCGATGCGCATAGACATGCAGAGACATGGAGGCCATGCTAACAGTGACATCAGAATTTATTATCATTGACAAAAAAAAAGATGCGACTAAAATGTAGTCAATAAGATAAAAACTAACCAACATTAATTTTTGTTATAATCCACTGGACGAAGGCATTGCGTTGTCATTCAGTAGATGCAGATCAGAATGCGTGCATAGTTTTTAGTCACATAACTTAATAATTAATAATTGTCAAGTCACATAATAATTGTCAAGCTGTCCAGTTTCTGGTTGTTTCAAGCTAAAAGCAACAAACATTTTTGTCCTTTTATTTTTTATTGATGAAATTAACACTGATGTGTTGTTGTTCTTGTTGTTGTTTTTGCCATTTCTTTGCTTTGTATGTTTATATCTACAGTCAAGTCCAAAATTATTCATATACCAGGGGTGCTCATTAAATGAAATTCTATCAATTTATTTTTATATTTTGACTTTTATCACTATTCAAGTTTGTTTTTTCAGAAAGAAATTAAGAAAATAAAACATCTGAACCAAGGAAATTTGGTTACATTAAAATAATAATCTTTTTGACTTTTGTAGCCTTTTATTCTCACCAGTGCTGCATTTATTTCAGCAAAACAGTAATTTTCTGTAATTTTGTTTTTGCTGATCTATTTTAAAATGTAATTTATTCTTGGTGAAGCTGATTTTTTTTAGCAGCCGTTACATTGTTCTCCTTTAGATTAAATGGTGATGTTGATTTTTTTTCTCAGTCCTTTGAAAAGAAATTTCAAAAAAACACTTATTTGAAACAGAGTTGTAGCTTTACAAAACATTATACGTGTTATTACTGTTACTTTGATCACTTTAGTGCACCCTTGCTGAATAAAAAAAGACATATTGCAAATGTCTGAGCAGTAGTGTACTTTCTGGAAGAGTACTTGAAAGCATGATTCTTGAAAGCACGCTCACTTTTTGCAATCATCCCTGTTTTTCTGTTCCTCGGATACACGAAAAGCCTTTGATGGACTGGTGTAATGTGTTCGGTCTTGTTGGAAAATGATCCATTAATGCAATATTGTCCATTTCCTCTGTCCATAAATGTGTGTGTGTGTGTAGCTGCCGTTGAAGCCTGTGTGCTTCATGGGTTGAAGAGAAGAGCTGCTGGTTTCTTAAGAAGCAACAAGATAGCGGCGCTCTTCACCAAAGTGGCCAAAAACTTCGCTCCGGCTGAAGAGCTGTGCCGAAAAGCCCAGGAGCTGGAGCTGGTCTTTGAGAGCAGGTCAGACCACACTTTACAACACACAGCTAAGACTCGCTCCGATATACAGAAAATAAACTTATAGAACAGGCGTATATTTAATGGGTATGGGGTTATGGTGCACACACCAAGGAAGGTCTTGTGTGTTTTTCCACCCTTTGGTGCTAAATGTACATCTAACTGCAAAGGGAAAACTGATTCTGTGAGCGTAGATTCAATTCATCTTTATTTTTATAGCGCTTTTACAATTTAGGTTGTGTCAAAGCAGCTTCACATAGAAGATTATAATGAATTGAAACGGTCTCAGTTCAGTTTTCAGAGTTTAAGTTCAGCTCAGTTTTTAGAGTTTAAGTTCAGTTTATTTCAGTAGATCATGCTTTCATATGCAGATTTCCTTAACCCAGTTCATATACCCATTTTATTTTAGTTTTATACTGTGCACACAACCTAAAAAACTGCAATGCATTTGCATTTGGCAACACATTTTTGAATGTTTGCATCTCATAGATATATATTTGTATTATTAATCCTTTATTTAGCCAGGAAGTCACATCTCTTTCCAGTGAGACTTGGATCCACTAAAAGCAACTTGCCAAAAAATACTGTTCAGGGTAAAATTATATTCAGTAGCACAAAAGTACACTGTAAATAAATGGTAGCTGTGGTTTGCAGAATTTTACCATTAAAAATAAAATTATACTTTATTATTATTATTATTATTATTATTATTATTATTATTATTGTAGTATTATATTAAACTGCAGTATTTCATTAATTTACCAATGTTAATTCACTTACATTTTGAAATATAAACGTCTACATTGCACATTTGTAATGCACAGATAAAAACGCCACCAAAAGAGATCGTGATGAGAAAGTCATAATGATAATGAAAAATTCATAGTTCATAATGAATCAAAGCTCACAAATTGTACATTGTTGTTCTTATAGTAGCTATTAAAGTCCTGCAAAATTATATTCAATCTAAAACCATTTTATTAACCATATTATATCATGCTTTTTATTTTAACATACATTCATTCATTTTCTTTTCGGCTAAGTCCCTTTATTAATCAGGGGTTGCCACAGTGGAATGAACCGCCAACTTATCCAGCATATGTTTTACGCAGCAGATGCCCTTCCAGCTGCAACCCATCACTGGAAAACACCATACACTCTCAT
Source organism: Danio kyathit (assembly GCA_903798195.1). Lineage (NCBI taxonomy): Eukaryota > Metazoa > Chordata > Actinopteri > Cypriniformes > Danionidae > Danio > Danio kyathit. The sequence goes on from LR812523.1 coordinate 24,975,267, forward strand.
TCACACACATACACTACAGACAATTTAACCTACCCAATTCACCTATAGGGCATGTCTTTGGACTTGTGGGGGAAACCGGAGCACCCGGAGGAAACCCACGTGAACATGAGGAGAACATGCAAACTCCACACAGAAATGCCAACTGACCCAGGTGGGGCTCAAACCAGCGACCTTCTTGCTGTGAGGCGATCGTGCTACTCACTGCGCCACCGTGACACCTTATTTTAATATATGATTGTAATATTATTATATTTTGAATATAAGCATAACACCAGTCTGTTTCACTGTAAAAAATGTAATGACAAAAAGACAAGACAAATATTTGTGTTGCTTTAACTTATTTTAATAAGTTTATCGGGTTTCAACTATTTTAAGTTATATAAAGTTTAACTCATTTCGAGAGGATCGCGTGCCTATGATTGACCACGCATAATCCAGGGGAGTTCTCGAAGCCTACCTGAGCTCAGACTCCCCTGACCTAAGCTCTCTCCTGGGACAGCATTCCAAACACGCATTTACATTGTCAAGCATCAGCAATGTGTGAACTCTTGAAATATTTTAGTCAATTTTATTGATGTTTTATGGATTTTATATGAAGTTAAGATGACTAGAAAAATTTATTTGGATCAACTAAAAGATTTAAGACAGCAAGATTTTTTTTACAGTGTTGATGTCATGGAAATTAAGCTTTTTAGTCAGTGAAAGTTAGGGAATAAAAAAAGCTTAAACTGAGGGAACACTGTATAGTAAGGAAACTTACTGTTAACCAGATAGCATAATTTTACTTTAGCATTTTTACAGTTTTACCATTAAAATCACTGCCATTTTTGTCAGTGTATGTCAAAGGAGATTCATTTTGAACTTTTTTTTTACACTTAAGTTTTTATTGCAAAAAGATAGAATTCACAACATCACTAGACATTTGTCACTTTTGCAGCTTTTCCATAATTTTTTTTATAATTTAGAACTTTTTTTGACTTTCTTCTTTGCTTCAGGCGAAGTCAGTCTCTCTCATACAGCGAGAGCACCCGGAAGATGCCCAAAGTCCTGAACTTCTCTCCTCAGGCCGTCAGACATGTGTGGATCCATGCCGCACTCATTGAGAAAGTGCTAGACAAGATTGTACTGTACCTGGTGGAAAACAGCAGGTGAGAGAGGTGGGATTGAATATATAAGGAGAAAGCAAACTTGACCAGTTCATTTCAGGTACAATTAGACTTGAAAACTTGTGTTATCTGAAGTTAAAGTTGTTTTCAATGTTGTTTCAGTAAGTTTTATGAAAAAGAGGCTATCCTAATGGACCCAGTTGATGGCCCAATCCTCGCTTCTTTGCTAGGTAAACCTGTTTTTATGATGATGAATCTAATTCTTAAAGCTGAAATTGTTTAATGGTGTCAAGAAATGGTTAACTTTATGAGTTTATATTAAGAGGCCATGAACTGCTTTAACGGAGGTCATAATTTAGAAATAATAGACAGTTTTGTTTTTATCAGGTTTTTGACCCTCTCTTTGAAATAAACTATTTTGGTTGACTATTTTGGCATATTAAAGCTAGTGGACCAATCTGGGTAAAAACTTAAAAATCCTCAAGTGCAGGGCTTGACATTAACTTTTTTGATCACCAGCCACTGTGGCTAGTAGTTTTCCAACATTACTAACCACTCGCCATTTTCACTAGTCACACTTTTGTTGTTGGAAAAAGATATTTTATATGCATAAAATTTGACTTTGACATGCTAAAAGTACTTGATTTAGACTTTGTGTTATGTCCTCATTCATTTCACTTTTTTGTGTATGTATGAACTTGCTTAATGTGCATGAGCAAATGAGTTGTGATTTCATAGTGTCGCATTGGAATTATTATTTTTTTTATTTTACATAACTTTTCAGGGCTTAAAATGAAGGATTTACCAAATGTATCGCTAATAAATTATTTCTTAAGCACAAATTTTGAATAATGTGTCAAAACAAGCTAAATATAGCCGTATGCATGCACTTTTTATTCAACAAAACCTTTCTTAAAAAAACAACAACTGGCATTTAAAAATAATTATTGCCATGTATCTAAAACTATGCACAGTAATCTGTCCTGGCTAAAGGTTCCAGATCACCAGTGAACTACACATAAATGGGAAGTTAATCTCCTATTAAAGCAATGTTATTGTAAAAATGATAATTAAACTATATCAACAAAAATAACTGTAAGCAAAAGAAAGCAGGTGAAAAACATACTGTGTGTGATAATGGAAGGATGATCATGCGCACACAGGTAACGTTAGGCCCATAATCTATTCAAAGATTGGTTAAAGCGAAAGCGGGAACCACTGCTGCTTACAAAAATCAGTTTTTTTTTAAAACGTCTGGAGCTCTTAAAAGCAGCAGGACTGTGGGTGCACGAGCATCACTTTATGTCCAGTTCATTTCAAAGAGAACCGATAACAGCAGTTGTGTTTACAGGCACAGTTGCTTCGCACAAGGAAATGGGAGCACGCACGCTTTCTAAACAGTCATGCGCATCACATCACCTGTGCACGCAAGTAACGTCCTCTCATTCGATATTCAGCTGCTTTCTTTTGCTCACGTGAATGCTATTTTTGTCAGTCGTGCTGCTTCTCGATTCTAAAATCATATTTGCGTGCATATTGGGCCATCTCTATTTTCAAACCCTGCTTTTAAGAAAACTACAATATAAAAATTATTTTCAACCAGCCAAAGTGGCTATTAGGAGTGTCTATCTAACCCGCCACACCTGAAATTTACCCGCATTTGGCGGGTGTTAATGTCAAGTCCTGCTCAAGTGTATTACAAAGAAATGCAGACACATGGTAAAAAACATGGTGAGACTAGATCACCCAAAAAGGAAAATTCTGTCAATTGGTCTAAACGTATATTTGGGTTTCTTTCTTCTGATGAACAGAAAAGTAGATCTTTAGAAAAAGCTGTAAATCGTTAGCCATTGACTTCTATTGTTTTTATTTCCTACTGTGGATGTCAATAGCTATAGCATTTTGGATATGCGCATAAAAAAACGGTTGATGGAAACGCCATGATGCGCATCAATTTTGAAAATGCGCATAAAAAACATATGCGCATAACTGAGTAGGATAAACTTTTTATTCGATAAGAAAAGATGCGCATAAACTACGATAGAAACACTTTTACAGCACAAATTCCAGTGTGCGAATTAAAAAAAGGTCATGTGATTTCGTTATAAGAGATCATGTGATGATAAAAATGTGTGTAAATGGACAAACCAGCAGGCTGACCACATTTTAAACCATCTGAAATGTTGTTTTTGTCATTCTAAAATGCCTAAACCGTTTCAGTATTAGTGTTATTATATCATTAATGACATCTGTGCTCTGCATCTGACACCTTCAAATGCCACCGCGCGTTCACTGCATGTCAGGATTGCCTTCTGAGGCGCAGGTCATTTATTAAATGAAGAAAAGATTGACGCAGCTTCTCCTACTGCAGCAATCTCAGTTTTTACAGTTGATATTTGGTGCCAGTTAATCAGGAAGTGACTATTTTGTTTGCTTTGACTCGTTGGATGGAAATGCAGCTTTATTTGCACGTCTTTTATGCGATAATCCAGTTTTGCGCATAACATTCATTCGCATTTTTGGATGGAAACATAGCTAATGGCTAGCAGCATCCAACATGTTTTTCGAATATTTTCTTTTGTGTTCAGAGGAAAAAAGAAACTCGTAATGGGTTGGAACCACCTGAGGGAGAGTAAATTGTGAGTAAAGTTTCATTTTTGGGTGAACTAATCCCTTTAAGAAGTGCTTTTGTGATTTTGGGCCAACAATACATTATTGAGTTCTGAAATGTACTGTATGTTTATAAAAGTACATCAACCTCTTATATTTGCACTTGATACTGTAAGTGTATTAGAGTATCAGATAGATTACCAAAATGATGATCACATCAAATTCTTTTCGGTTGTCAGAGTTTCTGCCTGTGTGAAGCATTTTAAGTACACTCATCACAGTGTGAGGATGCTGGCTTAGAATGTGCTTCATTCATTGGGCTTTAACATGACTACAGTTTCTATAATTGTTTCTTTTGTGTTGCTGGCATTGTTCAAATAATCAGTTTGGAACTTTATTTCTTCAGTGGGCCCCTGTGCGTTAGAGTACACTAAAATGAAGACGGCAGATCATTTCTGGACAGATCCTTCAGCTGACGAGTTGGTGCAAAGGCATCGTATTCACAGTGGCCACTGCCGACAAGACTCACCTACAAAGAGACCAGCCCTCTGCGTGAGTGACCCATGTCTGTATAAATATGTTTAACATCTGATGTGATATGTGGGATTTTTTTTTTTTTTTTTTACATATTTGGGATCATCCACCATTACCCATTTATAGTTCAATAAGGAATCTTGCCGTGATCGTGGATGATCAGCTGTCCTTTAAAGAGCATATTGCTACAAACAGCTCAATCATGCAGGTTTGCACTCTTCAACATCAGAAAAATCAGACCCTTCTTAACAGATCATGCTGCACAACTGTTAGTCCAAGCTCTTGTCATTTCAAGGCTGGACTACTTCAATGCTTTTCTAGCTGGTCTCCCATCCTGCACCCTTAACCCTCTGCAGATTATCCACAACCAAGAGCCAATGTAGCACCTCTCTTCATTAGTTACAGGTTAAAGCTTGGATCAAGTTCAAATCATTGATGCTTGCTTATATAACAGCCACTGGCACTGCACCTTCTTACCTCCACCTGCTCCTGAAGGTCCACATCCCCTCCAGGAGACTCTGTTCAGGGATTGTGCATCGCCTTGTGTTACCCACACGGACTGCAGATTGACTAATGTCCTTCAAACGACAACCAAAAACCCATCTTTTCTGAGAGCAGCTGAGCTCCAGTGAAGAAAACCAAGACCCCTTTTTTTCTTCCCTACGTCATCACGCAGCAATCCAAAATACTATAAATTCTGAGTATGCCTCACACGGATGAGTGGGCTTGACAAACCACCTGTCGAAAACACACTCATTCATCTCTCTGACACATTAACCGACACAAACACTGTTCACTTATGAAGTGTGCTTCACACAGGTGAGTGGGCTTGACAAGCCACCTGTAGAAACACTTTTTCCCTCAAAAAAACTCTACCATTCTTACTTTAGCACTAAATTCTCTGAGCACAAACAAGTTACTTTGTATAAATACCTTTTCTTGTGTGTATTACCTCTACATGTTGAATCGCTGAAAGCCTCCTTAATTGTAAGTCGCTTTGGACAAAAGTGTCTGCTTGATGTAAATGTAATGTACCTAATTTATTCAAACAGTGTCTAACACTTTAATACACTGACATGATTGAGAGAAAGTGGAATTTCTAATATGGTGAAATAGGTCCTACCTTCACAATAAAAGAGTCAATAGTTGGTAATTTTATAGCTTTTTGCCAGAGAAACAAACACTTGTTGTTTTCATGAAATACATAGTTTGGCTTCATAGGGCCACTGGCTGGGCCACCCTGATATAAGAGCTTTTTTAAAATGTGATTAGAGATGATGAAACAAATATATGGAAGAGGAGATTATGCTGAATTTGAAAAAGTGTGGTTACCAGTTTCCAGTTTTTTTTTATAATATTTGGTCTTTAATTCAATTTTTTCAATTCAATTCATCTTTATTTCTATAGCACTTTTACAATGTAGATTGTGTCAAAGCAGCTTCACATAGAAGTTCTAGTAAATTGAAATTGTGTCAGTCCAGTTTTCAGAGTTGAAGTTCAGTTTAGTTCAGTTCAGTGTGGTTTAACTATCACTGCTGAAAGTCCAAACACTGAAGAACAAATCCATCGATGTGCAGCTCTACAAGTCCCAAACAAAGCAAGCCTTTGGCTACAGTGGCGTGGAACAAAACTTCACCAATTGACAAAAGTGAAGGAAAAAAACATTGAAAGAAACCAGGCTCAGTTGGGCACGACCAATTCTCCTCTAGCCAAACTTCCTGTGCAGAGCTGCAGTCTAGGCGCCAGAGTCTTGAATGCCCAAAATGGATGCATGGAGGCATTAGAAATGTTCTCCCAATAGTATTTGGGTTATGTGCAGATACGACTATAAGTAAATATGGAATTGTTTTTGATGCTGTCAATGGTGATCCTACACTGTAAAACCCAACAGTCAACTTTATCAAATGAGTGTAGTTTACTCAAAATTGACTGAACTTTAATTCTACTCATTTGAAAAGAGTTTTGAACTCCGTGTTGAAGGCAATGAGTTAATTAAATACCTCATTACTTCAACTTAAATCGAGAAGGTTCCCAGTACTCATATAGATTAGTTATTTAACTCAAATAGTTTGTTGCAATCGGTTTCCTCAAATGGTTTGAGTTGCCTTAACTTATTAGGTTTTACAGCACTCAGTTGGTTTGAGTTCTCTTTATTTATTGGGGTTTACTGTGCTCCGATTGCTTCATTTACTCAAATGGATTAAGTTCACAGCACTCATTAGGAGTAGTTTTTGAACTTAAATGGTTTGTTGCAATCAGTTTCCTCAAATGGTTTAAGTTACCTTAACTTTTTTGGTTTTACAATGTATGAATACTTTCAAAATGATTGTGCAGGATAGTAAATTTAGGGGTTATGGCAGAATCAATAAATGCTCTGTTGAAAATGGTTGGTCTTTAAAGGGCACCTATGGTGAAAAATCTACTTTTCAAGCTGTTTGGACAGACATGTGTAGGTATAGTGTATCTACTGTCATATTGGGGTGATATAAACACACCCAGTCCTTTTTTTCAATTTAACAACATAAAAACAGTGAACCAATTGGAGCGGTTTTGAGACCGACCGCAACTTGACGTAGGAGTGCGGTCCCCCCACCCACCGAATTGATTGACAGCTGCGTATTAACATGTCTCCGTAGTAACGTGTATAATCATACCAACAACTCAGGATGTGTGCAAAGCAACAAGGAATAAAGGATCTGTTCAGTTTGCTAGGATCATCAATCATCATCAAATGTGATCAAGAGTGAGTTTTACAAGTTTAAGATGTTTTAAAACAGTGCATGTTTGTAATAAATTACAGCGATTTACTTCAGCTTTACTTCATCAACACAGCCACATGTCAGAACAATTATAAAAGATGCTTCAATCCCGGTTTGTGGACGTTCAATCAGGTTTATTTTGTACATTAACATAACAGATATTCATACAGAAATGGATATTAACGTGTATCCTGTCACATTTGCATGCAAAAACAGTGCAAATCTAAATGCGCTCTGTCTGTGTGTGTGCGTGTCCGCGTTATGTGTGTGTGTATTTGTGTGTGTGCGTGAACTTTGTAACGACATTGTGTGTGACTCATCCTTGCAACTCCACAACATGCATCAAGTACTTATTGGTAAGACTCTTACTGTAGTTTTTCTCACAAACGTTACGTGAGATCTTATTCCTTCGTGTTGTCTGTTGTCTGACGCAGCCGAGGTAGCTGCTGCCAGGCATGTGGAAACGGTGGGCGTGAAGGACTAGCCTTAAAGGTGCAGTACACAAAAACCGCTAGCTAATACTAAATGCTACAAAATAGGAACTTATGAAAGGTATAATAAAAAATCTGATGGGTGTTTTGAGATGAAACTTCACAGACACATTCTGCAGACACAAAAGACTTATATTAAATCTGGAAAAAGTGGTAACCTAGGTGCCCTTTAAAAGTCAAAAATAAGATATAATCATATAAAACATTGATATTTTCTGTCTATTTACACTTCAGATTAGCATATGGGAATTCTCCTGTGTGTGCATTTGAACAAGACAGCGGTGCCATTTCAAATTGAAAGTTCAGGTCATTTAAAATTCACTTGACGTTTTAAACCTTGCCTCAAGGAAATGTCAGGGGTTGCAAGCAGTGTATAGTCAGTCAATTGAAGTCATAATACATGGTGACATAACAAGACTAGTTTTTTAGTAATACGCTAAAGTGCTTTCAGTTCCTTTATTATTATTATTATTATTATTATTATTATTTGTGAATTACGCATTGTTTGTCTGGTTGTTTTACACAGACTATTTCTTAAATAAGGCAACATTCTAAATAATTAAAATCTCAATATATCAATGCACGGTTTTGTAGTTTTCTCATTTAGCAGATGCTTTCATCCAAAGCGACTTATAAGCGAGGATAAAAGAAGCACTTCAGATCATCAGAGTTAGTTGTTATTTGCTTGTTTTCATTGATGTTTTTTTTTTTTGTGGTCTTTGAAATCAGTGCAGTTCCTCCGATACAGAGGGTTGAGATCTATAAGAGTCATGCTGCGGTCAGTGTGTTTGAGTGTGGTGTGCTGTTTATGAGGAGAGTATGAACCTCCACTCAAGAGACACGCTTCACATCATTACACAGCTCCATTACCAAACCAGCCGTCAGATTCCTGACTGATCACCCTCTCCGGCCATCGCCAACACCCACATTAACAGCAGGACACGCGCTGCTTGTTTTTCGTCTGCAACAGATCTGACTGCACTGCACTCCAGGCTTGTTTTCTGATGGGTTTTTTTTAACAAATATCTGCCAGTGAGCTGTAAAAGTAAAGGGATTCTGCTGAGTGCCTATTTGATAAATGAATTAGGAGACGTGTCACTAATGACTGACCTGCGGCCACACATTTTTCCACTTTAGATTGATGGATGTAGTGGCTTAATACAAGGAAAACAAGACGGATGCACTTTGTTTTGCTAGGGTTTCTAACTTTTATTCTTTATGTTGTCTAGTGGATCACTGATTCAATATTTTGGTTGAAAGAAATCACCCGCATCGAATGTTATCACTCAATAAATGGGTGTTATCAGTGGTTATCAGCTGATAGATATGGGCCAGTAAGGGCCTTCTGCGCCTACTGGTAGGCTTAGAAGGCTGATATCATCCATCAAAATATCTTTTCTTTGTGTTCAACAGATGAAAAAGAAGCCATAAAGATTTAAAGACAAAAGAAGATATTTTAAAAAATGGCACCCATTGACTATCATATTAATTTGGTTCCTACTATAGAAGTGGATGGGTCCCATCAACCATTCATTCATTCATTCATTTTCTTTTCGGCTTAGTCCCTTTATTAATCTGGGGTCGCCACAGCAAAAGGAACCCCCAACTTATCCAGCATATGTTTTATGCAGTGGATGCCCTTCCAGCTGCAACCCATCACTGGGAAACATCCATACACGCTCATTCACACATACACGCACTCATACACTACGGTTAATTTTAGCATACGCAATTCACCTTTGGACTTGTTGGGGAAACCGGAGCACACGGAGGAAACCCACACGAACACGGAGAGAACATGCAAACTCCACACAGAAATGCCAACTGACCCAGCCGAGGCTCGAACCAGCGACCTTCTTGCTGTGAGGTGAACGTGCTACCCACTGCGCCACCGTGTTGCCTCCCATCAACCAGCATTTTTCAAAATATCTTTTGTGTTCAACGGATGAAAAAGAAGCCGTAAAGATTTAAAGACAAAAGAAGATATTTTGAAACATGTTGCTAGCCGGCAGCCATTGACTTCCATAGTACTTTGGTTTCTACTATGAAAGTGGATAGGTCTCATCACCCAGCATTTTTCAAAATATCTTCTATTGTGCACAACAAATGGAAAAAAAAAAAAAAAAACATTTAAAGACAAAATAAGATATTTTGAAAAATGTTACTAGCTGAAACCCATTGACCTCCATAATAATTTGGTTCCTACTATGGAAGTGGATGGGTCTCTTCAACCAGTATTTTTCAAAACATCTTCTATTTTGTTCAACAAATGAAAAAAAAAAAAACATTTAAAGACAAAATAAGAATCTTTTGTGTTTAGCAGATGAAAAAAAACCCATAAACATTTAAAGACACAAGAAGATATTTTGAAAAATGTTGGTAGCTTGCACCTATTGACTTTTATTGTAATATGGTTCATACTATAGAAGTGGATGATTCCCATCACCCAGCATTTTTCAAAATATCCTCTTTTGTGTTCAACAAATGAAAAAAAAAACATTTAAAGACAAAATAAGATATTTTGAAAAATGTTGCTAGCTGGCACCCATTGACTTCTGTAGTAATTTGGTTCCTACTATGGAAGTGGATGGGTCCCATCAACCCGTATTTTTCAAAATATCTTCTTTTGTGTTTAGCAGATGAAAAACCCCCATAAATATTTAAAGACAGAAGATTTTTTGAAAAATGCTGGGAGCTGGCACCCATTGACTTTTATAGTAATTTGGTTCCTACTATAGAGGTTAATAGGTCCCATCACCCAGCATTTTTCAAAATATCTTCTATTGTGTTCAACAAATAGACAAAATAAGATATTTTGAAAAATGTTGCTAGCTGGCACCCATTGACTTCTGTAGTAATTTGGTTCCTACTATGGAAGTGGATGGGTCCCATCAACCCGTATTTTTCAAAATATCTTCTTTTGTGTTTAGCAGATGAAAAACCCCCATAAAGATTTAAAGACACAAGAAGATATTTTGAAAAATGTTGGTAGCTTGCACCTATTGACTTTTATTGTAATATGGTTCATACTATAGAAGTGGATGATTCCCATCACCCAGCATTTTTCAAAATATCCTCTTTTGTGTTCAACAAATGAACCCCACCCCCACAAAGATTTAAAGACAAAAGAAGATATTTTGAAACATGTTGCTAGCTGGCATCCATTGACTTTCTTATTAATTTGGTTCCTACCATAGACGCGGATGGGTCCCATCACCCAGCATTTTTCAAAATCTCTTTTTCAGATGAAAAAAACCCATTAAGATTTAAAGACACATGAGGGAGAATAAATTATAAGGTCATTTTCATTTTTTCCTGTGAACTATCCCTTTAAGGCAGTTTAAATAGCTAAGGGGGATTAACCCAGTATTAGTAAGATGCACTTATTAAAGTGGCTTATTGCATGCATTTTTCAATAACGTGTGTGTGTGTGTGTGTGTTCAGATTCAGAAAAGGCACTCCAGTAGCAGTATGGATGAAAGGCCATCTCCCTCCCCCTCTGCCAGAGACTACGTGGAGTCTCTTCATCAGAATTCCAGAGCGACCCTCCTGTTCGGCAAGAACAATGTTCTGGTGCAGCCGGTAAATAATACATTAAACAGCTGCCCATAACCACAGTGGGTTATTTCCAAATGCTATTACTAAACGTCAAATAGCTTTTTATCGTTATTATATATAAAAAAAATAACAATCTAGAAAAAAATCAATACAAATCCAGCAGCAATAAAGCATGAGCAGTATTTATTGTTAATTAAAGCTTTGTGACGTGGGCTTCTGTTGTGGTGTTTTCAGAGGGATGATATGGAAGCGGTCCCAGGATACCTCTCTCTGCACCAGACGGCTGACTGCATGACTCTGAAATGGACGCCAAATCAGCTAATGAACGGCTCAGTGGGAGATCTTGACTATGAGAAGAGGTGAGATAAAAAAATAAACACAATAAGCTCATTTTAAAGGGGAACAAGGCTTGTTCATCAGTAGATTAATCATGTTAACCCTTTAACTGCCTGCTCTATCAAATGGTTGACCATATTTTGACTGTTTTAAATAATGGTTTACACACACAGCATTGTTGGTTTACATCAAAATCAAACAAACATGATTCTGTTGCACTACTACACTTGATTTTGTTTTATTGTAAAAAACAACAAGAAAGCATGTTAAATGAGAATCTGAAATATTTGATAAAAATAAAGATGATTAACGTTCAAAAATGAATAATTTTGATTATGTTATTAAATAAATTGGTCTTACACTTCATATTTTCATAGTATTCATAGTACTTTTACTATAAACCTCTACCATTTGGTAGAGGTTGATATTTTAGGAATTAGGGGATGTGTTGAAAAAAATGAATTGAATGTGTTAACTAATGACATTATGAGTTAAGAAATGCAATCCATAAATGTTTTTTCTTGGTGGGGCAGTAAAAGTATATGATTTATTAGTTTTGAATTATTTATGTGGTGTTTTATTTATCTCTTTAAATTGCAATATCACATGATATTATAAGATGTCATTTATAATAGTTTCTAAGTCTGCAATTACACTGCATGGTTCAAGTGACTCAATTCTGATTTTTTTCTTCTTCTGTGTGGCATGGATCGGATATGGCCCAAGTACGTGTAAGCAGGAAAAAATCACATGGATTCTGATTTACTCAAGTCAGATTCAGCCCTTGTTCATATGTGGAAATGTATCCGATATGAATCGAGTCTGTGCCCTCGTGTAAGCATGTAGATGGAATTTTCATCTGTCAATGTGAGTCGCGCATCAATAAAACCATAGTGAATGACGTCAACTTTGACGCTTTCATTTCAGAACAGACATCAGCATAGTCGCAAACCTTAAATCTAATACACGAGGACTAAAAGAGCTTTTATACTGTCATGTAGCACAAGTATCACAAGTATCTAAGCAAGTATCATGTAGCACAAGTATCTAAGCATGTTGACGAGAGCAAAAGAGCGCAACATCCACCACGTAACCAATTTAAACTAATATAAAACTATTGCATACATCACGTACATGTATCACGCCATGGACATTACATTAAAATGCCTACTGGTTTAAAAAGGCCTTGATTAAAGGAAGATGGCCAAATGAGAACTTTTCTTTCATAAACTATAGCAAAACAACTTGTCAAAAAGAATTTAAAAAAAATGAAACCCTGCAAACAGATCAAATACAGGAACGGAGAAAAAGGAGCTCTTTTATTATCAGCTGTCAGCACCCGCTCTTTTTTTTTTTTCCTGGTTATTGTTTCTTTCTCGTTGCTGTGTAAATGCAGACAATCGGATACGAGTCACTTTTAAAAGATGATGTAAACCGGTCATCAAAAAAATCGGATACAGTCACAAAATCGGAATTGACCTTTAAGATCTGGAGTGTAAATGCAGCCTATATCTGTTGTCGAACGTGGTTCTCCGACAAAATAGAAGCTACAGTATAATGTTTGATAGAAAGTAGTGTAATATTATATTCTTTTAAATGCTATTGCTATGTGGTTTAAAATACTAGTCAATGTTATTTATTAAATAATGCTTTCATTTAAAGTAAATGTTCGTTTGTTTAATAGTTTTAATACTAATAGTTTAGTATTATTCATGTTGTTGTTGTTTTTGTTTATTTATATAGGATAATGAAGTGACTTATATTCTTATATTTCATTCTAAATACATCAGTTTAATTCCCACATTTTAAGGCCCAAGGTGTTTTTTTACATGCATTTTTTATTTCTCTTTGCTATTTGGGCTTATTGGAACCTAACTAGAATAAAAATCTAAGTATCATCTTTTGATATGATGTACTTTTAGAGAAAAATGATGTCCATATATGTGGACTCGTGGTCCAAATTTACATAAAACACTTTTTCCTGAATTTTCTTTTATGCATATTTAACATAGAATATTTTTTTGAACTTGCTTTGACTATCAGAGAGTAAAAACAATCCCCCCCCCCCCCCCCCCCCCCCCCCCCCCCCCCCCCCCATTTTGGACAGTTAAAAATAGGGTTTGGGACATTTCATATGCTGCAAAACAATTGCAGCATGACACTGTATGTCTGTAACAAAATATAAAACATTCAAAGTGTTTTAAAATAGCCACTTAAGAGCTAAAAATGTGCTGTCCATGTATGTGGACACTCGGGCCCTAGGAGGTTAAAGCTGCTAAAAAGTTTGTCACATTATTATTCATATATATTTTTTTTTTACACCTGATGGGTTTGCACCCTTGATTATAATGAACTCTGTATTAATGCTGAAAAAAAAAAAAGGCATGCTCCAATCTTTCTGCCGGAGATCCTATCGGCTGATAATCACATTTTATGACTCAGTTGGTACTCGCTAATCTGGCCGATCGCAAGTGTTTATTTACAGGTTTACAAGCAGAGGAAGATCCATTTTAACTTCTTATAGATCAAATATGTACTCCAAACTTTTTCTTGATTGAGACATGTTGAATTCTCCTTTCGTCATTTCCAATGTTTCCAAATTCCATTGTTAGTCATTTTTCTTACCAAATTTTGTATCCATCTTATCTATTATTTTTTGTATAGCTGCTTCTGACCATGATGTGTCCACACTTAATGGTTATATGAGATGTGTTTAAGGAATTATATGCAGCATCTTTACTTAGAGTATCATACTTAGATGGAAAATGTGCTTTATCCATTATAAAGCTTGACACATAAGAATCAGTACTCTGTATCGGCCGACCACCATGACAAGGAATTGGTACTCTGTATCAGCTCCAAAAATCCTGATCAGAGCATCCCTTATAAACAATGCAAACTTTTCTTACTTTAGGTGAATTTTATTTTATTATTATTTTGAAATATTGAAAAAAAATATTTATTATTTTAGATGTATTTTTGCATTGGTCTGTATTGTTCAGTCATGCTGGTCACAAGCCACTAAAATGTCTGTGTTCTCCTGCAGTGTTTACTGGGACTATGCCATGACCATCCGCCTGGAGGAGATTGTGTATTTGCACTGTCATCAGCAGGGTAGGTGACATTGTGCCAGTTCATGAAAAAGCCAGCTGGCAGACAAATGACACACATGCTGCATTTTCGTATCCATCCATACATCTGAAAGTTCAGTTTAAATGAATCATACACATAAAATGATTTTAATATGACAGTAAGAAATTGTACAATATTAAGTTGCTAAATGTTAAAAGCTTATCTAACATCAACATTGATCAGTATCTAGTCTCTTTTGGCATAGTAAATCCACTCGGGTGTACAGTACTTAAATATCCAGCCAATATTCTCAATAGTTCTTGCCCTTTTCATATTTATCCAGGCACAAGATCAGCCGACTGTTAAGAGGGAGCAAAATTAATCATAACGTAATTGCTTCTGGAGAGAGATGACAATTTAAAGTGAGGCTTTGCTCAGATTATGAAGCCATGTAATTCAGCTAATAATGGCAGTGAATAATTCCTTATTGCAAAAGCTGTGTCATGGGAATAATTGACATATTAGGATGATTCATATATTTGGTACAGTTAAACAGGTTATATTATCCTTTTTTATAAGATGTAATATAACTCTTAGATACCCCAATAATGTGTCTATGAAGTTTCAGCACAATTATTAGTAGTATTATACCATGCTCCCTAGGGTGTAAACAGAAACCTTTTAAAAGGAACTACAGGTATTAAGACCTGTGTGGCTTAATATAAATGATGTCTCTTACTTAAATTTGTTGTAGAAAACCAATGTAAAATGTGTTATTTAAAAAAAAATGCACATTTATTTTGGACTATGGAGGTGGGGGTGACATCAATGGATGCATCAAGGGAGCCAAATACCACAAATAAACACATAGCAGTGTCTTTATAGAATGATCATGGGATATTTATGTACACCAGGGGAGTATTACAGAATGTTTCTTATCTTGGGTCTTAACTTAAGATATGATGTGTTACATTATCTTGCAAAATCATATTTCCTCTCTATGTACTCTATATCAATATGTATCTTTATTTACTTGTGATTTGTCATGGAAATGTAATGTCTTCAGGGGTCTTCAAGAGACTTTCTACCATTAAAAATCTTCATTCATGTTGCAACACAGGCTCATTCTGAAAATGTAGCCCTATATACATTTCTGGAGATCGCGAATTATGTAGCCAGAAGTACGTATGGCTGCATTTCGTCTTTAAAAGGAACGTTACGGCGAGTACGATGCTTTTCCTTTTCGCAAATACCAGCTGACTGCTTACCTCCATATGGACGGCTTTCCCGCTGTTATCAGTTTGTCCCGTTAGCTCGCCATGAACGTTGGCGGACTTGAAATGCAGAGAGGAGTTGACTAGGGATGCACCGATCCCGATACTTGGATCGGATATCGGTTCGATATCGCATATTTTTGCTGGATCGGGTATCGGCCTGCTGGTACCGCTCAGAATCCGATCTTGCGCGTGCGCTGTATTTTGTGTAATTTATAAGCCAACAAAAGCCACGAAGGAAGCCTATTATAAAGCACTAGAAAGTTGACAAGCAGAACTACTATATCATAAATGTTTTGAAGCCATTCTATAGTTTAATGTGAAGCACAGATGAATATTCACGTGGTTAAATTCATGTTCACTTCAGCGCTTCCCGCCGTTGCGCCTGTCAATCATTCTCCATTCATTCACAATTCAAACTGCGTGTCGCGTTCATGACAGCACGAAAAACTTTCTCCAAGACTATTTGTTCTTGTTAGTTTAAATAATCAGTGTGGAAATGCATTTAGTTTTGCATTAAATGGGTCCATTTTGACCTGAAACATAGAGATCATTGCTGTTTCTAAATCATGCGCAGTGTCTGTTAGATCAGCAGATCGCATTCACAACACTGGAGTAGGGTTAGCCAGCCTATTATCTCCGCTTTACACACAAAGTAGGCCAACCTGAAACTTTAAATTAGAAAAGGCTCAATAATCATTGGACATCCTCAACGCACTGATTTCTCGCCTTTGTGCTGCTGTTTTGGAAGTGTCCGTATACCGGAGGGCTGCGCGCTGTGTCTCAGTGATGCAAGCGCTTCATTCAGGCACCGGCTGCGCAGACGCGTCATGCGCCGCTCCGTAAGATTATTCTTATAATAGGCTAAGTTTATGTTATTATGTTCCTTCCGCGAATGTTTGTTCCTTCTTATGTTTGTGCTGCGAAAAGTTTGTAAAGCCTGGCTCATTGTGGTTTAGTTGATTAAATTATTAAAAGTGAAAATGACGGCCCGGGGGGCATGTGAATTGTCATTAACAGAAAAGTATTTAGCCTAATATAGGCTACTCTGAAACTGAATATTTCGCTGTAATTTTATATATATATATATATATATATATATATATATATATATATATATATATATATATATATATATATATATATATATATATATATTAACATTTTATTTAACAGATCAGTTTGTCAGATTGTGCACTAAAGCATATAAGCGGACCTTGTTTTGAACTTTACATCAAATATTCTTGTTTATTTTGTAGATAACTGACCAACAAAACTACATTAAACAAAACCAACAAATTATACCAAACGAAATTCGTTTAAAAAAGATAATTTTTCAGACAAAAAATTATTTTACAGACATGCTTTCAGTTTCTCCATCTCACGCAGCTATAGGCGAGGGAATGTTTATGAAGTAAAACTGCCTCAGACGGTTTAGTTTAGTCTGCTTCAAACCTGCAGGAAAATATCAGGCTTTGCTAAAAGGCCGATTGTTTTACCAATGATTAGGGTCAATAGTGGTAGCCTATTACAGATTTCAAAGAAAAATCTGAATATTAAAAAGGAAACATAGGCTGGACCACATCAGATCAATGTCATAATGAATGCTCAAATAATGTAGTCCATAGTTTATAGCAAGCATCATATTTAGTTAAATTGTGCCATCTGTCATCTACAGTAGCCCTATAGGTCTGTTACTTTTACTGAAGAAGATATATTATTTGAGTTAATCAGCAGAACTAAAGAAACCATATTATGTTAATAAAAAAATAATAATAAAAAACAGCACAATATCGGGATCGGATCGGTATCGGTCGATACTCAGAATTTTAGTATCGAGATCGGATCGGTTTCAAAAAAATGGTATCGGTGCATCCCTAGAGTTGACCATGACGAATTGGTTCGAGTCAGGCAAAGAATGGTTCCAGAAAGCGGGTAAGACAAAAACAAAAGCTGAACAATAAAATAAACAAGTTAATAACAGGGTGAGAATGTGGTAAAATCTGAAAACGTAATAAACATCAGGTGAGGGCTTATCTTTTTCTGGATTGCTTTTTAAAACTGTCGGTTGGGTTTAGGGAAGGGGGTGGGCGGGTCAGTCGGTGCTTTTGAAAACACTATTGGTTGGGTTTAGTTAAGGAGGAGGGTGGCTCAGTCGATCGGTCAGTTAGTCGACAGCGGCCTCTGGTGGGTTTACACGAGAACAGCAGGTGCGAAAGGCACTTGCAAGAGAAATTTGAGATCTAAAAAAACTTACACATCGCCTTCTGGTGGATTCACGATAACAAAAACTGCAAAAAAAACATAGCTCCTGGGACGTATTTGGTTCTCTCCAGAAATATATGTAGCGGTAGGTTTTCAGAATGAGCCTGGGTTGTCATTTTCAATCATCAATAAATGTAATGCCAATTGAAATGACGGCACAATTGGCACAGCTATTGGGTTGCCCTAAAGTTGACATTTAATGTCATTGATGTTTCTGTAATACCACCTTCCAATATGTAGTTAAGATAAGATAATGCAACTAGAACATGCTGTTCTGTAATAGATTTTGTCCTAAATGTGGTCCTAAGGAAAATTACCATGGTTACCAAACGGATATAAGATTTTAAAGTTAGGATCTTTCTGTAATATGCCTCCAGGGTACCTGTAGATACTGTTTACATTTCAGTTTAGCGACTCATTTATTTTCAAATTGCAGTTTGTTGCTCAATTTCTAGGGTAATGGAAATGCAGCTGGTGTCTCTTAGACATGGTGACAATACACTACTAATCCAACTCAACCAGGCCTCAACTTTGGTCATGCCTTATGTGGGAATGACTTAAATTCAGGTTATTGTGTGTATATACATACAGTACATATAGTGATGAGTAATAATTGTATGATGTATGTGTTTTTGTCTGAAGTGGACTGTGGGGGAACAGTGGTTCTGGTTAGTCAGGATGGGATTCAGAGACCTCCGCTGCGTTTTCCTCGTGGTGGTCATCTTCTTCAGTTCCTCTCCTGTCTGGAAAACGGTCTGCTGCCTCACGGCCAATTAGACCCACCACTGTGGTTGCAAAGAGGAAAGGTTAGAAACCAATCACTATAATGTTACTGGTTAGAAATTGATCGGGATAATATAGAAACTGATCTTTATTTAATGTTACCATAGACCTTTCTCCAGTATAGACCTTTTTCATAGATTGCGAAATTAACTATTATTACCCTTTTTTTATTTCAAATATATAACTAATCCAAACAAATATAATTCAGCTGAATATTTGACACACACTTACTGTCCCACTTTTCTAACATATTAATTGAAGGACTGGCACAAAGGGAAAATAAAGTAGCATTTTGAAATTACAGAAAAACACACACCATGGTAAATACTACCCAATTCCATTTAACTAAATGAAACATAAACTGCTCCCGATTAATAGAATCAACATGCAAATCAGCCAGCTTAGTATCAGTAATGTATTTCTATTGGTAATTTTTGGAAATTGTATGACGTTGCTGTAAATTTGCATGGCATTAATAATAGCCTCTTTCAGACAGCGATACCGGTAAATATCTGGAAAATTTCCGGAACGACTTTACCGGTAGATTAAAAAAAATGTGTTCACACAGGCAAGGACGTTCCAGAATTTTTCCGAAAAAGACTATTCACACATCCATTCCAAAAAACCGGTAAATTCTGGCATTATTAACCAGAAATGATCTCTAAACTGCTGCGCTTGTATTTGTAAACATAATAGGGGTCAGGCTTTTGTTGATGGTTTCACTTTTATTTAAAGCTTTAGTATTCATGCAGCTGCTTTGTCCCAGAGACATCCAAAGGCAGAAGCGCGAACCGCAGCTAAATGTTTACACATTTGACTGCATTACAAATTCTGTGGATGGATAAGAATTCGATGAAAACATATGGAGGAACACTTTCGCATGTCGAGACATACATAATATGTGTGCGTGTGCTGGCACTCACCTGCTGCTTCACATGCACACGCGTCAAGTAACTGAAGCAGAGCCTGAAGGTAAACAAACGGGGGTTTAACATAAGCATTTTATCGATAATTATTTACACAGTTGGCATTAAGAAGAAACATAGAAACGTTATCTGACTAACATCTAGCAGCTAAATGTGTCTGGAAAAATGTTCAAAGGCTTTTATTTTCATAAACCTTTAGTGATTAGCTGGAGTAGACGTCTCTCTTTCCGGCAATTTTCCTTTTTCTCCGATTTTCCGGCAAATTACCTGTAATGTTACAACTTTTCTTTTTGGAAAATTGCCAGAACAAATTTACCGGTACTTTCAAAATGGACCTGTTCACACACGATCCCTTTCCGGGAAATTGCCCATGTGTGAAAGGGGCTATTGTTTGCTCTTTATAATGCCGTGATGTTTTGCGTGTGATATGTGCATTAGTGATGCGCGGATGGCGGTTAAATCCGCAGGCGCTGCGGATAATCCGCGGGTCGGTCGGGTAATAAAAAAATACATTATGATTAATTGTGGGTGGGTCACGGGTGGATGTAGCGGGTCATAGCAGTTGACCAGCAAAAAAGCAGAGAGTGGACTTCGCAGAATGTGAAGATGAGAGACGCCCAAAATAATGGATGAAGTGCAAGAGTACTGTGCTAACTTCAGTTAGAGGAGTCATCAGAGGGAAATCTGCTATCGTTCTGGGAGAAACAAGATCGCTTATTTACACGACTGCAGCGCCTTGCAAGGAGAAGCTTGTGCATTCCTGCAACAAGCGGTTCGCGCGAACGCTCATTTAGTGCAGCCAGCTGTGTTTTTGAGGCGAGGTGGAATCGCCCGAATCCAGGCACAGTAGATGCTATTCTGTTTTTGCACAGTGTTAAGAAAAGCGCCAAGTACACACAACATAGCTGCTGTTTAGGCTGAAGGGACGATGTTTTTGTTCTCTTTTTCCTGTATATGTAAAAGCTGAATCTGCTGTTAATAACGAACGATCCACTGTGACCTATGTTGCAGGAGAGGGGAAAAAGTGTGGTCGCTTTAGGACTGCTTTTACGGGAGTTGTAGTCCATAGCGAGGGGCATTGTGGGTAGTGTAGTTCGACACGCATGCTGTGTGATGTGAGCTCTCACTGTGTGCTGTGCGTGCGGTGAATTAGAGGGAGAAAGTTTTATCCGGTTTTGTTTTATGTTTACTTCAGTAATTCCACCCGGGAGCTGTTTTGCACTGTGAACCTGAAAAACCCTGAAATAAGTAAAAGAAGGGCATGCATCAAGTACTTTTGTCCGTCTCATCATTTGCTCGAGCATGAATTAACGAGCTGTTACTCTGCGGCCGGACATTGCGGAGAAAGTTACACGTATCATCATGCTTAAAACAAAGAATTAGAATTATTAAAGTGGCGATCGGGTGCGGGTCGGGTGCGGATATATATATCAGATAAAATAATATGTGCGGGCGGGTGGTGGGTGGATGATTAGAATGAAGGAGCGGATTCGGGTGACATTTGAGCTGATCCACGCATCTCTAATGTGCATGCACTTGAATAGCCCGCTGAGCACAGAATAACAGCTGACAGGTCAGGAACATTGATGTCGGATAAGATGTTGAAATACACACAATTAAGAGAACGTTTTCAAATGGATCGAAGAACCACCAGCTAAGAAAAACTGCTCTAACTCAGGGTTTCTCAGCCATGTTCCTGGAGGATCACTAGCTCTGCACATTTTCTGTGGCTGTTTCTCAATTCCAAGAATGCTGAGAAAGGACTCGTGTTCTTGAGGAGACCGTTCTTGCCAAGTTAACTCTGAAGACAGAGAACGCGTCCTGTGAGAAATGAAATGCTGTGTTCTTCCTGATGGTCACATGACCTTCATGCGTTTTTAACGGAAAATTATTTAAACATTACCGCATTCATACAGCGATCTATTTTCTTTTTACCCTTTTCACAATATATACTATGCATAAAGACCTCACAAATAAAACAAATTTTTATATGAATTTCAGCAAAAAAAAACAGCCTTAATGTGTTTATTCCTTTATAGATGTTTTCATGGTAATGTTTACTTTCACCGTCTCATTTAAGAAAACTCCGTTCTTGCGGGCTTGAGTTTTGGAACTGAACTTTACAGTTCAATTGTTGACTGACTAGTAGTTTATTTATCACGTTAGAATAGAGTCGACTAAATTACAGGGAAAGTTATATTTTGTGGACACAAGAACTAACTGAGTTAGTTGCGCCATCTAGCGGCAGTGTGTGGATCTGTCCCGACATTGAGGTACAAAGTATAAATCTGTTAAATATTACTTAAGTCACTATTAAACTGCTAAACATGTAAACTGATAAAACAAAAAATTTAAATTGTGTGGCCAATAACAAATATTTATATAAAGAAAATTATTTATTATTTTTTTAGAATGATTATTTCTATTATTTAAAAACACACACATAACTATATATGGAAACTCTTGAGACAAATAAGTTGTATCTCTGAACTTTAATAATAAGTCAATATAAAATGCTGCACTTTCCACCTCAGCCGCAATGACCTATGGGACTCCTTGAGCGAATTTTGCTCTCAAGTCTGCATCGTTGCATCCTCGTTATTAAGAACACATCAGGGAAGTTTCACACATCCTCCGTTCTTGCGGTCTTGAGTTTTGGAACTGAACTTTGGCAGTTGATGATGACGTTACAAGCAAGATCACTGAAGAAAGCATATTGAGAAACAGCCCTTGTCTCCTTAACCAAATGCACCTGATTCAGATCATCAGCTCATTAGCAGAGACTGTCTGTCACACCCATTACAGGTCTTTCAAAGGAGACATCAAAAACGTAGTGTTGGTGGTCCTCCAGGAACATGGTTGAGAAACACTGCTCTAGCTGATGACAATTCTAAACGGAAGTTTAAAGCATCCAACTGGAAGGTGTTCATTGCTGTGGCGTCCTCCATGCAGCAATGAAGGAAAAGGTCTATACATACAAATATAAATTGGCACATTTGCATTTTCCAGTAGGAATTTTAACATTTATTAAACAATTATATTAAAAAGTGCTAAACATTTCCATTTTCTCACTATATTTTGATCTTATTTGATCCATCCACAAACTTTTAGCATTCTAAACTAGTACTCTAATACAGTGTTTCTCAACCACGTTCCTGGAGGACCACCAACACACACCCATTACAGGAGCTGATGATCTGAATCAGGTATGCTTGGTTATGGAGAATTGGACTGTTTCTCAATAGGCGTTCTTCAATGATCTTGTGTTCTCGTGTAACGTCATCATCAACCGCCAAAGTTCAGTTCCAAAATTCAAGACCCCAAGAACGGAGGGCGCGTGAAAGTTCCCGGATGTGTTCTTGGTATCGAGGATGCACCAATGCAGACTTGAGCACGAGAGCTCCAGAAGTCATTGCGACTGAATAAAGGAGGTGGGAAGTGGAGCATTTTATATAGATTTATTATTAAAGTTCAGAGATATAACTTATTTACCTCAGGAGTTTCCCTAAATGAGACTGTGACCGTAAACATTACCATGAAAATCTTTGTAAAGGCATAAACACATTAAGGGTGTTTATTTGCTGAAACTTGTATTAACATCTGTTTTAATTGTATTATGCAAAGTATATTTGTAAGGTTTTTGTGCATGTTATAATATATTGAAATTTGGGGGAACAAAAACTATAAATTGTTGTATGAATGCTGTAATGTTTAAATAATTTTCCATTAAAAACACATGAAGGTCTTGTGACCCTAAGGAAGAATGCTGCATCTCATTTCTCAGAGGCCGCGTTGTGTTCTCACGGTCTCCCAAGTTTGTTCTTCCCAGGAGACCTTGCAAGACCGGTCTTTACAAGAACGCAAGTCCGTTCTCTGCGTTCTTGGAATTGAGAATTAGCCTTGGAAAATGTGCAGAGTGGCTGGTCCTTCAGGAACGTGGTTGAGAAACACTGCTCTAATATGTCTGTAGGTTTTTTTTCCAAGCACTATTCTACTCGCGCTGACCTACATTCGAGATGCTAAACGCATTGTTCGTGTATTATTTAGATCAATTACAGTCCCTCGCTGTGCTGTAATTTGTAGGGCTTGATTGATTAATCTGTCAATTACAATTCATTTTGTGTGCGAACGGCGTAAATAATTGGCCATTACTTGCGCCTAATTATGTTCTAGACTGCGTTTTGCTTGTTTGCACAGTCATTATATCTTGAACTCATGCTTTATTCTTGTTTTTTCCAGGGTAAAGTATTTCCTAAGCTAAAAAAGAGATGTCCACAAGGATCATCAGAGTCAGTCTCGGACAAAGAAGAGGAAGAAGCAACAGATTATGTCTTCCGCATTGTTTTCCCAAACAGCCAGTCAGAATTTGGTAAGTGACTGAATCTTGTTCTTGAGCCAATCCACTCACATCTCAGTCCAAAAGCTCTATTAGATGCCAAAAGCTACCAACAAATGGTATTGATACACACTCACACTGTGCAGTAATACTTTTGAAATTTGTGATTGTAATGTTAATATCCGTGTCTGCTAGTCAGATGGTTAGACTGCGATTCATCTCTTAAAAACCATTCAAATATTGGCATCTGGTATGCGGCAAGTCTTGTAGTGGCTGTAGTGAATGGTTTTCTAGAAGATTTGCTTTAATGTGTGATATGACTAGATGTTAATGACTGTTGAAAGTTTTCTTAATTCACACAAGTAGAGACTTGGACATGGAATCAGTATTGCATACGTCACAACTAGAGCTAGGTGGAATGATGGAATGCATCACAATAAATAGTCAACCATAATATGTAAATAAGTGGGAGTGGCTAACATAAGTGCATGGGTCAGAGAAAGAGCATGCAATGACTTGAGCGCTTGTACTAAAAACTGGTCAGCAATCTGAGGTGAAATTTTACTGGCTATTTTAAACTGGCTGTTTTGGATTATCAACATCATACTGCTGATGTTAATACAGACTAACTTGATGTTCAATATTGTTCTACAGCCACCCCCAGGTCCTAATACCTGCCTGGTAACATGACTAGATTCACATTAGACTGGGAAAACAAAGTAAAATACACAAAATCAAGTTGTGTCATAAAATGCTCAGTTTTGTTTGATATATTGATCAGAATTTAGGACAAAAGATTGACTTATTGACTGTAGCATTGATGTCACAGTCAATAAGTCTATCTTTTTTTCCTATATCCTGACCAATGTATCAAACAAGACTAAGACTGAAGATCAAGACTGAACTTAAGGGCGTACTTGCACTATGCTATCCGAACTGTTTCCCGGATCGTTTGAGAAGTGTGAGTGCTCTGAATTGGGCTCTGGCACGGTTGAAAGCGGTGGACCTGAGCGCGGTTTACTTTTAAAGGGACTGTTTGATATGGATTAATAAATCATTCGTACTGTTCAATGAACGCAAACTGTCCTAGTGTATTAAAGACACAAACCCCTCACTGCACGACAGCTGCACCTTCAGCAAACCTCCTAATTCCTGCAGCACGAGGACTTTATGATTGTTTATGAGCGTCACAAATTGGCTGATCTGTTCGGCGAAACATTTGACTGTGTGTCACCGCATATCAAACGATATAAAGAAATCTCCAATGTGCTGAGCAAGAGCGCTTACTGAACAGCGCGTCATCGATGACGTAAGCGTGCCCAGGCCCGAATGTAATGTGAGTGCGGGCCTTTGGGGGTGACGGGAGGGGGGACAAGCGTGCTTTGGCCCTGTTCAAGGCAACTGTACATAGTGTGAGTACGCCCTAATTCAGTATCTTCTCTAGTAATCCTTTTTCTTTAAAATATCACTCCCAAGCAGCCTCCTGCTGGGTCCTAATGCCCACCCTATGAGAAATTTATTAAGGTTAACAAGGTTAATTTTAAAAAAGGTTTAGAAATATAGAATAAAGAATCAATTGCGGTCATAAAATAACAAGTTTGATTTTAATTTAATGTTAGAAGTAAAGACTTATGGGAAATAAAAATCTCAAACCTGATTCTGTAAATATGGGGTATATGCACACAGACTTTTAATTTTCAGTCAGCCAGCTCAAGCGCTTCTAGTAAACTGTCGCTCCATTACAAAATCACCACGATTAGGATCTGATTTCTTTAAAATTCTGCTAAAAATCTTTAAAATCTTCACTGATGTACAATATAAATTGGGTCTCAGACAGGACAAGAAGCACTCCATTAAATTCCATTTCCCCCCGCTATGTCTATAAAATTCATTCATTAATTAATTTTCGTTTTGGCTTAGTCCCTTTATTAATCAGGGGTAGCCACAGTGAAATGAGCCGCCAACTTATCCAGCATATGTTTTTTGCAGCGGATGCCCTTCCAGCTGCAACCCAACACTGGGAAACACCCATATACTCTTACATTCACACACATACACTACGACCAATTTGGCTAATTCAATTCACCTGTGGGGGACTGTGGGAGAAACCGGAGCACGAGGAGAACATGCAAACTCCACACAGAAATGCCAACTGACCCAGCTGGGGCTTGAATCAGCGACCTTCTTGCTGTGAGACGATTGTGCTACTCACTGCGCCACCGGACTGACTGCGCTAGCATTTACACGGTCTTTTATCTTGTTTTATGCTTGAACAACTAAATGAATGCTTAAGTCTATTTAACTGGTTATATTTTAAATACATTACAACATAGATGTTGTAAAAGCAACCTTATGGAGTTGAAAATATTCACATCAACCTTTTACCAGAAGTTTATCGGTGGCTGAAAAACACTAGCTGTGCATTTACCCCATTAACCTGTGAAGTTAACGCTTCTCAAAAACACGCAAATAGAAAAGAGATCGGCATCAACTCAACCAAAAGGAGCTTAAAAATTATCAGCAACAATCTAATATTGTGCATCCCTACTATATTTAATTAAATCCAAATGAAAAAAGAAAAAAGGTGAAGTTTTTTTACATTTGTAAAGTATTTAAGTTTATTTATTATAAAAAAAAGTATATTTTTGATGATTTTCTATAATAACTGTGTATGTAAAGAACTATATCATGAAATATATCATTAATGTATCCTGAAATAAAAATACTCATGCCATGAAACTAATTTTGGTCATACCGCTCATCCATAGTTATTAAAGGAGTGGAAAAATAAAAAAGGCCCTCTCATATCCATATTATTATTTGCCATTTTTGCTTTTGTCCTTTTGTATGTACCATCATTCTTTTGGTTTTACCGAGCTGTTTTGACTCATTACAGTGACTATTACCCACTCTTCTCATCTGTCTCTGAACTCGAGGGCACTTTGGCGTCCTAAATGCCAGACGCTGGTGATGCCAAAGCACCACTGCAGCAGCCCGGGAGAGTCTCCATCCTCCCCTGAGCCCAGCTGTAATTCTCCCTGTCACCTCTCATTTGTGTGTTCATGTGTCTGTCTGGTGGGCCAACTTCTTGCTGCTTTATGCTTGCATTTATGGCTTTCACCTGCAAGCAATCACTTAGTTGCCAGTGTGAGTTTTCTGTTTTGTTTAGGAGTCGTCCTGCAGTGAAATTTAGTGACCCTTGTTCAATTGTGGGCAAATCGTTACATGGTTTTAAAACGTACGTCATTTATTATGTGTTTGTAACCATAAAGGTGGCTTTTTAAATCTGACCTGGAATGGATTCCTGTTGATTTTGGGTGTCAAAGCCATTGTTACTTTATCAAATCCATGCTGACCTGAATAATTGCATTGTTTTTTTTTCTCACATATAAATCTTATATATGGCAATATGTGCAAATTTAGTGTATGCCATACAAGTTCATATTTGGGTTTCATATACACTCAGCAGCCACTTTATTAGGTTCACCTTATTGGTACCGTGTTGGACCCCCTTTTGCCATCAGAACTGCCTGAATTCTTTGTGGCATAGATTCAACAAGGTACTGGAAATATTCCTCAGAGATTTTGGTCCATATTGAGATGATAGCGTCATGCAGTTGCTGCAGATT
The DNA here is from genome assembly GCA_903798195.1 of Danio kyathit. Lineage (NCBI taxonomy): Eukaryota > Metazoa > Chordata > Actinopteri > Cypriniformes > Danionidae > Danio > Danio kyathit. The sequence continues at coordinate 25,002,946 of LR812523.1, forward strand.
TGTCGGCTGCACATCCATGATGCGAATCTCCTGTTCCACCACATCCCAAAGGTGCTTTATTGGATTGAGATATAGTGACTGTGGAGGCCATTTGAGTACAGTGAAATCATCATGTTCAAGAAACCAGTCTGAGATGATTCATGCTTTATGACATGGCACATTATTCTACTGGAAGTAGCCATCAGAAGATGGGTACACTGTGGTCATAAAAGGATAGACATGGTCAGCAACAATACTCAGGTAGGCTGTGGTGTTGACACGATGCTCAATTGGTACTAATGGGCCCAAAGTGTGCCAGGAAAATATCCCCCACATCATTACACCACCACCAGCAGCCTGAACTGTTAATACAAGGAATGGATCCAAGCTTTCATGTTGTTGATGCCAAATTCTGACCCCACCATCCAAATGTCGCAGCAGAAATCGAGACTCATCAGACCATGCAACGTTTTTAATCTTCTATTTTCCAATTTTGGTGAGCCTGTGCGAATTGTAGCCTCAGTTTCCTGTTCTTAGCTGACAGGAGTGGCACCCGGTGTGGTCTTCTGCTGCTGTAGCCCATCTGCCTCAAGGTTGGATGTGTTGTGCGTTCAGAGATGCTCCTCTGCATACCTCAGTTGTAATGAGTGGTTATTTGAGTTACTGTTGCCTTTCTATCAGCTCGAACCAGCTTCTATCCAGTCTGGCTATTCTCCTCTGATCTCTGGCATCAATATGGCATTTGCGCCTACAGAACTGCCGCTCACTGGATATTTTCTCTTTTTAGACCATTCTCTGTAAACCCTAGCGATGGTTGTGCCTGAAAATCTCAGTAGATCAGCAGTTTCTGAAATACTTAGACCAGCCTGTCTGGCACCAACAGCCAAACACGCCACGTTCAAAGTCACTTAAATCACCTTTCTTCTCCATTCTGATGCTCGGTTTGAACTGCAGCAGATCATCTTGACCATGTCTACATGCCTAAATGCATTGAGTTGCTGCCATGTGATTGGCTGATTAGAAATGTGCGTTAACGAGCAGTTGGTCAGGTGTACCTAATAAAGTGGCCGGTGAGTGTATGTACAAATTTGTAATTCCAGTGGTTGAAAAAATTATATGCAAGGAATAAGTAGCCATTTTTGCAATATTTTGAAATACATGTTACATATATGATATATACTTTATATGTGTGAAATCCAAATATGAAACGTGTATGTCATATTTAATTTGTGTGTATTTCACTGTATCAGATTTCTATATGGGCTGTTGTTTAGTTGGGTGTAATTGTGGGTTCATGTTGCTCTGCTTGTGGCTACTTTTTTTTTTTTTTATAAACGTCGTGTAATCAGATCTATGTGTGTGTTTTTGTGTGGCAGTGGCACCTGAATTGATAGATCAGGGAGCAAACATGTGGCACCCGACACCAAGGAAATCATCGTGCTCTTCCTGCTCGCAGAGTAGTTTCTCTGATGGAGCGCAGCCTAATGGATGCAACCATGAAAGGTACAACATAATATTCGACTGTGTTGTATTTTATTAGTTTATTATTCAAAAACAAAACATCCGATTGTGATCAAGTGATTTTATATGCATTTTTTAAATGCAAGTGAAGTTTATTGTATTGTTTCAAATGACTTAAAAACTTATGTAAAACATATAGGTTCTTTATTCTTTTTTTTTTTAACAGGGACAATTCTCATTAATCAACAGTAAAAATGTAAATAAGCCAGAGTTAGCCACCAGGGCTAATTTTGATTTTACCTCACCCACATTATTACACATACAATAACAGTAAAGTTACATAAAGCAAAAAGACTAAATAAATAATAAGAGTTTCATGAAAGGTAAGAGAAAATAATTACACATGGTTACAAACTTGATTTGCTTTTAGCCATTTCTTTAACTTGTATTTAAATGATGAAAAAATTGTAATACCCCTTAAATCAACAGGAAGTGTATTCCAGAAATGACTGGCTCTAACTGAGAAGACTGCGAATGTTGTACGCCTAAACAATGCAGCACAGTCTCCTCTAGTAATGGGTCGTGTTGCTCTGTCATTATTATTTTGCTGTGTCACAAACTCACCTAATGGAGGTGAAGCATATCCATTTAAAATTTTAAAAATTTTAAAAAAGCATCAACCAAATATTTGATATTATCAAAGCTCAATAAATGATGTTTTTGTATTATATCACAATGAGGTAAAAATGTTCCATCATCATGACTGATAATTTTATAAAATTTAACAACTTATTCTGGCATTTATTGATATGTATACTATTATATATTTACAGTGCATCCGAAAAGTATTCATAGCGCTTCTCTTTTTCCACATTTTTTAATGTTACAGCTTTATTCCAAAATGGATTGAATTCATTTATTTCCTCAAGATTCTACACACAATACCCCATAATGACAATTTGAAAAAAGATTTTTTTAAATTGTTGCAAATTTATTAAAAATAAAAATCCTGGAAAATGTACATAAGTATTTAATATCTTCAATTAAAAAAATAAAGGATTTGTATGCTCCAAATACCCCACATTTTCTGTGAGTCTAATTACTTTTTTCTGCATTGTACATAAGGATCGTAAGTTAGATTTATATGTATTCCCCCAAATTTCAACACAATAACTCATATATGGCAACATAAGTGTGTTATATAATACATACATTGATTTATTGTCCAGGATAAATCTTGCTTTATATAGTATTGCTACAGTTTTTACTAATTTTGATATCACATTATTTATTTGCGGTTTCCAACTAATTTTATATAATATATGATATAATCTAAAAATTTAAGTAAAAATAAAAATTGTAAACAATTAACCACACTTAAGGGTGCATGGTGGCAAGGAGTGCAAACCAGAGTTGTGCAGATGCAAAACAGTTTGTTCATTTGTGCTCAGAATAAAATAAGAACAAACTGGACACATTCATATGTACACAGAAAAAAGTCAGTCAGTATTACTTTTACTTAATTACGTATTCTGTGCAAAAGTAAATATGCATGTATAAAAATACACCTAGATTAAATTATAGCTGTTAAATATTCATTTAAAATTTAAAAACGTCTCATCTGCAGGACCCCTCTGAAGTTGCTGTGTGACAATATGAAGAACCAAATCATCTCCCGGGCTTTCTACGGATGTTCGTATTCATTACTCAGACATTTACAGCCTCAAAACACCGTCTTATTTCCATCATAGATGACCTTCACATACTCAAATGTTTCTCTCATTCAATCAACCACAAGCATATTTTGCTCTCTCAGGGCTGGCGTACTGTCGTCACCTGTCCACGGTTCGCACTCACCTGTCTGGCCTGGTCAATCACACTATTGTGGAGCCAGATGTGCCCAGTGATGCCTATAGTGGCCTCACAACAGAAGTGTGGCAGAAGTTTCTTCAAGACTGCAGTGTAAGTGCACACAAACACACACACTAACCCGCCTGGAGTCCAGAACAGCCTCATTTAAATGAACGTCTTTGCCAGACACTCATTAATATTCATTTGTCCCTAATCGCGGTTCTCTCATTCTCATCACATAAACAATATGTTTGGGTGACTAATGCTGAGAGCCTGAGTGCAAAAGTGACGCCACTAAAGCATGCAAATCAATGTAAAATCCATACAGACGTAGCCTTATGGCTGTGATCCTTAGTGTGCATATATTGGCTATTGACTCATTTATGTGCTTAACAAGCAAACTTGTATAGTGCATATTGATTTGATTGAGTGGACAAATTTGCATGGTAATACATTGAAAGACTGTGTTTTGTTCTTGGAAGGGATTTGACTTGTTTTAGAGTCATTGTGTACTTTCTTTTTTGGCAGACCTATGAAGAAAAGGAGTTGCTGCGGCTAGTTTATTTCGGTGGAGTTGAGCCTTCTTTACGGAAAGAGGTTTGGCCTTTTCTGTTGGGTCATTACCAGTTTGGAATGTCAGAGACTGAGAGAAAAGAGGTTAGTTTTTTTTTTTTTTATTAAAACTGTTCCTCCTATTAATTAAACCATGGTAACTTCCAAAAAACAAAGAGAAGAAGCTACAGGGGTTAGCTATTGATTGGTGCTCTATGCATGCAGGATTCTTTTAAATCAGCAAACAAATAATCAATTTAAGGCACACAAAAAATTGTGGAGAAAGTTAAAAAGCCTTTATTAGCATAATGTGTATAAACAGCGTTATGGCGTTAAGCGCTATATATATATTATTAGCCCCCCTGTTTATTTTTTCCCCAGTTTCTGTTTAACGGAGAGAAGATTTTTTCAACACATTTCTAAACATAATAGTTTTAATAACTCATTTCTAATAACTGATTAATTTTATCTTTGCCATGATACTGTCAGTAATATTCAGTGTTGGGGAGAATACTTTGTAAATGTATTTAGTTACAGAATACAGAATACCTGCTTTAAAATGTATTTTGTAACGTTACTTTGCTTAATCCTGTTACTTTGCTTAATCCTGGTACTGTATTCTAAATACTTGGAATACTTGGAATACTTCCCCTTGAAAACAGCCTTCAAGTCTATTAAATGCCACACTATGCGTTGGTAGCAATTTCTGCAGGAAAACAGAGGGCCTATAATGCTAAACTAATGACTGACAGGGAAAAATAAATAAAACAATATAATTATGTTTATTAAATAATGTTTATTTATCAAAGTGTCAACAAATTCAATTTCTGTTTCTGTAATAAACATAAAAAGAGCTTGAACATAGACAGCATTACTGTCTGTAATATACAGTATATGTTTTTAATATGCATTTTGCTTACTCTTTGTATTTTACAGTCTGCACAGAAAAATATCAGGTATACAAGAAAAGAAAAACTTCAAAATAGTTTATGTAAAACCAAGGTAATGCAGGGGTTTTCAAACTTTTAGGACACACGCCCCCCCTAAGACTGTCCATTTTCACTTCCCCCCCTCCCCTCCATTCCCCATGTGCAAACATCATTCACATATTACTGGCTGCGTTTAAATTGTGTAGCATTAATTACGTTGAAACATAAATATACAGCTTACCTGATTCAGTGTGAAGGCTGAGCCTTTTTCTGTGGTTGGATTACTGACTCGACTATTTTTAACTGTAAATCATCTTCCACTGTCAATAAGTGTGAGCCATAGTCTACTTGCTTTTGATGAACGTACAGAAAATGCTGCTTCGCAAATCCAAGTTCACAGAGCCCTGACAGTGTGATTGAGTCGAACATTGAGTATGTTTACATGGGCAACAATACTTTAATATGATTTTAATACAATTAAGACAATACTCTGATTGAGTCACCATGTAAAAAGTGATTTTTGATGACCTTAATCCGACTACAGTCATAACTGAACTAGAAATGGAGTTAAGACTTGTGGAGTATGCATATATTAGTGGCATTATTGAAGTAAACACCGCAATCAAGATATTACTGTCATGTAGGACTTTTCTCTGCATTTTGCGACAAGATCCACACACAAGGCTGTCAGTAAAGGACCGCACACACGCACCCATCACGAACAACCGTGTTGCCAGATTGGGCGGTTTTGAAATTGCATTTCGGCGGGTTTTGGATAGCTTTTGGGCTGGAATCAGTCAGCTACATCTGGCAACGCTGATCACGAAATGCGGAAGTTTTTTCTTTCTATTTCACGTGCGCTATCAAATCCCATTAAAACATCTTCCACCATTCCTTACTAAATATTCGCGTCTAATAACCCAGTTTGTCATGGGGAAATGTTCATGAGTGAAAGTGCCGAACTGCAGTTAAAGTCGAAAAATTAAAGATGAAACACCCGAAATGTCATGAGACTCTGCAGGAAACGTGAATAGACGTTCAAAAAGCACTTTACGTAACACCGTAATTATATTATTGTCCTATTCAGATTAAGGCAAATAACTACTGATGTCAATGTAAAGGTAGTCTGTCTTCATGTCGTATGTCTTCAAAGTAAGTGAAAGATCCAGAAGGGCATCCTGCTGATTTGATTCAGAAGGGCACTATTTTGGCTCACCGGTTTGACTTTCATTTAGCGTCATTCATGTTAAAAAGCAGTCGCTTCATTTTATTTGTATATGTTTTACTGGAACGCATTAACTCTACAGGTGCCTGGCAGATGTGGAACTAACATTAATCCGATTCACTCTAGTGAACGCATAAAAATCATCATCATTTTTACTCGCGTGCATGCCTCAAATAAAACCCCTGATCAGAGGTAATGTAACAGGTTCTATTCAACATTTTAATTTCTATTATGAAAACTTCTCACCTAAGAACAATATTGCAAATATTAGAAGAATGCAAAATGAGTTTGCTTTACAAAAATGTAAACATCAAAATGAACAAGTTTTGTTTTAAGTCAAACATATTAGCCAGTATAGCCACGAGTACCTAACTACCTATGCTTTTTTTCCTAATCAACAGACAAGTAAAGGTGGTTGTAGCGGAGCAATAGAGACATTTAGAAGTGCTTATTTGTCATTCTGTTGCGATGAGGAGTAAAAATGAGTCCTCCCTGGCTGAAGAGTCGCTCTACAGGAGCACTTGATGGCAATTTGCTTTATGAACAGTGCAAACGAAACATCAAGCAGCAAATTCACGAACAATGACGGCAAAAAAAGCAGTTTATCTGAAAATCTTGGTTGTTGTCCGGTTGTTCGGTGTTTGCGATCGTCCTTTTTTCTGCGTGAGAAAATGGAGGTGTGGCGTGAGAGCGTGAGAACAGGGTCATTTGCGTGAGTCTCACTGAGTTAACGCTGGTGATTGCAGTCGGGAGTGTAGCTTCTGTTTCTATGGTTTCGGCGGCAATTTAGTAATATTATTATGGCCCAGACACGCATCGCCCGAAGTATTCCAAGTATTTCCTTATGGTATTAGCAAAGTAACTGTATTCTAAATACCCTGTTTAAAAATAGTAACTGTAACGGAATACAGTTACTCAAGAATAGTATTCTAAATACGTACCGCCGGTACATGTATTCCGTTACTCCCCAACACTGGTAATATTTGATTAGATATTTTTCAAGACACTTCTATACAGCTTAAAGTGATATTTAAAGGCTTACCTAGGTTAATTAGGTTAACTAGGCAGGTTAGGGGAATTAGGCAAGTTATTCATTCAATAAGTAACTCGGATTACTTTATCAATTGCTTACACAAAGTAATGCATTACTGTTAAAAGTGATTTTTGAGTTTTCCAAAGAAAATGTTTATGCTCCCATTAATGCCCATCACTTAAGTGCTGCCTGGAAAATACACTGTTGATCAACTTAACAGTTTTAATTAATTTGCATTCTCACAACACAAAATCAGACTTATGCCGCAGTCACATTAGAGTTTGAGCATGCGAAATTCTGTTGTATGGTGCTGCAAAAAGGGGCGGGATTAAACCAGATGTTTAGACCTTAAAAAAGCGAGCGATTGGTCCATGTTTTAAGTTTCTGTCCATGTTTTGATCTTCGATTGGTCTCATGCAATCCTGTGATGCAATTTTGCAGGTTAGAATTCACCAAGCTTCAACTTTCCAACACAGCGAACTATGAAACTTGTCGCACGAGCTTGCATTTTTGGTCTGACGCATTCGCGTGCGTATAAATGGAAGTCTATGGGGAGAAAAGTCTTGTGTGACCACAGCTTTAAACAAAAAAGTAAATTTTAAACACAAATTTATTTAATCAAACCAGCAGCACAAAAATAAAAAATATCACAAGGTGATAAACCAGCTGAATGATATATTCAGAAACAAAAAAGTAAAAAAGTTGCTTCAGCATCATAAAAGTTATATATAACTGTTAAACATGTTCCTTCACAACTTGAGTATGAAATCTAGAAACAATATACAACAAACACAAAACCTTTCTGAAATAAATAAAGTAATCTGAATGATCATTCAAAATCAATTTTGGTGAAACTCGACACCAAAAAAAATGCTATCTGTTGTTGTATACAGCTATAAAAATATGTAAAACTATTTTTAAAAATCACAGCATTTTTCTGAGCAATACAACACTGTACATTTTAAATAACGTGTTCAGGAATATAATAGAAATGTGTCTACTAAACTAATCAATTTTGTTATACAGATAACAAATGTGTGCTTTTTTATTTAAAACAACAAATATGGTAGTGTTAGTAATAGTAATTAATAATAGTAACGTTGGCGCAGTGGGTAGCACGATCGCCTCACAGCAAGAAAGTCACTGGTTCGAGGCCCGGCTGGGTCAGTTGGCATTTCTGTGTGGATTTGCATGTTCTCCCCGTGTTCACATGTGTTTCCTCCTGGTGTTCTGGTTTCCCCCACAAGTCCAAAGACATGCGCTATAGGGGAATTGGGTAAGCTAAATTGTCCGTAGTGTATGAGTGGGAATGAGTGTGTATGGATGTTTCCCAGAGATGGGTTGCAGTTGGAAGGGCATCCGCTGCGTAAAACATGTGCTGGATGAGTTGCCGGTTCATTCCGCTGTGGCAACCCCTGATTAAAAAAGGGACTAGGCCGAAAAATAAAATAAAATGACTGAATGAAGTAACATTAATAACATTAATTATCATTAATAATCTGTTGGTCTCTCTTGCGCGCACACTCTGTCTACCTTGTGCACATTCGGTCTCTCTCGCGAGCACACCACGCCTCTCTCATGCAGACTCGGTCTCCCTTGTGCGCGTACCTCACGTGCATTCTGTCTCTCTGCTTTCGCTTGACTTTTGCCCAGTCTGGCACCTCGTACACGACACATCTTCTTGACGGTGGTTGGTTGGCATCCACCAATCCCACAATGCGTTGCCGCTGTAAACTGGAAGATGTAGGCTAGGCTGCAGCCAAATTAATTAATTAACCAAGTAATGAACAAACGCATCATATTGTCACGGTAATGGAGTTAATGGTTACCCACTCAAGCTAAGCAGGGCTACGCCTGGTCGTGCCCGGTAGTCTGTGTGGGTCCTAACGCCCCAGTATAGTGACGGGGACACTATACTGCTTAGTGAACGTCATTCTTCGCCTGAGACTGTGACCTGACTCTCTGTGGTCGTTAAAAATCCCAGGATGTCCTTCGACAAAGAGTGGGGTTTAACCCCGGCATCCTGGTCAAATTTGCCCACTGGCCTCTGTCCATCATGGCCTCCTAACCATCCCCATATCATAATTGGCTTCATCACTCTGTCTACTTTCTACCAATCAGCTGGTGTGTGGTGTGCGGTCTGGTGCAATATGGCTGCCGTCGCTTCATCCAGGTGGATGCTGTACACTGGGGGTGGATGAGGAGATTCCCCCAATGTGTAAAAAAAAGCGCTTTGAGTGTGCAGAAAATCGCTATATAAATGTAAAGAATTGTTATTATTATTATTACTATTATTATTATATTTTGAAAAGTAATGCGTTACAGTATTAGTTACTGTCAAAAGTAATGCATTACAAGTAACGTGTTATTGCCCAACACTGTATATACTGTAACAAACATACAGTTTCAATAATATGAAATATACAATAAATTCAAAAGTCAAACAAAAAATGCCTATTTATGCTGTATTGCTTCCACACTGTGATTTATTATTTTTAAATTATTGTTTTGTTTTTTTAAGTTATTTTTGATTTACTGTTCAGAGATCTAATTAGGTAATCGTGTCATGTGACATAATGATTGTGTAAATTAACTCCAATTGACACCCTGATGTAGGCAAGTTAGCAAGAAGTTAGCCAGATCTGTGCATGTGTACTGATTTTAATATTTAACCATGTTAAAGGTATAGTTCGACCAAAAAAGAAAATTTACTCACTATTTACTCACCTCAAGTGGTCCCAAACCTTTATGGGTTTCTTTTATTCTGTTGAACACTGAAGAGATATCTTGAAGAGAGCTGAAAACCTGTACAGGATGTAAACATTGACTTCCATAGTAGAAAAAGCACATACTATAAAAAGTCAGTGATTGCAGGCTTCCAGGCTTCTCAAAATATCTTCTTTTGTGTTCAGCAGAACAAAAGAATCTCAAACAGATTTAAAACCAAGTAAAGAGTGAAATGATGACAGGGTTTCAGTTTTGGGTGAACTATCCCTTGAAATTTTTGCTCTCTGCAGACTTTCAATTGATTACTCTGAAATATGCCAGCCAACACAACATCCAATTAGTTGCCTTATCTTAGCTCTGACAAATGTGACAAGCATTTAAATTTTTAGTCCGCTTCTTTCCAAAGCAGGGTTAATTGGATTTCAGATGGTTTGTGAATCAAAGCTTTCCTTTTTGTTATCTTCCGGCGTTCGTTGTAAGATAATCGCTTCTTTCTGCATGCTGTCGTCTCTGAAACATCTGATTTTCCGCAGGTGGATGAGCAGATGCGAGCGTGCTATGAACAGACCATGAGTGAATGGCTGGGTTGCGAAGCCATTGTTAAGCAGAAAGAGAAAGAACAGCACGCCGTGGCATTAGCCAAATGTTCATCTGGAGCAAGTATAGACAGCACCACACAGAGAATAATGCACCGCGACTCCACTATCAGTAATGAGGTGAGTGGAGGAACTTTTTCGAGATCAAAACGGCCTTGGCTGCAATTTACAATGGATTTTAGATTCCAGACAGAAATTTGCTCTTGATTTCATGCCATATTTACTTTGGGATTTTTGTTGTGTTTATCATTCAGTCCTCGCAAAGCTGTAGTTCTGACAGGCAAAGAGATTCCAGGCTTCAGAGCGACTCCAGCAGTGGCACCCAGGTAAACCTCAGACTGAATTTTACAGCTAATACTTAAAGTGCATTTGCTTAAAGTGCCCCTGTTTTGCCATTTCGAATATTACCTTTCATGCAGCCTATAATGTTTGTGAATATAAAAGGTCATTCACAAATAACAAATAAAGATATTGGTTCTCATTCATGAACCAAGCGTACGCAAATTTATGTGTGAAGTCTGCATATGGACATTTTCACAAATAAATCCTGATTCATCAACTTTCATGCTAAAATGTATTCCAACGTTTGCCACCGGCGCCTTAGAAACATGTATAAAGAACCCTACATATGATTAGATATGCTATTTACAGGGTGAATGAAAAGTAAAAACAGTATAAAAATATTAGAGACGCTCCGATCAATCGGCCGGAGATCGGTATCGGCCGATAATCACATTTAATTACTTGATCGGTACTCACTAATCTGGCTGATCTCATGGACCGATCGTAGGGTTTTTTTTTAATGAGTTTACAAGCAGTGCAGGTGGAGGTAAATGATGTGTGGGGGTGTGAGGGATCGCTGTCACAACAGCTAAAATATACAGTTGAAGTCAGATTTATTAGCCCCCCTGAATTATTACCCCCCCTGTTTATTTTTCCCCCAATTTCTGTTTAACGAAGAGCAGATATTTTCAACACATTTCTAAACATAATAGTTTCAATATCTCATCTCTAATAACTGATTTATTTTATCTTTGCCATGATGACAGTAAATAATATTTGACTAGATATTTTTCAAGACACTTCTATACAGCTTAAAGTGACATTTAAAGGCTTAATTAGGTTAATTAGGTTAACAGGGCAGGTTAGGGTAATTAGGCAAGTTATTGTATAATCATGGTTTGTTCTGTAGACTATCGAAATAATATATATCTTAAAGTGGCTAATAATTTTGACCTTTAAAATGTTTTTTTTTTAAATGAAAACTGCTTTTATTCTAGCAAAAATAAAACTTTTTCCAGAAGAAAAAATATTATCAGACATACTGTGAAAATTTCCTTGCTCTGTTAAACATCATTTGGGAAATATTTAAAAAGAAAAAAAATCAAAGGGTGGCTAATCATTCTGACTTCAACTGTATATACAGATATGCATAAACTGTTAATACGTGACTCGCGTGAGTGGTGGTCTCTTTGTTACAACCATTGTATATCCAGTGTTTTGAGCTGCTGTGACGCGAACAGAGCAATTGCCCCTGTCTAGTGTCCCATCCATCCCTATGACCTCTCCCGGAAGCTCTGCAAGTCTCCTATTCTTCTTTCATTATGTTCACACCCAAATGGTTATAAGAGACCTGTTTAAGGGATTATATGCAACATCCTTCATTTATTCTCTTAGCTAAGGAGAGATCTCCGCTTAAGTATCATAAAGCTTGAAGCATCAGAATCCGTATCAGCCGATCACCATGACAAGGTATCACTACTCCGTATCGACTGCAAAAATCCTAATCGGGGAATCCCTAAAAAAATATATAAATATAAAAATATAAAATGCGCAATAGTAATACCTGCTCAACAATATCCTCATATAAAAGATGATTATTGTGTCTCAGCTTGTGTTTGGAGGCATGACAACAGTGACTGTGTCCTAAGAGTGATGAATGGCTGTTCAGGCTCCGATCACACCGAATGTGTTCTATTGTGGTGAGAGGCGTCTTTTTAAATTGGTTTTCTATTGGCATCAAGTGTTTTGCAATCTTTATGTGCCACGTGTCTCGCATTTTCCTGCTGCGCTCTCATTTTGATGGTGCGCTCATTTGCACCTGCAGCTGGAAAAAGACAGTGGATGCTTAGGCTAGCATCATAAAACTCGAAGCAATCTACTCTTTTGAAAAGTCTTTTCTAAAATTAAAAAAATGCAGTGAGTTTTACCCCACGTTTTCAGAACTGAAAGCATGTTTCACATCCAACTGAATTAGGTGGAACATTTTTGTGGTTTCCAGCTTTTCTCTTAATGAATCAAACTTAGTCTGGAGGTTATGAATATCAGAAGAATATACTTTATTGGAATATTTTTCAAAAAAGCAGAGACGTCCATAAGACCCATCTCTAGTCTTACCCCAGGACAATCCGAAGTGTCTGTCTGTCGTCACAATTTTTATACAGTTTTTTTTTCTCCTCCCCACCTCTAGGTCATCTTATTTTAACTCTGACCATTTTAGGATGTTTTCTCTTTATTGAGAGGTTTAGTATATCTTTAGGTGCTCGTGTTAATTTGGGCTGTCCCCAACTATGCAAACACCTGTTTTCACACCAAACTTATCTCTCCATAGATTCGATCTCTGCTGAGTGTTTACATACATTGCCATGCTGGTAGATTAATTTTATAATATGTCACTCACTCTCCTGAAAGCCTCTCACAGATATAACTTCATATGTGTGTTTTACATATACTGTCAAGGTTTTACACAAACTCTTTCTCCAGCAGCTCCAAACAATAGTGACCTCACACATTCCTCAGCAGAACACCCATTCTACACACACCACCAGTCGTTACCCTTTTTCCTCAAAATACATGTCTATAAATCTCTAGATGGTTATATAGCTTGACATGTTCATTGCACACTTTTAGAGAATAGAAAATCTTCGTTACAACCCAGGCTCATTATGGATATGTACCTCTGTATACATTTCTGGAGAGTGTGAAATGCGTCCCAGGAGGTGCGTTTTTTTTTTTTTTTTTTTTTTTGCAGTTTGTGGTTTTTGCAACTTCACCAGAGGCTGCTGTGTACGCTTTTTTTTAAATCTTAAATTTCTCTCGCGAGTGCCATTCGCACCTGCTGTTAAATTCACCAGCAGCCTCTGTCGACTGACTGACTGTCTGACCAATTAAGCTCCCACTCACCCACTTCCCTAAACCCAACCGATAGTGTTTTCAAAAGCACAGATTGCCCCGCCCACCGCCAACCAAAACCAAACCGACAGTGTCTTCAAAAAGCAATTCAGAAAAAGCCCTCACGACCGCCTGATTTTAACCATGTTTTCAGATTGTACCACACTCTCACCATCACCTTGTTTGCTTCTGTTATCTGCTTTCTGGGACCATTCTTTGCCAGACTCAAACCTCGTTGTTGCAGTCAACTTCGCTCTGCATCTCATGTCCACCGACGTACGCAGTGAGACACTGGGCGAACTAGTAACAGCAGAAAAGCTGTCTGTACAGAGGTATCGCTAAAAGAAACAAGCAGTCGGCAGCATCATTCCGCCCCATAGCGTTCGCTTTAAAGACAAAATGCAGTCATACGTACCTCTGGCTTCATAATTCACCAGAAATGTATACGGGGGTACATTTTCACAATGAACCTGTGTTGTTTTTGTGAGAAGTTCAAATGTGTGTATAAGTATGAAAAACATACGCAGTTATTAGTGGATGAGACCTATTGTCTGCAAGTTGTCCACAATTCCTGTGTAAATCTGTAACAAATGTGCATAATGCCAGCCTATGGTCTTCATTGGCTGCCCAAGAATAATGCCTAATTTGCTCCTAATGCTTTAGCTGATTTGTGCTGTCAATATCACATCAAGATTAAAACTATTGTTGAGAGAACATTTATTCAAGCTCAACTTATGCACTTTCACAAAAACTCTCATTATAGTCACTAAAGCTGCAAAACAAACCTCTTACTCGTAATACTTAGTGTCTGTGCTTTGTTGTTTATCACAAGAGTGCAAAATTCAGTCACTAAGTGGGTGTGCATTAAAAACATTCGGGCATTTTCAGTGACTAAACGCATCTTATCGGACATTGTGTTCATATGCTCAACAGAGATGTGTGTGATTGGTTATTATTCTCTAAACATATCAATGAGAAACATCCTTCTCATTTTTGCTACTGAGCTTTAAAGTTAATCAATTAGTTCTTCCAGTGTTTATCAATGCTCTCTGCTTGGATTTATATAGTGAAATCGATGCCTTTGTTACTGTGTGTAAAATCTCTGAGGACTGAGGAGACCTCCAGAGCTGGCATTCAGATATGCTAATGGACCTTTTGTTTTCAGTGTGTGCTATAAGTGGTGGATCACACACAAGAGATTGGGCTCAAAGGAAAGAACGATTTTAGAAAGAAGAAATCTTTGAACAAATTGAATTAAGAATCCTTGACAAATGAGGTATTGAGAAATGGAGATTATTGAGAAAATTTGTGATTTTTGACCATGGATTCATTCAAGGATGTAGATTTGGTTTGAACATTTGGGTGCTGAAGTGTGGTTCTTCTTCTTTTTAATTCCGTTTTAAATGAATTTTTCAAATTTAGCATTTTTATGAGCAGTGTTTGTTGAATCTCTCTCAAAATGTCAACCGAAAATTCTTATATCAATCTAAAATTCTGTCTCTTAACAAGTAAATACAACATATCATGAAGCATAAAAACTGTTAAAATTATTACAACTTTAAATGATTATAAATTCAGCTTGCGCAATCAGGATCCACACAAAGAGGCTAAATATATTTGCTAGCTTGAGCAATTGTTTACTTAAATTATAGTGTTTAATTTTAAATTATTAAATAAAAACATAATGGATTGACTTTTTTAAATTATGCTACATATAATACAATGCAGAAAACAGTTGGCAGGATGAATGAAAATGCTAATCATTTCTTTGCCAGTAGGTGGCACCAGTAATAATCCCATCAGGTTTCATATGCAAAATACTCATCTGGCAATACACATTTGATGAAATCAACTTAAGCATAAATATATTGAATTGAGCCCATGTAGAGTATCAAAGTCCCTTTAAGGCAAGTCATTTCACTTTGCGGCCATCTTTGAAACATCTCTCGGGAAGTACGCTCGGGCATTCTGTCTGAATGGGAAAACGTCAAATTCTCCAGAACTGTTTGCCAAACTTACGATTACAATACATATTTGGAATCACCAATAAGATTAAACAACATCTATCTCATTTCTAAACATTCGAATCAAACAAAATCAGTATTTTTTCAGGTTGCCCGAGCTAATGCGCATATGCACTCAAAAAGAACGAGATCACGACACCAACCTCATTTATGGCTGTTCTACACGTTATCATCCTCTTGATAATGCTTTGTCAGATCGCGCTGGTCTTTTGAAGTAATTCAACAACTTGATCTTGATGGTGAATCTCTTCCAGAAATGAAAGCGACTTTGTTTACAAGTTTGTGGGTGTTTGAGTAGTTGCTGTTATGTGATGTGCGTTTGACAGGATGGACTGTACCTCGCGTTCGTTTTAGTGATGTTTTATAAACAAGTTTCGGGAGGAGCACGCGCAGACTGCTCCTATGGGTGACGCACACCTCATCATGCACCACCGCAAGGGCAGTGACTGCTCCCAAGGGAGACGCACATTCATTATGCACCACTGCTAGCGCAGTGACCGCTCCTTCAGGAGACGCACACCTTATCATGCACCACTGCAAGCGCAGTGACCGCTCCCACGGGAGACGCATTTTTCATCATGCACCACTGCAAGTGCAGCGACCTCTCTTACGGGAGACGCTTACCTCATAATGTACCACTGCAAGCGCAGTGACTGCTACCACGGGAGACGCACACTTATCTCGCACCACTGCAAGCGCAGTGACTACTCCTAAGGGAGACACACATCTTATCATGCACCATTGCAAGCGGAGTGACAGCTCCTACGGAAGACGCACACCTTATCATGCACCACGGCCAACACAAACCTTTCAGCACACTACCGCTAAATCAACAGCACCCCTCCAAATTTTAAAGTCTAGCAAATTTTGGGGGTTTGCATACTTGTCTGGCTGCTGTCCTGTAATCAAATTGCAAATTGGGGAGCGTTCTGGGGCCGGGCTAGTCACTTCGCTCGAACCCCAACTCCTCTCTGTTCCCCGATATGGGGAATAACACGAGTTGGGGGTGTCTTCCCCGAGCTCAGAGCCCTCTCCCTGGACAGCACGCCAAATATGCTTTAATTCTTAAACTTCTGTAAGTGCGAACTCGTGAATACAGATTATAAAACCAGGAAACTTTTGTTTTTTAAGTGCTCTTGGTTCATTTAAATGTACAGATTTCAAGCTTAATGTGTATATATTTCTTATGTCTGTGAAGCAAGTATTTGCTGAGATTCCAGTGCATTTGTTGACCACATAAACTGTCATAAAAGCACGCGTCTGGTCTGAGCATTTCCCACAGAGAATCGTCAGTCTATACCGATCAATGATTGGATCCTGTACTAGTAGGCAGGGTTTCATTCGCCATATTGACCGTTACATTTTTCCAATTAAAACTATACATGTCTTGTGTATTCTATAGTCTTTGATAAGAAAAGAAAATCTCTAAAAGATTGCCTACTTACATCCCAAATTTTTATTTATTTTTTGTTTATTCCATTTTAATTTAATGATGAAAACAAGGTTAACTAGTACTCTTTTTATTACGTATGTCCCTTTTGACCAGTAAACTGGAATAGTCAGATAGACTAGTCATCGCTTAATTTTCAGAGCTGCTGTCTCTCAGTCAAAATCAAGTCACATAAAGAAACGAAGCATTCCGTGGTGCAAAGTCTGGTGAAATAGCTGAACATCTCCGTTTTGGGGCTATATAGGAGGACTTAAGTACTTCATTGACAATTTCCTAATGGATTCAGCATGAGTTTAAAAAGTAAAAATATATCTATGGATTTTACACATATTCTTGCGATCATTGTAGATATTGGTATTATAATATATTGTTATATGTTCTATTTACGCAAGTAAAGGATGCATGTAAACCTATCCACTTGTTAAGTGTGACGTCACGCGAAGCGGCTTTTGTGTTCAATCGCTCTATCAAACAGTATGGGGAGACTCATCAAGTGGTAATAATAAACGTTTACAAAATGTTGGAACACTTTCGAAAATCACGATCGCAATAGCTAGATAGATATATATATATATATATATATATATATATATATATATATATATATATATGTATGTATGTATGTATGTATGTATGTATGTATGTATGTATATATGTATATATGTATATATGTATATATATATATATATATATATATATATATATATATATATATATATATATATATATATATATATATATATATATATATATATATATATATATATCCATGCCTAATATCTGATGGCTAGAAAGTGATTAATTTTTTTTATAAATTTTTAAAATTTTGGTATTTGTGATGAAGCAACACCAGAGACTCTTGTGTGGACACCATGATTTTATATAAAATTCACTTTAAAGTGTGATATGGCCATAAACGAATATTTTCTCAATTCAAATGAGTAGCGGCTTGGACCCCGAAACAGTATTTAATACGTCACGACTTAACAAGCGGATAGTAATAGACCTCTAAAGTGAAAAAAAGCAACCTAATAGCATAATAGGGGCACTGAAAAATTTCATTGATTTTGGTTTGAAATTGCATGTGATAACAAAGGAGCCCCTCTTTGACTGATGTTCCTCACCCTCACACTCTTTCCTGGTAGTTTTTCACTTCCCAAAAGCCCTTTCCCTGGAGTAGCTTGCTTCCTTTTGGTTTGTTTCTCCAGGTGTTTGAGTCTGTTGAAGAGGTTGAGCAAATCGAGTCTGAGCCCAAGAACGATGATGTCAAACAGGTTTGCAAAATCTCAAACGGAACCCCCCAAAATGGCACCAGCTCTCCAGACTCCGGCCACCCCTCTTCCAGAAACTTCTCCGTCACCTCTGGTCAGTCGGACTCCTTGAGCACAGAGGACAGCGGGATACATGAGCCAAACCTTAAAACCCAAACGCAGCTAACAGCATCAAAGGAAAAGGCTGCAAGTTGCGGAGAAGAAGGTAAGGAGACTGAGGAACGTGAGACCAAAATGGTGATGAAACGGGGGGTAAGAGAAGATAATAAAACTGAGGTTAACAAAGTGTTATTAGATGAAGTGGTTACAGAGGAAAGCAAAAAGGCCACTGAGGACTCTGAAGTCAAGACGGATATGTCGAAAACAGCCCGAGATGCTTTTGTGGCTTCTACAGCAGCTCACAGCCAGATGACCAAAATGGAAGTGGGTGAATCTCCGGAGAGACGTTTGACATCGGGAAATGAAGCACTGACACGGCATACTGAGCCAGATATTCCCAAAGCAACAGAGGTCATGGAATCGACTCCTGCAGAGCGGAAGATGAATGAGACTCGAGTAAGAGCGGACATTGAAAGGCCCCACAAGGGAATTAAAGATATTACAGCAATCCGAGAGCAACCTTTGATAGCAAAAGATCTTAAGGTATCAGATGCGCTCGAGCAGAAGGTTGTAGCTGACATTCGGGTGTCTGTTTCAAAGGACAACGATACAGAGAAAGAAACAACAAAAACCAATGAAACGAGCACAGATAAAGACTCTAAGACATGGATGGATGAGGAGAACAATGTTAGAGTGTTAAAACCAATTGATGAGAAGACCAATGATTTAGCTGATGAAGCTGGACCGACAGGAAAAAGAAAAGCAGATATGCAAAGGAAAGCTCCTGTGGTTGAGGAGACGGTCCCATTGGTGCATGAAGCTTTTAGCAATAGAAAGATGAGTGAAGCCCAAGATGAAACCGAGTCAGACGAGTCTCCCTCTGCCATCGAGATGGAAGAGATTCCTACGGCTAAAGTGTGGGAAAGAAAAAGTTTGCCCAAAGGAAGAACAACTGAGCAAGCAACTATTCCTGCATTGGAGCTCCGACTGGAGGAAGCTCATGGAAAGCCCAACTCTGAAGAAGTGAACCCTGAGGTGATGGAGAGTCTCTGCCCACAACTTGATTCACTGGCTGTAAACACAGAGAAGATTGAAGCTTCCTCTCCAGTTTCCTCTATAGGGACCACTTATTCTGTAAGCACCGGTTTCAGAGATATATTTTGGTGTATATATATATAGATGTTATATGAATCAAGTTGAATATTCATGGTCTGATACCCATGTATTTGCAGCAAGAGCTTTTGGACATGTACACTCTTAATCTGCATCGCATAGATAAAGATGTTCAGCGCTGCGACCGGAATTACTGCTACTTCACACCTGCTAACTTGGAGAAACTGCGCAACATCATGTGCAGGTAACAGAACCATTTCTACATTGGGTTTCAGTGTTTGAGCTCCAGATATGAATGATACCCTAGATCATAGGTCTCAAACTCAATTCCTGGAGGGCCGCAGCTCTGCACAGTTTTGCTCCAGCCCTAATCAAACACGGCTGATCTAGTAGTGTCTAGTAATCTAGAATACCTTGATTATTTAGATCAGCTGTGATTAGGGTTGAAGCAAAACTGTGCTGAGCTGCGGCCCTCCAGGAATTGGGTTTGAGACCTATGCTCTAGATCAGGGGTTCTCAATCTTAGTCCTGGAGGTCTGGTGTCCTGCAGATTTTAGTTCCAACCCCATTCAGACACACCTGGGCTAGCTAATCAAGCTCCTACTAGGCTTTCTAGAAACATCCTTGCAAGTGTGTTGAGGCAAGTTAGAGCTAAAATCTGCAGGACACTGGACCTCCAAGACCAAGTTTGAGAACCCCTGATCTAGATCATATGGCTTGAGTAGAAGTGTGTTAAGTTTTCAGGAATGGAGTTGTTTTGGGCCAATATAAGCCAACCAAACTGCTTTTTAACATGCGTTTAACCCAAATAGTTAAGTTTGTCCATATTTGACCCAAATTTGGTTTGAAGCTAGCTGGAATTGTTTATAAGTTTTAATTTTGAGTTATTAGTATCAGTCCCTGTAAGAAACGTTATGATTAAAATAGTTTTGTTTTTGAAAGCTTATCAAGTCTGTATTCATTTAAAGGGCACCTATTTTACCCTTTTTACAAGATGTAAGATAAGTTTTGCTGTCTCTAGAATATTTCTGTAAGGTTTCAGCTCAAAATACCCATCAGATTATTTATTATAGCCTCCAGAATCTGCCCATTTTGGTGTCTGAATACATTGTAGCTGTTTTTGTAGCCTGTGGCTTTAAATCCAGATGAGCTGCTTCTCCCCGCCCACCGTTCCCACGTGCGTGTTTGCTGAAATCTGAAATACAGCTCATTAGTCAAACACACCAAGGAAGTTTGTTTTATGTATTTGTGGTGGAGTTTCTTCAAACCTTTCTGAAATTATAAGTCACACACCCATACACACTTATGTGCATTTACTGACACCATGCAGCCGCGTGATTTATAGCGGTTAAGAATTACAAAGCGATTTTACTGTCTTTATTACAAGCATGCTCTGTTTATAAAAGTAATAAAATATAATATAATAAAATATAAACTTATAAACTATAAGAGAGTTGGAACCGATATTTTAATCCCAGGTTCTTTGCAAAAAAAAAATGTTCTGTGGACACGTGTATACGTGTAATTATATAAACATGGCGCCTGTCAATCAATTCAGTGGATGGTGAAAACTGCACTCCTACGTCTTGTTGTGGTGGGCCTTAAAATCACTGGGATTTGGGTCCTACATTAACATCAGGAAATTAAAAAAAAAGAGACTTGTTGGGTTTATATCACTCCAATATGACAGTGCACACACACTATACATATAGACAGTTCTGTCCAAACAGCTTACAAAAGAGGACTTTCATCATAGGTGCCCTTTAATAAAAAAATTTAAATATTGAAAAACTATTAGAATTTAAATATATATTTTTATTCCTGTAAATAATACTACAGAATTTCCAGCACACATTTCTCTACTCTTTAGTGTCCTATGTTCATTCATTCATTTCTTTTCGGCTTAGTCCCTTTATTAATCCGGGGTCACCACAGCGGAATGAACCACCAACTTATCCAGCACATGCTTTACACAGCGGATGCCCTTCCAGCTGCAACCCATCTCTGGGAAACATCCATACACACTCATTTACACTCATACACCACGGACAATTTAGCCAACCCAATTCACCATGTCTTTGGACTGTGGGGGAAGCCGAAGCACCCGGAGGAAACCCACGCGAACGCAGGGAGAACATGCAAACTCAACACAGAAACGCCAACTGACCCAGCCGAGGCTCGAACCAGCGACCTTCTTGCTGTGAGGCGGACAGCATTACCCACTGCGTCACCGTGTCCTATGTTTCTGTTATTAATGCATGTTCCTGCAGTATTCTAAATGCTTATTCTGTGAATAAAAAAAATTATAATTTAATATTTAAAAATAAATACTTAAAAAAAGAATCTTTTGCAGCATTATGAGTCTTTGCTGTCAAATTAGTGTAAATTCTGTACATTATATTACAGTGATGCCTATGTTCATCTTAAAATTGCATGTCAAATCACCATCTATTTTAGTTATATTTTTTACATAGGTAATTTAGAATGGATTTTTAATGTCAGCAGTTTATAAAGAAAAATCAGTTTATTGAATTGAACAGATTTGTTGTTAAAATAAGTTTTTTTTTATATCCTAATTGGACTCGTAGTAATTTACTTCATCTGGCAAATGGTAAAACATACATTCACATATGACTAGGGGTCAGAATATTATAGACACTTAGAGATGGGCTATTTGATTTAGTAAATTCTGTTAAACGATCATTAAAAAAAAAGAACAATAGAAACCATCTTAGCAATATCTCAGAAGTCTTCAGAAACTTGATGGCGAACAATTACAAGCTCTCAGTACAGATGGTGTTATGCTGCAGCTCAAATATCCCTCTATTTCTGCAGTTATGTTTGGCAGCACCTTGAAATTGGATATGTCCAGGGCATGTGTGACCTCCTCGCTCCCCTGCTAGTTATTCTAGATGATGGTGAGCCTGCGCTTTATTTATTCTTCATAAAAAAGACAAACTTTATTACATGTTTGCTTTTCTCTTATCAGTTCCTATTGAATCTTTCAGAGGCCATGGCTTTCAGTTGTTTCACTGAACTAATGAAAAGGATGAATCAGAATTTTCCTCATGGAGGAGCGATGGACACTCATTTCGCCAACATGAGATCACTGATCCAGGTTACAATCTTTCTATTATATGTGTTCAAAAACATGTCTTTTAAATCTGCTGTATGGATGTGTAAACTCTGTTTGTAATTAGATTCTAGACGCAGAGTTGTTTGAGCTAATGCATCAGAATGGAGACTACACTCACTTCTACTTCTGCTATCGCTGGTTTCTTCTTGACTTTAAAAGAGGTAATGATGTATTTTGCTAAATTAGCATGCAGTAAATCTAAACGTATCACTTGTATAAATGCGTAAGATGAAGCCATATTCTGCTTAATGGTTTATAATGAATGTTCAGTCTCCTAACTAGCAATTGAAATGGCCTCGTCGATTGTGACTAAGTCATTTAAAACAGATTACATTAATATTAGGCCAACACAAGGCTCTCCACACATTAAAGGCTGTATATATTGTAATAAAAAAACTGAATAATGAGATTCTGCCCAAAGCCAAGCTTATAAAACGATTGTTAGAAATGACAGCTCCCCCTGCTGTTCACAATATACAGTAATAAGTATATTATTTGTATAACTCCTGTCATGTTTATTATGTAAAACTCCTCGTAAAAAGGTGGCTTCTTTGCCCTAACATCTGTGTTTGGACTCCTCAGAGTTGGTGTATGATGATGTGTTCGCTGTTTGGGAGACCATCTGGGCTGCTAAGTGTGTTTCCTCCAGCCATTTTGTGCTCTTTATTGCTCTTTCGCTGGTGGAGATCTACAGAGACATCATCCTGGAGAACAATATGGACTTCACCGACATCATCAAGTTTTTTAATGGTAAATATTTCTTTATATGCCATCGTTTAACATATGTCTCAATGTCTGCAAACTGTTTTTGGGAAAAGAGGGTGTTGGGACACAAACTGATTTGAAAGTCTAATTTTTGATATGTAACTGCTTTAAAGAACTAACAAAATCACTAGCAAACTCATGCAAATTCATTTATTGTCCACTTTTTTTGTCAATGTGAACGAAACGATACTTTAAGGGGATAAGGGCAAATATAAATGACCAAAGCATCATTTACTTATTTTACTCATACTTAGTTTATTACTTATAATGTCCAAGACATTGATATTATATTAAATGCTACTTTTGTGCCTTTATTAGCTTTATTCTCGCCTATTTACTGGGTTAAAAATCTTACATTATACCATCTCCACCTGCTGGTAAAAAAGCAGCAGGCCATCTTCAGCCTGCAATCTATTGCTTTTCCTGCAGTTCCCGGATGTAATGTTGAATTTTAACAGTCGAATTTGAACCACTGAATTTATGGAAGCGAATATTTAAACTAAAATAAAATAAAATTTGAAATAAAATGAACTGAAAATTACCTTTTGAATATTATACATCGTATTTTTAAAGGGTATTGAATATTTTGTAGGTGAAACCTAGAAATTGAATATGAATTATTGAATTTACAAGTATGAAAACGTGTTTGAAATATTTTTTGTTTTGAAATATTCACAGCTTAAATAAACAGCTATGTTAAATTTCAGGACCTAAAAATGCAAACCCTGGAATTCAAGTCATTAAAATGCAAGAACTTGTTAATTCTGTGTATTATTTTTTTCAGTTTGTGCTATTCAACAAGCTTTTTAATTCAATAGTTTTGGCATTGATTTTGTTCCATAAATAAACAAATAATTCAATCATATAAATGGTTCTCAGTATGGTAAGTGTGTTCTCAGTCAAATCAACATGCGGACCATGGTCAAAAGGTTTATTTGAAGACTTATACCTGTAACTACTCAGACTCTTTAAATACATACAAATTCCCATACACTCTCAAGTGTTTCGAACAATAATTACAACTAATAATAACAAGAATAATGGCTAAACAGAAGCGTCATTAAAATATATAGATATTGACTCAATTTAAGTTTATTTTTTTGTTTTATCAATTTCAATGTTTAGTAGTTCAATAGTCACCTAAGTAATATTTAAAAGGTTTATACAGTACTTTGTACTTCAATGTCAGGTCAGATCTACACACCGCCGCTGGATGGAGCCACTAACTCGGTTTAGTGCTCTTGTGTCCACAGAATATATTTTTTCCTGTAATTTAGTACCTCTTTATTCATCGTGATAAATAAACTATTAGTCAGTCAACAATTCGAACTGTTTTTTAGCCATTAAATCAATTAAAGGCCTTAAAATATGAAGTCCAGTTGAATTGAGTAGCCTAATATACTTTAACATTCCACCCTGAAAAAAATATCATACATTGCTAAGAAGAGTATATCACTTTCACTTTCCTTTTCCTTTAGCGTAGTCCCTGCTTTTTAATAGTTTTAATTAATTATAAAAAATATTTTTAGAAATTTGTAGTATCATCTAAACTTACGAAACGTTCAGGTATTAAAATTGAGGTGCCCGTCTGCAGCACTACATAAATGATATAGGGACAGATGACTTGCAGAGGATAATAACAAATGTGTGTCCTGGCTTTATTTATATTGTAATGTACATAGAGCGCACGTGGTCGTGACATGCAATTGTGAGAGCGGAAAAAGTGCACAGCAGCACGCATTTAAAACAATTTCATTAGCTTCCATGTTGTCAGCGGCTTCGTCATACGCGCACGTTATAGGACTACACAATATCATTATATTATATACACAATAGCCTAAGGTAGGTCTACAATTACATTCCTGAATGATGTCCGGAATGAAGCAGTTACTGCTCCTTGTGCACGATGATGAACAATGAAGGCCAAACCATCAGGTCGTCTGCTTTGATGACGATGAACCTCACGATGACACCCCCACTCCCTCGAAACAAAACTTCGGATTTAGATTATTCTAAAGAGAATATAATAATATAGAGTCACATCCCTGAATCCCTGAAAAATTAACAAGCTGGGATATTCTTATGCTTTTGAAGGACTAGGAGGGACATTTAAAACAAAATAGAAATCAGTAGTCAATATATAAAATATATTAAATATCCGACTGAGAAATCAATCAATTCAAATTCAAATTAGAAAGTGACCTCTGTTTGATGACATGGGTGAAATATGCTTAGCCACGCGCCTCCAACCGTTAGTTTGCTACAATGGGCTATATGCATAGCTAGTGTTATTTCCACTACTGATAAACTTCCGGTGAAATTCATTCATTTTCTTTTCGCCTTAGTCCCTTTATTAATTCGGGGTCGCCACAGCGGAATGAACCGCCAACTTATCCAGCACATGTTTTACACAGCGAATGCCCTTCCAGCTGCAACCCATCTCTGGGAAACATCCATACACGCTCATACACTACGGACAATTTAGCCTACCCAATTCACCTGTACCGCATGTCTTTTGGGCTGTGGGGGAAACCGGAACACCCGGAGGAAACCCACGCGAACGCAGGGAGAACATGCAAACTTCACAGAAACGCCAACTGACCCAGCTCAGGCTCAAACCAGCGACCTTCTTGCTGTGAGGCGACAGCACTACCTACTGCGCCACTGTGTCACCCCCTTCCGGTGAAATGTTTATGTAATTATTTTCTTTCATACAGTTCCTTTTACAGCATCGATGTTGTAATGTAATTAAAATATAATCAGTTAAATAGACTTAAGCATTCATTTAGTTGTTCAAGCATAAAACGAGATGAAAAGCACCGTCAGGAGCAGCAGGCGAATGCAGAAACTCCATTGAAAATACTGAGGTAAAATAAATGTTCATATTTTAAAGACATGGTGCGGAACAATGGTATTTAATGCAGTGCTTCCTGTACAGTCTGAGACCCACTTTATATCGTATATCAATCAGGCAGTGAAGATCATTGATTTTAAAAGAAAACAAACCTTAAACATGATGATATAGTAACTGCATACAGTTCACCGGAAACACTTGAACTGGGTTACTGAAAATTAAATGTACATCTGCAAATACCCTATTAAATGAAGAGGTGGAACACAAGTACAAAATACAGCTCCTACTCAATTTTCCGTTTCAGTTGGAAATGCATTATAACATTGTAATAAAAGCTGCAGGAACTTCCAGTTTAATCGGACTTTAAACAAATTGTTTCAAATTAATTTTTAAAATAATAAAATTAATAATTTTAAATATCTATTTACTACCATTTCTGTTTTACTGTTACATTTGATGCTAATTATAGTGATGTGATATTATTTTTACTTTCTTGGAGGGGAGAAATTGCATTATGGCTATTTGTCTAATCATTTCTAGGTTATTCAGTTCACTAGGCAGTTGATTGGAATAATTATGTCCTTTTTTTTTTTTATTCCAGAAATGGCTGAGCATCACAATATCAAGCAGATCCTGACTCTGTCTCGAGACCTGGTGTGCAAAGTGCAGACACTTATAGAGAACAAGTAACTCTGAAACCTCTCGTGTTAACAGATGTATCCCATCAGCTCTCACTGCAAAACACGGAACATTTGACCAAATCAGTTTCAAGTAGGTATAGTGAAACATTTCCAATGCCAACCATCTTAATCTACCTGAAGTCAGTCAGTGTGCAATTATTAAGAGTCGTTTGGCTCTTCAATCAGGTTTTACTAAACATCACAGTACATTACATTTTATAAGTAGGTGCTGCTAACGAGTAACTGTATGACACTGAATTTGATTTGGTCTTAAATGCAGTCAGGATTACTGGTGATTTAGTAGGCTCCGTTTCAAAACCTAGTGAGCTGCCTTGCTCTTTACTGCCTACATTAACTGAAACAAAACCTCAAAAAAGACTAAGATAACATGATACTGATGCGTAGCTCACACAAATACTGGGTGACAGAGTCTGTGTTTTAATCAGATTCAACTTTTTGATTAATACATAAGTATTTATTGATATTTCTTGCATTGCCTACCATGGAATTATTAGACTGAGTCATGTTGCAGTGCATTCTGGGATTGTTTTCTCCATACTTGTAGTGCTGCCTTAGAATCTGAACAGGAGGAACATATCATAGAAGGCAGAAGTGTGCCTATGGTGCCTTAAAACTGCTGCCTATGTAGAGCTCACTAGGTTTTAAAAACAGAATAGATGTTCGGGACAGGTGCATTTTACTGCTAAAGCTGCCTTTTCACTATCTCTGACAAGCAAAAAGCAGGCCAAAAGTCTCGTTTTGGATCATTTGAGTTATGCGACTGTCCAACCAGAAATGTTGTATTTAATCAACTTATACGCGCAAAGTTAATATTACTTTATTTTACCAATATTTTCCCTCTAACATTATCATGAAAATACTGTTTCTATAAAATGCTGTTTATAAATAAATCACTGAATTTTTATGTGAGAATTAATTGACGACAGGGGCTTGAATTATTAGGAATATATCATATTATTAGGAATATAGACCATTTCAATGTGGTCATGTCACTGGCCCATGGACATTTCCTGCTTGTTATCAAACCTTCTGTTTTGTTTTGATTAGGATTTTTGACAGTTTTTAAACAGTGAAATAACTGAAATCATTCAGCGTCGTGACATAACTCAAATGCAGTGAAAACCTGATTGGAACAACTACTTTACCTGTGTGTTAATCATTTATTTCAAATGCAGATGCGTGGCAAGCAAGTGCATATAAGAGAGTGATGCAGTCTCTTTTTCTGGGCAGCGAGTTGAAAACATCTCAACTTTTCAGAATGCCACTAGTGCACTACACGTCATATGACAAGAAACAACCAATCAGCTTTTCCCTTTGTGTGTAATAAACACATTTTAGTTATAACATAGACTAATTACCTCAAACAAACGCAGAGCACGCAAACACTGCAGCACTTTTTTCTTTTTTACGTAAATAAAGCATGTATCAGAGTTACAGCAAGGGTTTGTCAGTGGTGGCTCCATGCACTATAAAAAATTTAAGTCAGTACAACAACAAAAAACATAATCCGTATTTCCTTTGGCTTTACGGGAAAGCGAAAGGAAATAAGGATTACTGACTTCAAATTTTTTACAGTGTGGAGAGCGCAGCTGATGGCTGGTAAGCAACACACACAGGAGCGCAAGTTGAATTTGGTAGAGGAAACGTCTAGCGTTTTCCATGTAGTTTTGATGTGATATCTGAATGACTCCGTGGAATGTTCACCAGCCAATCAGAATTAAGCATTCCACAGCCCCATAGTAAAAGTAAGTCAAAGAATAAAGCCCTGCATTTTTATTCGAGCAGGGCTCCTGTATAAGTATGAAGGGCTTTATTCTGCAAAACAAACTGGCTAGATGTACATTATCCCACTAATTACACAGCTACTTGCCAATAAAGTAAACAATTAGACACAAAATGATGATATAAGCTATATTTACTAACTCTTTATTTAAATGTAAAGCTTGCCACAAGATGGTGCCAAACAGTCAAGAATAGTGATATGACAGATAAGCATATATGAATAGATTCACTTACAGTCAAGATCAGAGGTGCCCAAAGTAGGGCCTGCGGGCCAAAGTTGTCACATGGTAACTTTTTGATTGTTTGAGGCAAATGCCTTTGACAGAGATCATCATTTTCAATTGAACATAATCTTTTGTTTCTTTAACCGAGGAGCTACAAAAAAAGCCAACTAAAATTAAATGTTTTATTTAAATGATGTAAATAAATCAGACTTTTAAAATGTAAATACTGTCAGATAGAGGACAATGCACAAGACGTCGGTAAGCAGATCAAGACGAAGGCAGAAGCAGCTCAACTAGTGTATTCAGCATTGAACTCCATTGTGTTATAAATGGGATTGTTTGTTTTTATACTATAATAAGTTTATTATAAAACAATTAAATCATTAATTAAAATGTTTTAAAGCAACATTTCAAGTTATTTTTAAATATTAGCAAATAGAGTAGGAAATTATCCATGGCAAATTTAATGTAATACACTTTGGTATATTTAACTTCAACCCACAGCCCTTTAATCATGTTTGGTTTTTGGCCCTTTATAAGAAAAAATTTGCTGGGCACGCCTGGTCAAGATGATTCAAAGTACCTAGATGACCCTGTGTTATTAGTTTAACCAATTGATGGAATATCATGATTGACCAATCAGAAGCAAATGTAATAAATCAGAAAGCGGTATAATAAAGTCATTTAATATTTATTTAAATTACTTGGCCCGATAAATTCTAAATGTGTTTTAATTGACATATATTGGGGGTCATTGTATTTTTGTGTGGATATATTCACACATTCATTTATATTCATTATAATCGCTGATTTCAAAGTACCCTGTGATTGCCACCAGGGTGTGAAATGTGACAGTCGTGTACAAATGTTGCAGATGGTGGAAAGGTGGCTTAAGAGGCGGTCACACTAGATTTCATGCTCGGTTCACTTTCATTTTTACACATGAAAAAGAGCAAGTGCACACTTCAACACTTGGGTGACTGATTTTTTTCAGGAAATAAGTTCATTATGCACAGAGGCTGCATTTAATTGATCAGAAATACACCGCAAACAGAAATATTATAAAATATCGTCACAAAGTGTCTGTTTTCTATTTTTAACGTCTTTTACTCCTGTAATGGCAAAGATGAATCAGCATCCCTGTCTTCAGTGTCACATGATTCTTCAGAAATAATTTGAATATGCTGATTTTTTTCAGCGCTGCTTACTATTTTTGTGGAAAACGTGACTATTTTTTCAGAAGTTCAAGAGAACAGTATTTATTTCAAATAGAAATCTTTTTAATATATTATAAAAACTTTACTGTCACTGAATTTAGTGTGCTGATGTTAAATGAAACTATCAATGTATTAATTTCTTTTTAAATTACACCTACCCCAAACTTTTGAATGTTAATGTACATTAATCTAAATGTCATCTTGCTCTAAAAACAAACTAAGATAAGCTGCTTGGTTTTTAAAGACGATGGATAATATATTTATTCATCGTTTATTAAAACACAGGCCCTAGAGCATTATATGTCCTGTTACAGATACATGTTGTGGCATAAGTAAGTTTGCATGCTTCAAATGTAGTGTGACCGCAATCTTAAAGCTCTCGTACGACCTGCAGGCTTTGTTAGTATTCCAATGTGCCACTTTTAATAAACGATCCAGATTCTCCAGTGTAAAACTGTAGCAGTAGGGGGCGCTGTGCTTTTCAAACTTCTGCATGTGTTTATGTAGGCCGCTTATTTCCGAGTCGGTGTCTTTACTGTGAGCCATTTCACTAAAATCAGATCAGGTCCTTGTGTATCGCGCAGTATATTAGTGGACAATACCAATGAATGCCTCTAGCTATTAGATAATGAAATGAAAAATCATGTCCGTAGATAGTTCTGTTTTTCCCACTTTGTTTCACAGACTTGATGAATGATTTGGGATTTCTATCAATGTAATGTTTGTGTTCCAGTGAACCGGTGTCATGTTTTCAGTCACTTTATGAAAATCTGCCATTAGAGTTACTGATTTTATAGATGTATGTGTGGATCAGGACAAATCTCAATCACTACCGCAAGGCCTTGTCTGCTTCATGTGTTCTTGCTGTTTGTGGACTGTACAGAAAAATACACGCTATATTTATTAAATAGAGAGAATCTATATTATTAACTTTGATGTCGTCGGCTACATGGTTTCAGAATGGACGCTATTATTCACATGAAGAAAAAAAACAGCAGTGCTCTTATTTATTTTAGCATTACAGATCGTTGTATGAAATGTTCATTGTGTTTTCCTTCATCCAAACATGCTATTGAAACTTGGTACCTCATAACATGTCTTAATCTCAATGAAGTATTGATCATGTGATCCAAGCAGTATAGCTGTGGCTCAGAAGAAAAAAAAAACATTTTGGCCACTTTATTAGGTACACCTGTCCAACTGCTCGTTAACGCAAATTTCTAATCAGGCAATCACATGACTGCAACATAGGCATGTAGACATGGTCAAGATGATCTGCTGCAGTTTAAAGCGAGCATCAGAATGGGGAAGAAAGGTGATTTAAGTGACTGAACGTGGCATGGTTGTTGGTGCCAGATGGGCTGGTCTGAGTATTCCAGAAACTGCTGATCTACTGGGATTTTCACGCACAACTATCTCTAGGGTTTACAGAGCATGGTCTGAAAAAGAGAAAATATCCAGTGAGCAGCAGTTCTGTGTGTGCAAATGCCTTGTTGATGCCAGAGGTCAGAATGGCCAGACTGGTTCAAGCTGATAAAAAAGCCACAGTAACTCAAATAACCACTCATTACAACCGAGGTATGCAGAACAGCATCTCTGAACACACAACACATCCAACCTTGAGGCAGATGGGCTACAGCAGCAGAAGACCACACCCTAGTGCCACTCCTGTCAGCTAAGAACAGGAAACTGAGGCTACCATTTGCACAGGCTCACCAAAACTGGACAACAGGAGATTGGAAAAACGTTGCCTGGTCTGATGAGTCTTGATTTCTGCTGCAACATTCGCATGATAGGGTCAGAATTTGGCATCAACAACATGAAAACTTGGATCCATCCTGCCTTGTATCAACGGTTCAGGCTGGTGGGGGTGGTGTAATGGTGTGGGGGATATTTTCCCATTAAGGCCAATTGAGCATTGTGTCAATGCCACAGCCAACCTAAGTATTGTTGCTGACCATGTCCATCCCTTTATGACCACAGTGTACCCATCTTCTGATGGCTACTTCCAGCAGGATAGCACATCATCTCATAAAGGGATGTGTTGGAACGAGAGATTCGCATCATGGATGTGCAGCTGACAAATCTGCAGCAACAGCGTGATGCTATCATTTCAATATGGAGCAAAATCTCTGAGGAATATTTCCAGTACCTTGTTGAATCTATGCCATGAAGGATTAAGGCAAAAGGGGGTTCAACCTGGAAATAGTAAGGTGTACCTAATAAAGTGGCCGGTGAGTGTATATTGACAATGAGGTGCAATCAAAAATATGGATCGATTCACGTGTCTTTTTGTCACATATTCGTAAAGTCTTTAACACACACAAAATGACTTTAGACAAAGATTGTAAAGCAAATCAGAATCAAAAGTGTGGTCCAGACTACTATAAAGACTTTATTATCATCTACTCTGCATAATTTGTGATCAGGTGTTAATCATTGTCCTGCATTGCATCTTGATTTCTTCATGTGCTGAATATATTCTAAAAGGAGTAGAAATTAATTTGTAGTCTGTGTGTTGTTATACATTTCTTTAAATCTGAATGTATGCATTTTGTCTGTTTTTTTTATGTGAGTGTTCTTGCTACACTATTGTCAGTTACTACAAAAGAGTGTTAAATTAAATGTATATTAAATGGTAAATGTACTTGTTTTTAAAAAACTAAATAAAATGGAATTGTTCTTATTTTTCCAACAAATCTAATCATATATCTGCTTCTCTGGGAAATGGTAAGTTTATGGGGTTTCGTGCTGTTGGTTTATTTTCTCAGGAAGTCTATGGTAGTGAATAGAATTGTATGGGACGTCTTAACAGTATCAAAGCATTGCTGGAGTCTTCAACTGAGTACATACAGTATAGCAAAGCTGTCCAACGTTGGATACGTGTTTATGCTAATTCTGGCATTTTATCACTTTTTTTAAACTCCAGGACCGTTTAGTCTGATTTTCTTAAAAAGATTAATTAATTATTTATTAGTAAAACATTTTTAAATAATGCACGAAATGGTTTGACAAAGCCTTTTTTTTTTGCTCACTTTTTTTTTTTTTTATTGTATTTGCAGAACATTTCTAGTGAAATGCATAACAAATCTTACAATAAGACATTCACATTTTAGCATAACATCTGTAAACAAAATAACAAAAAGAAAAAAGGAGAGAAAAAACAAAAACAAATAAAAAACAAGAGCGGGTATATGTAACATTTACCATAGAGAAGAGGAGTTTAGCTTTTGGAGTATATTCACAGTTCTGGTAGCTTTACGACTTGAAAGTCCTTTAAGAGTTTCAAAATACATTTTTAAATCAGCCTTGAAATGGAAGATGTTTGACAAAGCTAAAGCTAAAATTTGGTCTGTTATGAAAACCCAATAGCCTAGGTCAGGGGTGCTCAATCCTGTTCCTGGAGATCTACCTTCCTGCAGATTTCTGTTGCAACCCATATCAAACACACCTGCCTGTAATTATCAAGTGCTGTTTAGGTCCTAATTAATTGGTTCAGGTGTGTTTGATTATGGTTGAAGCTGATGCAGGAAGGTAGATCTCCAGGAACAGGATTGGGTTATCTACAGTTTCAGAAAAGTGACACCTATTGGTCAGGAGATTAATAGCTTCTTTTTTTGGCTTATACCCTTTAACAGTTTTATAATAGTTTAGCCAGAAATCACTATATTGGTAATGACAGTATATGAAGTAAAAATAAATCAATAATTATAAATATACACACATTTATGGGGAGCATGGTGGCGCAGTGGGTTGCACAATCGCCTCACAGCAAGAAGGTTGCTGGATCAGTTGGGATTTCTGTGTGGAGTTTGCATGTTTTCCCGTGTTAGTGTGGGTTTTCTTCTGGGTGCTCCGGTTTTCCTCTCAAGTCCAAAAACATGTGGTATAGGTGAACTGGGTAAATCGTCTGTAGTGTGTATGAATGTTTCCCAGTGATGGGTTGCAGCTGGAAGGGTGTCCGCTACGTAAAACATATGCTGGATAAGTTGGCGGTTCATTCTGCTGTGGTGACCGCCAGTAATAAAGGGACTAAACTGAAAAGAAAATGAGTGAATGACACACATTTATCCTATTATCTTCATAAAATTACAATATGAAGTGTGATTTGTGTCTTTAATACGGAGTTTCTTTTTATTACTGTCCATCATGTAACATTTGATGACAAAGTAATGTAATTCAGCATACTGTACTTAAGTAGCTGAATATTTCCATTTGGGGAGACAGAAATTGTTTTAAAAGTTGTTTATGTATTGTAGATTAAACAAGAGTCTTGTGACAAAAATGTTAATGGGATATTTTAGCCAAACTAAATCATTGGACCTTAGATATTTATGTACATTTGAAGGCAAATACTTTTGTACTTTTACTCAAGATTTTATTTTTACTGGAGTAAAATTAAACTTGGTTAATCTCGACTTTACCTCAAGTTGCCTATTGGTTTGTGTTCTTTATCGACCACTGAAAATTACAATAAACTTGTATTTTAAAGGTTTAAAGGTTTTCATTCATTCTGCCTATTTTGCTCAGACTAGACTTGATAGATTTGTAATTATATTAATATAGAAATGTATAATCAAGTTCATAGCAGTTAACCACTGGCCGCTTTAATGTGTGCATCCTGAAATAACATTGTCAATGTTATAATATTAAATATAAACAGTAAGTAATACGTGGCACATTAAAGAGTTAGAGAAGTAAAAAAAAAATTCTTCTGTGGAACACAAAATAAGATACTTTGAAGAAAGCTGAAAACCTGTAACCATTGACTTCTATAACAGGATAAACAAATACTATGAAAGTGAATGGTTACATGTTTCCAGCCTTCTTCAAAACATCTTCGCGTGTGTTTAAAAGAAGAAAGTAAATGTTAGGAACAAGGGTAGGCTGAGTAAATGT
The DNA here is from genome assembly GCA_903798195.1 of Danio kyathit. NCBI lineage: Eukaryota > Metazoa > Chordata > Actinopteri > Cypriniformes > Danionidae > Danio > Danio kyathit. The sequence goes on from LR812523.1 coordinate 25,038,005, forward strand.
TTTCAGTTTTGGGTGAACTATCCCTTTAAAGAGGAAATAAATTCAAGAAAAAAAGTCCCTCTTCGATTCTATTTAAAAAAAAAAAGAATGTTCGCCCGAACAGGGACTTGAACCCTGGACCCTCAGATTAAAAGTCTGATGCTCTACCGACTGAGCTATCCGGGCTCTTACACGCTAATGTTCCATCCTCCTCTGAGAAGGTACGTCGTGCAGTCTAAATTCAACTACTTCCGGAAATGTAGAACTATCCTTTCTTTTTTTTGTATGTAGGTAGAGCACTTGTAGTAAGGAGCCCTTAGCAACACTGACATCCCCGTTTATGCGATTTCATACGCAACGTAACTGAACACATTTAGGAACGCGATTTTGTTATGTTTTGTAAATGTGCAGCGGGCGCTTTAAGAGCGCTGCGGCCCGCGCCTCCTCGGTTTGGAGTTTTATATCTGAACGCTCTAAGCGCATCTATGTGGGCTAACAGAACGTCCTGGTCCCGCTGGACACATATGCGGGAATCAAGTAACGCCGCCTGGACACCCAAGGTAACGTAAATAGTGATTAATTTAAAAACTATGAATATGTAAATAAACCCATTAATGCACGAATAAATATCTAATTTTCAACATATATTAGAACAACACGTTTTACACTTCAGGTTCCTCAAGCACCCACATGGGAGCCCGTAGCTGAAAATCAACTACCACCGGTAAGGGCTCTTTATTTTTACATGTACGTTTTATACTGCAACTTGATTATTATTTGTGTTTTTTTTCTATATGCAAAGAAATGTGAAAAAGGGATGTTGGGCTAATTTTTGTGACGTTAATACACCTTTTTGTTTATTTAACCTATTAACAACCTTAGCAAAAAGTGGCAATACTAAATCTTGTCAAAAGATTACAACATATATTCAGAGTTACTGTTATATATATTCTGAACTATATAGTGTTTCTTAAACCTTACAATAGAGGGCAGCAGAGTAACTTTAAAACCTACAGAAACTGCAGCTCAACGTTGAAATTTCCAAATTATTATTATAAATGTCAAAACATTTACTGTACATCGAGTTGTAAAAAATGTTACAAGAACAGAATGAAGATATAATAATAGAAATGGCAGATGAAAAGATTTTTTTTAAATTATATAACAGTGAAAGCAATTCTTCAACTCTACAATTGTTTTGTTTTTATGCCTTTTATAAAAAGAACAAAACAAATTATATAATTATAGTGTTCAAACATGGCAATAGTGAGTTCTTACCCAAAAACGTGGATTTGTGTATAAATAATTACCAAGTGGAACAAAAAAATAACAATATATTAAATAACAATTTAAGTAGTAATTTAAAATAATTATTACTAGTACTTGTTTTCAGAGAGATACATTTAAACTATAGACTTTAAACAATACAATACAAAACTTTATTGTCAGACTTGCATCTGAAATTTTTCTTGCTTAACAGCATGATAAATACTCCTTACAAAGAGACAAAGAAATACAAAAAAACATCATTTTACACTGACCTTATTCAGCTCTAAGACAACCTGATGTACAAATGACTTTTTTTAATTTCACTTTATTAAAACTTGGGACTCTGAATCGATGGTTAGATTTTAATGGTATAAATTCATGATTCAACATATAATTAGGGTTCGAAATGATGTTCCTTGCCAGCCTTGTGAGGTTCTTGTAATACGAATACGTCATATAATTTCTCAAAACGCTTTCCTACCATCCTTGAACGGATTTTTTTTGGGCTTTGTTTTTAGACTCACAGACAGTCTCATATACCATACAGAATTACAATACTGTTCAAGAATGTTTTTCGATGCTCCAAAAGATCTAAGATGATGCAAAAAATAGATTCTTTGTTTTATCTTGTTACACTATCAATATGATCTTTCCATGAAACGCTGTTGTCTATTATTACACCCAAATACTTATATGTGTCTACCTGTCTGATGTTTACATTATGTATAACTATAGGGTTTGTAGATACATCAGACGTTGAACACGATTTTCTGTTTTTTTCTTGGTTAATCACAAGAGCATTTTATTCACACCACTGCACAAGATTATTCACACTTATGTAGGAAAAAAGTGTTTGAAAACAACATTTATTTTAAAATGTATAGATTTTATTTCATATGTATAAGACCATTTCATCTATTTTATAAATGAAATAGATTTAATATAATTTTTTACTCATTTGTTTCAAAACATTTTTAAGACATTACTTATGATGTTTGGTGTATGATGTTTTCCTGCAAAATTAACTATGTAACTATATTTATCTTTCAGGCAACAAGAATTTCACCAGATTTAGTGGATAAGCTGGAGAGATTGGCCCTTGTTGATTTCGGCAGTGAGGAAGGAGTGGACTGTCTGGAGAAAGCCATCCAATTTGCAGATCAGCTTCATGTCATTAACACTGATGGTGTGGAACCAATGGATTCAGTTCTAGAGGACAGGTAATTACTGAAACTCAGATCAACAGTGATCTGATCTGAGGAAAATATAACTTATATAATTCGTTTTTTAACTTTTGATTGTATGATTATATATCGCCAACCTAATTTCACCAAGTAGGACATGTTCTTGGAGTAACATCTGTGCTGATCCTGGAACAACATTACAATCAAGCAATCCAAATTAAGGGACACGTTTACAGTTTATGTTAAGCTTAGGCTTACGGTTAGGTTTATGCACTTCTACATGATTGTTATCCAGCAATTATTTCCATCTGATTTTGGGAATAATTTACAGTTATGGTTGGGTTTAGGGGTAGGGAATGAGTATGGATTACATTTTCAAACAAAAATAATGATCCAGGATCAACATAGATGTTAATCTAGGATCGCATCGTACTTGGCAAAATCATGATGTGAATTATTATATTGTTTAAAATTATACCGCAGGCCTAATTGATTCTGATTGTTGTCATATGTAAATTAGTTCCCGCACGTTCTGACCACGTTACTGTTCCATATCACTACAGTGTAGAATGTTTGCAGTTATTTCAAAGGTCTTTACAGCAGACAGTTCATCTAAATATGTATAATTGACTACTCATTCTCCACTTGTTCCACACCTGTTTAAGTTTCTCTCTTCTGTTGAACACAAAATAAGTTATTTTGAAGTATGTTTGAAACCAGTAGTCATTGACTCATAGTTTTCCCCCCACTGTGGAAGTCAATGAATACAGGTTTGCAACATTCTTCAAAATATTCTTCAAAATATCTTAAAAATATCTGAAAACAGAAATAGAAAACAAATATTTGGAACTTAGTTCAGGGCAGCAGGACGAGTAAATTCTCATTTTGGAGTTTGAACAACCGGATAAAAAGCCGCAACAATTTCACATTTTTCTTCCTTTCACTCACAAAAAAAAACTCACACATATGGTACAGACACAAATACAGACACAATCAACAGATTGCCATGCCACTTTGTGTCGGGTGCTTCTTTGCCTCCACTTATACCATGGCCATTTGCCAAAGTTTAGGCCAATTAAAATTATTAATGCTCTTGACAACTCAATATTTGACTGAACTTTGATCAGTTATGATATACGCTTCTGTTTATGCATGTAAATGACATGGGCACATCTAAAAGCTCATAGTAACATGTGTTAGCTACCTGCGTCGTGTGGTTCTTTGCCTTCACGTTGTGCATTTAAAATCCTTTAACACATGGCAAGCCATTGATTATCCCACTTATTCTGTGGTCATTCTGTAAAATTTAGACAAAATAAAAGTATCAAAGCTCTTGGCTACTCAATATTTGACAATATGTTCATCAGTTATGACATGCGCTTGTGTTTAACCATGTAAATGACACAAGCATATCTAATAGCTCATAGTAACATGTGTTAGCTACCTGTGTCGGGTGGTTCTTTGCCCTCACGTTGTGCATTTAAAATCTTTTAACACATTGCAAGCCACTGATTATCCCACTTATTCTGTGGTCATTCTCCAAAGTTTAGACAAATTAAAATTATTAAAGCTCTTGGCAACTAAATGTTTGACAAAATGTTCATCAGTTATAACATGCGCTTGTGTTTAACCATGTAAATGACACAGGTATATCTAATAGCTCATAGTAACATGTCTTAGCTACCTCTTCGTAAATTTCAGTGCCTCAGTGGTTAGCACTGTTGCCTCACAGCAAGAAGGTCGCTGGTTTGAGTACCGGCTAAGCCAGTTGGCATTTCTGTGTGGAGTTTGCATGCTCTCCCTGTGTTGGTGTGGATTTCCTCTGGGTGCTCCAGTTTCCCCCACATTCCAAAGACATGTGGTACGGGTGAATTGTATATTTCTGCGAAAAAAACATGCTGGACAAGTTGGCGGTTCATTCCACTGTGGTGACCTGTGATAAATAAAGGGACTAAGCCAAATGAAAATGAATGAATGAATAAGATCACATTTCATACTTCATATTTGGAAGTTGATTCATCACCGTTGGCTCTCTGGTGAAGTACACGTCTGTGTTCTTCAGATTATGGCATCTGTCATTGAGTTACTACGGTTACTACTACTGTTGGAGGGTAGCCCATTTATTTCAAACTGTGATCAAAACTGACGAGAACTACCTGTGCATCAATCAATTTTATTACACACCTCCTAGCCAATCAGAATCAAGAATTTCAATAGACTGTGTTAATTATTTCTCATATATATTGGCCATATTTTCTTGGTGCAAAAGGGTGGATCCAGTCTTGCTCTCTGTAACTACTCCAAGTATGCTTGCTCACAGTACAGTCAACATTTTTTTTTCTCATTGTTTTAATTTTTTGTACTCCATGCTGTGTACAGAGAGCTGTATCTGAGAGATGATACAGTAACAGAGGGTGAATGTGCCGAAGAGTTGCTCCAGCTGGCCAAACACACAGTAGAGGAGTACTTTCTGGCACCTCCAGGTGAAAAAAAAATTGCTGATCTGTTTTATTAGAACACATTAATCTCCATACTAACATTTACAACCTAGGTTTGTATATTTCAATGATTTAGCCAGAGATGAAAGATGCATTTGGCTATTAGAAACTTTTAACATGCCTAATTTCGATGCACTGTTTACATATGTTTGCTCATCAGATAAGGTTGTTTGTATCATATACTGAATGAATGATAATATTTTATTGTTTTTTATTGCAGGAAACATCCCACTACCGAAGAGAGAAGAGAGATCTGCTATGCTTAAAGACTCAGAATTTTGATGTAAACGTAACACTGGCTCTGGCGTGCATTATAATAAATATTTATTTCAAAATATTTCATCTGTTTATACTGTGTTTGTTTGTGGTGTGGTAATGTTCTAAACATATTTAAAGGAAAACATGATTATATTTTTTTATAGCAACTAAAATGTATTCATAATCGGAAATAAAGCAGCTTACTATATTACTTAAATTATTATATTATACTGAGTCATCCATCATATAATTCAAGTTAATTAACAATAATATTAGGAACACCAGACATTTTTGTTGTATTTGTTTTGCCCTTATAAAACAAGTCATCAAGGTAAATCCTCTCTTTTTAGTAATGTTTGTCTAACAAATGACTGCTAAATGAAAATATGTCACTGAACAAGATTGCATTGTAGATTAGCGCTGACGGTGAGAATGGAAACCGAAACTTACTCGGCAAGTTTTTCAGAAAAGAAAAATGAATTGTTGGGGGGAGGGTTTGTTTCCGTCTCTGTATACTGTAAGTCCATAGCCTGAGGCATTACAGCTGATGTTGGTGTGGTTTACCAGGCTTAATCAGAGGAGCAGCCGAAGCATTATTCAGCGGAACATCTTTACAACTCGTAAGCCTCATTTATGTCTATATTTTCTAATAATTACATGTAATAGCCTAATTATTTAAAGGTACCAAATGTTTAATTATAAATTTTAAATCAAATAACAGCAGTTTTAATATTTTAATATCTCCTTTTTGTAGATTATGAAACTGACAGTAAAGTCCATGAGTGGATGTGAGCCCCTGGAAGTGAGCGATGATGCCTCAGTTGGGGAACTCAAACAGCGCATTTATCAGCTCTTCGGTGTGGTTACTTACGACCAGAAGCTTTGTGTGAATCATGATAAAAATAATATTCTTAAAGATGACTCCAGGAGCCTCAGCAGTTACGGGTTGAACTCTGGCTCGGAGGTGGTCCTCCTCATTAAGCAATCTTTCCAGGTGTTTGTCAGGAACCACAGCGGCCAGACTAAAACCTATGATGTGGACATCAACGAGACCGTCGATCAGCTACGGGAAAAACTCTACCGCAAAGAGAGAGTTCCGGTGGGTGAACAGTTGCTAACTTGTAACAGCAAACAACTGGAGTCTGGCATGAAGTTGCAGGACTATGACATCAAAGCAGGAAGCACCATTGACTTGGGTCTCCGTCTTCGGGGAGGATAATCGGAGATCAGCACGATCATTATTTAACCTTATTTATTAATGACTAAACGCTAAACATGCCGAAAAATACTAAAGTTGTTCCTACAGTTATTCTTTCCATACTATATTCACGTAGCCTACCTAATAGGCTATAACAGGTCTTGCATATCTTAACAAGATATTTCAATTCGTTTGATGTAGCTTAACTTTGTTTTGAATAATATGTTTAACTGAGTGTAAAATGTGGAGTGAAATAATCCTTCCTCATTTCCAGTTTAATATTCCACATACTTGTGCTGACCATACCTGTTACTTTTCAAGTTAGTTTGATTGTATATAACTATTTCCATGTCAAATAAAAACGTACCAAACAATCCAATCCTCTGCCTTGTGTGTTTTTTCTGACTTAATATGAGTAGGGGAGAGTGGGACAAAAGTAACATTTTTCATTGAAACCAAATTCTAAAAGATAATGTTTTTAGCAGAAATAAATACCTATTGTTGCTGTGGTTACTAACTCACAAGAGTGCTCTTTCATTATCAGGTGTTATTTTGTATGAATGTAGAACAAATCCAATATAAGTTGGAGCTTTAAGCAAAAGTACATTATTAGTTTTGACCCCATCAGAGGGACGAAAGTAACAGAGCATTTGCTAGATTTACTGGCTTTATCTTTTTATTTTAAATATAACTGACTATGACCTTGTTAATGTTTACTGCAAACGTGTTTTGTCCTTTATTTTTGCAAAAAAATATATATATATTAAACGGCCTTTTCGTTTTACATTTCAGCTCCATCAAATGTTTCAAAAGCAATCCAACAATGCAAAATGTTACAATTTTCCACAATTTTTTATATATATTTTTTTATTATTACTGGCAATGTGTATGAATATTTTTTTTGAAACATCTGAATCCAAATACTGCAAACTCTAATGTGGAAGTGAAAAATAAGGCATGGCTATTAGCAGTGGGGCATAAATAACAGTGTTACTTTCATCCCCTCAGGAACTCTTGCCATTTAATTCTGATTTACTTTTAAACTAAAAAAAACTCAGAGATTGCAAACTTAAGGACGTGTTATTGCACTAAATAACCTGTAGATTGATCTGTGACACATGAAAAGAGAAACACAACTTGAAATAAGGGGGAAAAAACACTACAATAATTTACTTTATTGCTCTTAAAAACAGACATTTGGAGCTAACCGTGGGACACGGTCCCAAAATCTGGTGATATTGGCAGATATTTGATATTTGGGATGCATGCTGAATGTGCTGTCATAGCCTAGAAAGCAAATGTTGTCAGGACTTGGAGAAAATCGCTTTGTTACTTTCATCCCTGCCCTCTCCTAAATGGGAGTATTCATTTTAAACATTTTAATTTCACTGCATGAACCAATACAAGTGTCACAATGATAGACAGACGATGAACAACAGGATGCGGATCCACATGCAGGTTTAATAAAAGGGATGGTCAGGCAAGCAAAGATCAGAACAGGAGCAAAGAGTTGTGAGGGGAATCCAGAATCGAAGTCAATGTAGTAGGCAGATGGTCACAAGGATGGCAGCAGACATGGAGAAACAACTAAACAAGGCTAGGGTCAACACACGGCAGGAACAAAACAAGGAACCGCTTAGAATTGGAACTGTGAACAGATAAGAAGGCTCGGCCCTGAAGTGAGTGTGTGTGCTGCTTATGTACTGTGTGTAATCAGTCTTTGACAAGCCTCCGGTGGTGTGTGTGCAATCAGTCAGGATGAGGAACATGTGTGTGTGATTGGAGTGCATGTATGGAGTTGTAGTTCCTAAATGGCAGATTTGTAGTCCATAGGTGTTTACCAGTGATCTGCTCAGGCTGGATCACTGGTAATCGTAACAACAAGAAGCCATTTCCATTTTGAAATGAATAAGACCTCATCATAACGTAACATATAACCACTGACATTAACATAGTGATATCTGTCCATTGCAAATGAATTAATTGTGATTGCAGTAGTGCAATACAAAAACAACAGGCTCAGCTGCAATGTACTGTCTGCTGTGTGTTTTTACACTGTAAAAAATATATTACGAGCTTGTTTTCAGAGAGATACATTTAAACCATAGACTTTACACAATACAATACAACACAATACTTTATTTTCAGACTTGCATCTAAAATTTTTCTTGCTTAACAGCATGATAAGTGAAGTTTCACAAACTAATTTCGAGAGGAGCACGTGATATGATTAAGCACATCTGGCTTCTCATCTGTAATCAGTATAGTCCAATCAGTGTGATGCAAGCTTACTATAAATGGATCATTTTCTCCCTACTGCTCTATCTTCGTTTTGGAAGAATCCCCCCTTCCACCCCATCTCCTCCTTTTCCTCCCTTCACTAGGGGGAGCTCTCGAGACCTACCTGATCTCGGATCCCCTGATATGCTTATTGACCGGGCGGGAGCCTTGGGCTCAAGTATCTCCGAGCTCAGGGTTCTCTCCCGGGACAGCATGCCAAACCTGCTTAAATGCTAAGCATATCTTGTCACGGGTTATATAAGGAATACAATACAACAGGGATCCAATTGCAAGGTCTTTTAATGACCGAAGAAACAAAGGGTCAAAACAAAAGAACAGAAAATAGTGCAGGGCCGACAGAACAAGTCCAACGAGTCCAAAACGGAAGGTCCTCGGAATGACAGGCAGATCCAAAATAATACTGAGCTTCCTAATAACACACACAGAGGGCAAATGAGTAATAACGAACTGACAAGGAACAAAGAACGCCAAGCACATATATAGAAGGGATAATTAGATACAGCTGACACAAATGATCAGAACAGCTGATCGACAACACGTGATCAAAACACAACGGTACTACAGCGCACAAAAATGACAACACCGAACCACGTGACAATAACAGAGACACGCCAGGAAGAGCGCACAACCTGCAACCGTGACATATCTAAGTGGGAACTCTTGAAATACTCCTTACAAAGAAATACAAAATTACAGAGACCTTTTCAGCTCCAAGACAGCCTGATGTACAAATGACGATTTTTAATTTCACTTTATTCAAACTCAGGACTCAACAGTTAGCCTTTATTGGTATAAATTCAATATTAAACACAAAATTAGGGTTTGAAATTATGTTTCTTGTCTGCCTTGTGAGGTTCTTGTTACACGAACGGTCATATAATCTTCATGAGGCTTGAACAGACTCAAGGCAGACTCATATACCACACAGAATTACAATACTGCAGAACACTCATAAGTACAGACATAAATAAATGTTCAAGAATCTTTTTCAATACTCCAAAAGATCTAAGACGACGCAAAAAATAGATTCTTTGTTTTATCTTGTTACACTATCAATATGATCTTTCCATGAAACCTTGCTGTCTTTTATTACACCCAAATACTTATATTTGTCTGCTTGTCAGATGTTTACATTATCTATAACTATAGGGTTTGTAGATACATCAGATGTTGTTGATTTTCTTGGTTAATCACAAGAGCATTTTTGTCACACACTACAAGATTACTCACACTTATGTAGGAAAAAAAAATTAAAATGTTGTCATAAAAATGACAAACAATTTCACGTTTTTCTTTCTTTCACTCACAAAAATACACACATATGGTACAGATACAAATGCGTTGTCATCACTGTCTGTGACTTCATCAATAAAATAGTTTCAAAGGTGAAAAACATGGGTCTGGAATGGATTAAAGAAGGGACAATCAACAGATTGCCATGCCGTTTTGCGTTGAGTACTTCTTTGCCTCCACGTTGTGCATTTAAAATCCTTTAACACATGGCAAGCCACTGATTATCCCATTTACTCTGTGGTCATTCTCCAAAATTTTGACAAAGTAAAATTATTAATGCTCTTGGCAACTCAATATTTGACTCAATTGTCATCAGTTACAACATATGGCTTGTGTTTATGCGTGTAAATGACACGGGCATATCTAATAGCTCATACTAACATGTGTTAGCTACCTGTGTCGGGTGGTTCTTTGCCTTCACGTTGTGCACTTAAAATCCTTTAACACATGGCAAGCCATTGATTATCCCATTTACTCTGTGGTCATTCTCCAAAGTTTAGACAATTTAAAATGATTAATGCTCTTGGCAACTAAATATTTGACCGAATTTCCATCAGTTATGACATGCGAGTGTGTTTAACCATTTAAATGACACAGGCATATCTAATAGCTAGGGCTAGACGGAATCTGCGGACGTTTTTTTGCTATTTCTGCGGAGAATTTTGGTAAAAATCTGCGGATTTCTGCGGAATTATTTTGGGAGTATCATAACTAAAACCTTAATATGTTAAATTAAAAATAATGTCTTTTTAACTTGTATTTAATGTTTAAAATGCAAATACAATTAGATTCACTGTAAATAGTTAACTTTAAGTAAATAAACAGAATTAATTATGGGCTAAAAATCTGCGGAAATCTGCAGAAAATCTGCGGAATTCTGCGCGCGCAGATTCCGTGTGGGCCTACTAATAGCTCATAGTAACATGTGTTCGCTACCTGCGTCGGGTGGTTCTTTGCCTTTATATTGTGCATTCAAAATCCTTTAACACATGCCAAGCCATTGATTATCCCACTTATTCTGTGGTCATTCTGTAAAATTTACACAAGTTAAAAGTAATGCTCTTGGCAACTCAATATTTGACCAAATGTTCATCAGTTATGACATGCGCATGTGTTTAACCATTTAAGTGACACAGGCATATCTAATAGCTCATAATAACATGTGTTAGCTACCTGCGTCGAGTGGTTCTTTGCCTTCACGTTGTGCATTTTAAATCTTTTAACACATGGCAAGCCATTGATTATCCCACTTATTCTGTGGTCATTCTCCAAAGTTTAGACAAATTACAAGTAATAATGCTCTTGGCAACTAAATATTTGGCCTATTTTTCATCAGTTATGGTATACGCTTGTGTTCATGCATGTAAATAACACAGGCATATCTAATAGCTCATATTAAGGTGTTAGCTACCTCTTCGCAAACATTTATTTAATTTATAATAAAATCACTTTTCATACTTCATATTTGGAAGTTGATTGATCCCCGTTGACTCCCTTGTGAAGTACACGTCTGTGTTCTTGAGATTACGGCATCTGTCAATGAGTTACTATGGTTACTACTACTGTTGGAGGGTAGCGCATTTATTTCAAACTGTGATCAAAACTGACTGGAACTACCTGTGCATTAAATGATTTCAATGCACACCTTCTAGCCAATCAGAATCAAGAATTTCAGTAGACCATGTTATTTTTTCCTCATATATATTGGCCACATTTTCACTGTGTAAAATGGTGGATCCAGTCTTGCTCTCTGTAACTACTCATCCAAGTATGTTTGCTCACAGTACAGTGTCAACATTTCCTCATTGTTAACTTTTGTTTTGAATTCCATGCTGTGTACAGAGAGCTGTATCTGAGAGATGATACAGTAACAGAGGGTGAATGTGCAGAGGAGCTGCTCCAGCTGGCCAAACACACAGTAGAGGAGTACTTTCTGGGACCTGAACAAAATCTGTTTTATTGGAACAAATTAATCTCCATACTAACATTTAAAACCTAGGTTTGTATTATTAAATGATTTTGCCAGTGATGAAAGATGCATTTGGCTATTAGAAACTTTTAACATGCCTAATTTTGATGGACTGTTAACATATGTTTGCTCATCAGATAAGGTGTCTTGGCTTCTTTATTATTCAATATTTGTATCATATACTGAATAAATAATATTTTAGTATTTTTATTGCAGGAAACATATCCCACTACCGAAGAGAGAAGAGAGATCTGCTATGCTTAAAGACTCACAATTTTGATGTAAGTGTAACACTGGCTCTGCATTATAAATAGTTATTTCAAAATATTTCATCTGTTGTACTGTGTTTGTTTGTGGTGTGGTAATATTCCAAACATATTTAAAGGAAAATAATTGTTTTTATAGCAGTTGAAATGTATTCATAATTGGAAATGAATTAATAAACATCTTACTATATTACTTAAATTATTATATTATACTGAGTCATCCATCATATAATTCGTACAAGTTAATTAAGAGTAAAATTAGGAATACCAGACATTTTTGTTGGATTTGTTTTGCCTTTTTAAAACAAGTCATCAAGGTAAATCCCCATATTTTAATAATGTTTGTCTAACAAATGACTGGAAAACGAAAATACTGATGTCACTGAAGATCACATTGTAGATTAGCGCTGAACAGGTGAGAATGAAAACTGAAAGCTACTCGGCAGTATTTCAGAAAAGAAAAATGAATGGTTGTTGGGGCAGGGTCAGTTTCTATCTCTATTTAAGTACAGCCTTCACCCTGAGGCACATTTCAGCTGATGTTGGTGTGGTTTACCAGGCGTATTCACAAGAGCAGCAGAAGCATTGTTCAGCGGAACATCTTAACAACTCGTAAGCCTCATATATGTCTTTTCAGTAGTTTTATGTGTAGCCTTAATTAAAAATATAGATTATTTAATTATCCATTTGACATTACTACCGTCAATTGTAGTCAATTTAATATTTTAATATCTCATTTTTCTAGATGATGAAACTGACACTAAAGTCCATGAGTGGATGTGAGCCCCTGGAAGTGAGCGATGATGCCTCTGTTGGGGAACTCAAACAGCGCATTTATCAGCATAACGGTGTGGTAACTTAGGGTGCTTTCACACCAGTGAATCGATTCAGTTGTTCCGAAACAGGGATTAAAATTGTTACATTGTTGCTCTTTGTTGTTGGCGCGGTTCGCTTTCACACTGCAAAGTTTCTAAACGGACCAAAATAGCTAAAACAAGTCACGTGTGAGTAAACTCTCCTCACATTGGTCAGAGTTTCGTGGTTTATTTAGCAGGGTGGTTTGGTGGTGTTTGACAGCGTGCGCGTGACATGTCTGAAGAGCGAGGAGGGGAGGGGTGATGAGAAGGGTGCGCGACGTATTTTGAGGACCGGGAGGAAGACGCGCGATTTCCGGGAGATTATCACTCGTTGCGGGCATCTGGGAGTCTCTGTGCATTTGCGGGATACTCCCGGAACTTCCGGGAGACTTGGGATGTCTGGAATGACTCATATAATCTACTCATAACTCTCTCTTCATATAGCCATATGCCTATTACATATCCATAAAACACTGTGATATAACCGGGCTCGGATCGTATCGCTTTCTCACTACAATCGATCCGCTCCAGGGTTCGTTTCAATCGAGCCGAGACCACCTCATTCAGGCGGTCTCGGAGCGATTGCTTTGGCGCGATTCCGAGCGCGATTGCCCTGTTCACATATGCCAAACGAACCGCGCTAACTGGGCAAACGCGCCACGTTCCGGAACAAAAGTCTAGGTGTGAAAGCACCCTTACAGTCAGAAGCTTTGTGTGAATAACGATAAAAATAACATTCTTGAGGATGACTCCAGGAGCCTCAGCAGTTACGGGTTGAACTCTGGCTCGGTGGTGATGCTCCTCGTCAAGCAATCTTTCCAGGTGTTGGTCAAGAACGACAGCGGCCAGACTAAAACATATGATGTGGACGTCAACGAGACTGTTGATCAGCTTCAGGAAAAGATCTGCCGCAAAGAGAGAGTCCCGGTGAACCAGTGGAGGCTAATTTTTAAAGCCAAACCACTGGAGTCTGGCAAGAAGTTGCAGGACTATGACATCAAAGCAGGAAGCCTCATTCACATGGTATTACGTCTCCGAGGAGGATAATCGGAGACCAGCGCGATTCATTATTTATCCTTCTATTTATTAATGGCTAAACGCTAAACATACCAAAAATACTAAAGTCGTTCCGAGAGTTATTTTTGGCATAATATATTCACGTAGGCTAGCTTGCCTATTAAGCTACAACAGGTCTTGCATGTAGCTTAACTTGATTCTGAATAATTTGTCATTGAGTGTGATTTTATATATTTCTAAATAAAATAAAAACGTACCAAACAAGCCAATCCTGTGCACTGTGTGTGTTTTTTCTGACTATGGAGTAACTGGTAAACACGTCAAACTACTAGGGATGCACGATATATTGGCTTTTATAAAAGCTACCCTATTTTAATGTTAATGTTATACATGAGAAAATTAGAAAAATAATGTATTATTTCTGATGTATGAAGCTGTTATTGTTTTACAGATTTTGGTTTATCAGTTACTTGATTTCTTTATGGATGCATAATTTTTGTCAGGCAATATATTTTATTTATATAAAAGCACTGGATTTAGAAAACACTATTTGATTAATAAAATTCAGAGATCATTTTAAACTTTTATGAAGTTATTAAAATAAAACAAGATGTTCACTCTGTGTTTGCCTATTGTTTTTGCAATCATGCAGGAATAATTAGAAACCTTTATATTTATCAGATAATATATTGGCTATCGGCCTCCAAATCTATCGAGCTATTGGTATCGGTCAAAAAAATCCACATCAGTGCATCCCTATAATTCAAATTTTCATTTAAAAAACATTTTCTTTTCATGGCATAAATCAATACAAGAGGACATTTCTATTTTGAAATGAATAAGAGCTCATCATAACATAGCATTACCATATCTGTGCATTGCAAATTAATTGTGTGTGAATGCAGTAGTGTAATAGACAAACAAGAGGCCCAGCTGTAATGTCCTGCCTGCTGTGTCAAATGTAAACTGAGTCGTTCCAAAACATTGTTTAAATTAGGAAACAATGTAGTTTTTAAAAAGTTAATTTGAGAAGGGAAAATGTACAAAAAGGTGGAACAAATTATAGGATATTCAATCTGAAATGATCTCCAATGCTTTAAATAATAGATCATTTTGAATGAATCAAAACAGTTTTAAGAGATTATATTGCCCTATGCCAATAAGGAAATGCCTCTGACATGAGTGTTTCAACAGGGCAGTGCTAGGCCCACAGGAAATCTGTACACACAGAAATTCGAAGATTTCTGCAATTTTTTTTGTCTATCATTCAATCTTTACTTGTGTAATTATAGATAAAGTTTCTATATTAATTTGGATAATTTTATTAACTAATATGCAAATGTTAATGTGATATATTTACAATACAGATTGAAAAGTATTTTTTTCTTTTAGATTTACGTACAGTTGAAGTCAGAATTATTAGCCCCCCTTTGAATTTTTTTTCTTTTTTTAAATATTTCTCAGATTATGTTTAACAGAGCAAGTAAATTTTCACAGTATGTCTGATAATATTTTTTCTTCTGGAGAAAGTCTTATTTGATTTATTTTGGCTAGAATAAAAGCAGTTGTAATTTTTTTAAACACCATTTTAAGGTCAATATTATTAGCACTTTTAAGCTATATATTTTTTTATATAGTCTACAGAACAAACCATCGTTATACAATAACTCGCCTAATTACCCTAACCTGCCTAGTTAACCTAATTAACCTAGTTAAGCCTTTAAATTTAACTTTAAGCTGTATAGAAGTGTCTTGAAAAATATCTAGTAAAATATTACAGGGAGTGCAGAATTATTAGGCAAGTTGTATTTTTGAGGATTAATTTTATTATTGAACATCAACCATGTTCTCAATGAACCCAAAAAACTCATTAATATCAAAGCTGAATATTTTTGGAAGTAGTTTTTAGTTTGTTTTTAGTTTTAGATATTTTAGGAGGATATCTGTGTGTGCAGGTGACTATTACTGTGCAGAATTATTAGGAAACTTAACAAAAAACAAATATATACCCATTTCAATTATTTATTTTCACCAGTGAATCCAATATAACATCTCAACATCCACAAATAAACATTTCTGACATTCAAAAACAAAACAAAAACAAATCAGTGACCAATATAGCCACCTTTCTTTGCAAGGACACTCAAGAGCCTGCCATCCATGGATTCTGTCAGTGTTTTGATCTGTTCACCATCAACATTGCGTGCAGCAGCAACCACAGCCTCCCAGACACTGTTCAGAGAGGTGTACTGTTTTCTCTCCTTGTAAATCTCACATTTGATGATGGACCACAGGTTCTCTATGGGGTTCAGATCAGGTGAACAAGGAAGCCATGTCAATTGTTTTTCTTCTTTTAGACCCTTTCTTGCCAGCCAAGCTGTGGAGTACTTGGACGCATGTGATGGAGCATTGTCCTGCATGAAAATCATGTTTTTCTTGAAGGATGCAGACTTCTTCCTGTACCACTGCTTGAAGAAGGTGTCTTCCAGAAACTGGCAGTAGGACTGGGAGTTGAGCTTGACTCCATCCTCAACCCGAAAAGGCCCCACAAGCTCATCTTTGATGGTACAAGCCCAAACCAGTACTCCACCTCCACCTTGCTGGTGTCTGAGTCGGACTGGAGCTCTCTGCCCTTTACCGATCCAGCCAAGGGCCCATCAAGACTCGCTCTCATTTCATCAGTCCATAAAACCTTAGAAAAATCAGTCTTGAGATATTTCTTGGCCCAGTCTTGACGTTTCAGCTTGTGTGTCTTGTTCAGTGGTGGTCGTTTTTCAGCCTTTCTTACCTTGGCCATGTCTCTGAGTATTGCACACCTTGTGCTTTTGGGCACTCCAGTGATGTTGCAGCTCTGAAATAAGGCAAAACTGGTGGCAAGTGGCATTTTGACATCTTGGCAGCTGCACGCTTGACTTTTCTCAGTTCATGGGCAGTTTATTTTGCGCCTTGGTTTTTCCACACGCTTCTTGCGACTCTGTTGACTATTTTGAATGAAACGCTTGATTGTTCGATGATCACGGTTCAGAAGCTTGGCAATTTTAAGAGTGCTACATCCCTCTGCAAGATATCTCACTATTTTTGACTTTTCGGAGCCTGTCAAGTCCTTCTTTTGACCCATTTTGCCAAAGGAAAGGAAGTTGCCTAATAATTATGCACACCTGATATAGGGTGTTGATGTCATTAGACCACACCCCTTCTCATTACAGAGATGCACATCACCTAATATGCTTAATTGGTAGTAGGCTTTCAATATACAGCTTGGAGTAAGACAACATGCATAAAGAGGATGATGTGGTCAAAATACTCATTTGCCTAATAATTCTGCACTCCCTGTATTTACTGTCATCATGGCAAAGATAAAATAAATCAGTTATTAGAAATGAGTTATTAAAACTATTATGTTTAGAAATGTGTTGAAAATATCTTTTCCCCGTTAAACAGAAATTGGGGGAAAAAATAAACATTCTGACCTTAACTGTATATTATATGAGATACTTGCTTTGTTTATCAAACAAATGGATCAAATTGTATTGTATTGCATTTTATGTTTCAAGTTTTAGTTACTATTCTCCCAAAATCCTTTATTATAAATCTAAAAAATTTTTTTTTTTTTACAAAATTCAAAGCAGAAACAGCAAATAAATGTCCACATTTATAGTCTACCTAACCACCCCCCACCCCAAGTAACCATAATGGAGTGACCTGCTCAATCCCCTGACCTCAACCCAATTTATATCACTTGTGGGGTGATATTACAAATTCAGGTTCTGAAGCAAAACAAAATTTTCAGCAACTGTGGGATGCAGTTAATTTATTATGGGCTGAAGAACCTGTTTCTGGTTGCCAAATGTTTTTTTAAATCACTTATCATGAATAATACTCTGTAAAACCCAACAGTCAACTTTATCAAATGAAATGAGTGTAGTTAACTCAAAATGTACTGAAAGTTAATTCTACTCATTTGAAAAGAGTTTTGAACTCAGTGTTGAAGGTAATGAGTTAATTAAATACCTCATTACTTCAACTTAAATGGAGTAAGTTCACAGTATTCATATAGATTAGTTTTTTTTTAACTCAAATGGTTTGTAGCAATCGGTTTTCTCAAACGGTTTGTGTTGCCTTAACTTATTGGGGTTTACTGTGCTCAGTTGGTTTGAGTTCTCTTCGTTTATTGAGTTTTACTGTGCTCAGATTGCTTCGTTTACTGAAATAGATTAAGTTCCCAGTACTTATTAGGAGTAGTTTTTGAACTTAAATGGTTTGTTGCAATCGGTTTCCTCAAATAGTTTGAGTTACCTTCACTTTTGGGTTTTACAATGTGGCTCTACAACTAAATAACAGTTTAGTTTGAACTGAAGTATGACTTTAATTTATACGTTTTTAATTTAAAAGAGAACAATATTAACACGGCTATTTTTAGCTGGTTAAATTTCATATTATTTGCCTTCTGTAAAAAAAATCTCATAATATTTTGATTTATAGTTTCTATTATATTTATACATTTGAAATTTATAAAAGCAATTTAAAAAATATTTGCACTTTGTTTACTTTTTGATCTGATTTAGAAATGATTTGATCAAATTTAGAAAGTTTAATAAATTTTTTATTTAAAATCTCACACTGTATTGTTTTTTTTTTTTTTTAGTCCAATAAAAACACCATGGTAATCTTTTCACTACTTTGTCATGACAAAAATAAAATTTGTCTTTCAGGCAGCTGCTTAAAGAAATAATATCAGTTATATCATAGGTTTTCTTATTCCAGAAAATGTAACAAGCACTCATTGTTCTATTAATAGAACAAAATAGATTGCAGCGGGTGTGTCGTATTTGTATGACGTGTTTTACCTGGATTTCCCCGATCATGTGACCTTAGAAAGCTCATTCCAGTGATTTCATGTCATGCCAAAATAAACTTCTTAACTGTTGTTACATTTATTCTCACTTGTTTTTCATTTGTAAATACAGAGCTTTTCTTGTAGTTTATCAAAAAAGCAGAAAGCTATCCTTTATATTTAATAAAAATATAACCACAACCAACCTTCCCAATGCTGTAGTTGCACAAATGAGAAGTGCAAGTGTGTCTGTTTTACTTTTTCAAACATCTTAGGTGAAACAAAAGGTCAGAATATAGATATAACAATATAATATTCAATCCGTTCAGCGTAACCTATTATAATATTTATGTAAAAATTCAACCACATTAGAGCATTTGCCTCATAGCCTATCTTTTTGTATGTAGGCTATTAGGCTATATTAACATTTAATTATATTTTACAACTTACATATTTTATTTATTATTATTTATTCTGACAAATGCAACATCTATTAATTGATTATTGCTGCTCAAAAACACCTTTTTGTCTCCAATGTAGGATCATTAGTTAATTTGCACTGGCTGTTGATCAGAGACTTGCCCGGGCTTGCATCAGCAAGTTTGGGAGAATGGAAACCGAAAGTAACTCCTTGCGCTTTCGGAAACGAAACACTAGTTAGAGGAGGGGCTTGAGTTCATGCCTTAAATATTCGTGCCTCTAATCATCACTGTGTCACATCAGTTGATTTCGCTGGGACTTACAGGACTTATTCAAGAAAGAATAAGAAAAGAAAATCATTGAAAGCCTGTTCAGCAACTTATCTTACCAACATAACTCGGTAAGTCATTCATTATGAGTTAATTGGTCCTATACATTAATGCTTTTTAAAACAGCACGTTTTAAATAAGCATACTAGTTGTCGTAGCTTCATTTAATTCATTTCTATTTTATTCTGACAGGTGTGACGATGCAGCTGACAATAAAACTGCTTGGAGGTGATGTGAAGCGCCTGGAAGTGAGCGGTGATGCTACCGTTGGAAAACTCAAACAGGTCATCTCTCAGTACTTCAACGTGCCCGCTTTTAAGCAGAAGTTGTCGGCTGAAAACGGTCAGCGGATCAGCCTGGAGGATGAATCCCGGACCCTCAGCAGCTACGGGCTGAACTCCGACTCGGTGGTGATGCTCCTCATCACAACTAATTCCGGACCTTTCCAGGTGTTCGTCAAGAACGAGAAGGGCCAGGTCAAAACTTATGATGTGGACGCCAACGAGACCGTCGATCAGCTCCAGACCAAGATTTACCAGAAAGAGAGAGTGCCGAAGGACCAGCAGAGACTGATTTTTAACGGCAGACAGCTCGAGTCTGGTATGAAGTTGCAGGACTATGACATCACATCATTGAGCACCATTCACATGACTCTCCGTCTCCGAGGAGGATAATGATGCAGAAAGCTGTAAAAATGTTACTGCTCATAGTTTTGAGTAGTTCTGTCAATCCTACTGTGTTGACAATATGATTCCAGGCTATTGTTTATATGTATGATACAGCAGGGCAAAAGATCGTTCCTCGTAATAAAAGATAGGCTTTGGTTTATAATTAAAAATGATGAGCAATTCTTTTAAACAGTAGTCGTTAAAAATATATACATTTGCTGTATTTTGCATTGTTAGACAAAAATAGCCTTATAATTGAAACATTTCCAAATTAGTTTTTGTTAAAGTGCTAAAAATCTATTCAAATGTTTATTCAAATGTTTATTCAAGTGTTTTCAATGCCGTGATGTTCACACGGTATTATGTTCTGAGCATGAACGTTCATGTTCACTGTAATTTCAGTGTATATATATTTACATTCCTGAATCTTTAATATAGTGTATCACATTTTGCATTATTAAAAATAATAATCATGTTTTTGCTGTATTTTGTGTTTAAAATAAATAAATAAATAAATAATTGAAACATTTCCAAGCATGTGGTGCGTTTTTACCGACTTATGATTTAGTCCAGTGATTTCCAAGTCTTTTAAATCAGTTTGTAAGTCTGTTATTTGTAACTCAAGATTTACTGTAATGAACACTTTATAATTTCTACTCCATAATGAAAATCAAAAGCTGTGTAACTAGAAAGAAATGCGTGATTACTATTATTTTTAAATAGCCCATGATTACATTATATTAATTTCAATATCTTTCTAGATCTAGGAATTTTAAAATTAGGTTACGACACGTAGCCAGTCCAAGTTTTACATCTTGAGAACTGTTCTACAATAAATTAATCAAACAAATTAGTTAGTTTGAATTAAAATAAACATCAAATTTAGCCATTTATAACGCTTGTTTGACTCATTTTAAATCGTCATCAGTCATCTGAGGCCCCCTGCTGTCTATAAACGTTATGACAAACGTATAATAAACTAAACGTTTTTTACATTTTTATCTATAAATGTACTAGTGTTTTATATATAAAACTACAAGTTGGAAATTGATCAAATTGAGTTAACATTACTTAAAAGTGCAAGTTGAGTACATGCAAAATCTAAGGACAAACTTAAGAAGATTAAGGCAGATTTTTTAAAAAGTAAAATGTACAGTATTTTTACAGTGTACCAATACAACAGCTCGCTTGTTTAATACTAGTATATTTTTAATTAAGAACTAGTACTTATACATTAGTACAAGAACCGTTTTATAAGATAGCCTACTTTTATTTATTAGAAGGCCTCTGTGCTTACTAGTACTGAAAATATACGAGTAATTATGCATTGGATACTATTAGCATGTACTTATTACAGCAGTGAGTGTCACTTTAGCGTTTTAAATACTAATGGCACTTATTATTTTTATGATTGTGCACAGAAGTGTATTATAATAAAGACATTCTTGGAATTCCATCATATATTTTTGCATGGATTTTATTTGTTACCTACATGTGTACATTTTATTTTTACATCACTGGCATGTAGTTATTTCACATGCCTGAAAACATGGTCAGATTACCTGGGTTTCTCTGGTCATGTGACCATAGGGAATTCCCTGACTTTCCAACGGTTCACTCAGGAGCTGCAAACGAATAACATCCGTTTCTGATGAAACAATACAGAAGGCCAGTCTCCAGCATGCCAAAGGAAAAGGCACAAAACCCATTAACTGATTTACTGTTAACAAATATAAAGTCATACACTCTTAAAAAATGCTTTTCAAAAAGTTTTTTATTGGCATTTATGATTCCATAATGAAACTTTAACATCAACTAAACCTTTTTTTATCTAGTGCAAAAAAAGATCTTTAGTTATAATGTTCTTCACATTAGGAAAGAAATTGTTTTTTTTCCAGCCATTTATTCAATCATCCTTTTGGAAACTTTATTTTAAAAATGTAATAAGTACAACAAAAATAGAAAGAAGTAAACAGTAATGTTTACTGTTTTATTGTGCGTCAATTTTTTTCCTTCAAAAAAAAAAAGTCATTAACTGCATACTCACCGGCCACTTTATTAGGTACACCTGTCCAACTGCTCGTTAACCCAAATTTCTAATCAAATCAGCCAATCACATGGCAGAAACTCAGTGCATTTAGGCATGTAAACATGGTCAAGACGATCTGCTGCAGTTCAAACCGAGCATCAGAATGGGAAAGAAAGGTGATTTAAGTGACTTTGAATGTGGCATGGTTGTTGGTGCCAGATGGGCTGGTCTGAGTATTCCAGAAACTGCTGATCTACTGGGATTTTCATGCACAACCATCTCTAGGGTTTATAGAGGACCTTTCTGGTTCAAGCTGATAAAAAGGCAACAGTAACTCAAATAACCACTTGTTACAACCGAGGTATGCAGAGGAGCATCTCTGAATGCACAACACGTCCAGCCTTGAGGCAGATGGGCTACAGCAGCAGAAGACCACACTGAGTGCCATTCCTGTCAGCTAAGAACAGGAAACTGAGGCTACAATTCGCACAGGCTCACCAAAATTGGACAATAGAAGATTGAAAAAACGTTGCCTGGTCTGATGAGTCTCGATTTCTGTTGCGACATTCGGATGGTAGGGTCAGTATTTGGTATCAACAACATGAAAGCATGGATCCATCCTGCCTTGTATTAGTGGTTCAGGCTGAAACGAAGATTCGCATCATGGATGTGCAGCCAACAAATCTGCAGCAACTGCGTGATGCTATCATGTCAATTTGGACCAAAATCTCTGAGGAGTATTTCCAGTGTCTTGTTGAATTTATGCCACAAAGGATGAAGGCAGTTCTGAAGGCAAAAGCGGGTCCAACCCGGTACTCGTAAGGTGTATCTAATAAAGTGACCGCGTAGTGTATAGTTACACAAGTGCTAAACATAAAAAGCATTAGGTGACAAAACAACTGCCATCCTACAAAATTCAGTGTGATGTAATTCTTGTGTCTGAACACACCCAGATGTTTGTGCCCTACGTCACGTTTATGGCCTGTTGTGCGTTGCTTTTCTCAAGTATGGAAACAGAAAGCTGCTGAATCATCGCAGCAAAGGAACTGTGGGGGTGAGTTTCAAAACAAACATGAATACTTAGAACTTATTGTGTGTGTTTGTGGAAGAGGCAACGCACTTTATATGCAAATTATGTAATAAACTTACCTTACTTATTTAGCTGCTATAAAAGAGCTGTAAAATGCTATATTTAACACTGTGATCGAGTATTGAGCCTTTAAATGATACTATTAGGTGAATTTTAAAAACACTTTTTATTGATGTTTGCGTGTGCTGGCATATATGATTTGAAACCCAATATCAAAAAACATTTTTTATTAGGTCAATACAAGTAGATCACATTAGCAAGGTCACTGCTTTTCTTGTAGATTTTACTTTATATTAGATTTTAGAATAAACACAGAGTTAAAGACTGCTGACAATAGCAGTAGTAATGACTACTTACGAAATTATTTAGTCTCTGTAAGCATTTATATATTTAATTAATCAATTACAACATTGATTAATTCATGTTCAGTGTACTTGCAAGCATTAGAAAGACATTTAGTTTGAGCATATTCAATCTCAGGGCAGATTTTCTAAAATGATTTAGTGAAAATAGCATTACAATTATTTACATTACAGTTATTTGACAGAAACTGACCCAGTAAGGCTGTGTTTCTCAACCATGTTCCTGGAGGACCACCAGCTCTGCACATTTTTCATGTCTCCTTAATCAAACACACCTGATTCAGATCCTCAGCTCATTAGCGGAGACTGAAAAACCTGAAATGGGTGTGACAGACAAAGGAGACATGTAAAACATGCAGTGCTGGTGGTCCTCCAGGAACATGGTTGAGAAACACTGCAGTAAGGCACAACCTGGATTCACCGTAAACCAAGATAAGCTTGCTGTAACTGGTTTTGTGCTTTCATTTCCTGACAGAGGCCAGGTAGGCATACCAAAATAAGGCAACCATGTTGGCAAACAGCACTCGAAACTGTAAAGAAAGGAATGAGAAAGTGAGATAATGGATCAGAGATCTAAAACAGTGGAATAGATTTAATGTTTTTATACTGACCTGTACAGGTACATAGTTGATATTGATGAACTGAAACGGTGTCCAGACCTTCCAGTTCATCTTCATTGCAGGCCAGTAACTTGTTTTAAGCTTGTTTTGAACATCTGTGAGTGTTTTGCCCTGCAAAGATCACATTTTGGTTATTTTCAGGATATCTTCAGGAAACTGTGTAACTATATACCGAAAACTCAGTTCGTGGATTATAAATAGAGTGCATCAAAGTATCTGTAAATGTGGTAACCCTAAGCCTAACTTATTTTTTTATTTGAACTTTTCTGAATACAGATCCTGCATGGAGTAATCCAAGTCAAAGTGGAGAAGAATTATTTGGTGCCGTGACCCAGATGAAAGTAAGGTTTGCCAATGACTGCAACAGATGCCAGCCAGTAAGAGTTCTGAGAGTAAGCATTAAGCGTGATAACTATAAAGATAACGATAAAGACATCCTTTTATAAATCATTCTGAATGTAAAACAACAGCTGAATTCAAACCACGGCAATAACAATAAAAATGTAGTGAAATGCTACAATTGGGATCATTTTCAGAATGATTTTTTTTTCAGCTAATAAGATATAAAACCCTGACAGCCAGTCGGAATCCATTGAAATTAAAGGTTTCATGCAATTTACAGCTACAGACAACATTGTCCACGATCGCTAAATTCATTTGATCAGAAGCATAAACTTAAAAAAATAAACTGAAACTGAAACAATATTTTTATCGTTCGTCAGTGTGGATGCAAATATATTCTCCTGCTTGGTGTGAACGGGCCTTTACACTCCTGATCTCAAGAAGCATTATAGTGACTAACGGCAGACTGTGGTCTCCCATTTAAATGGTGGGGGAAAAAATGGTGGTTCTTTTAACAACGTTAGTAGAACTGGTTGTGTTAGGAGCCATTTTCAATTTCAATGTGCTACTTTTCCATTGTTTTTCTATGCAAGTATGCACTCGCATCTCGCATCTTTTGCAGCACCTCGCACATGAGCAGCACATTTTTAAGATGCTGTCAAGTTAAAAGAATTTCAAGTTTTCGTAAATGTCAGTTACAAAGCAGTGGACCAATCAGATGAACATGGAGGTAGGGAAAGCATTGCATGCTTCTGTTTACAGCATAATGCAAAAAATATGGACGTAGTTTCTGTGATGTCACCCATAGGTTTCAGAAGAGTGCAAATGAAGCTACAAGTGGGCATGGTCAATCATCGCCATTTTGTCGTTCAATCGTTCACGCATCATCAATTGTTTTCTGCTGTAAAGTTGGCCATTTTAACATTAGAGTCAATGGAAATGTGCTCTATTTTGGAGCCAGACCTAGCGGAATTTCAACGAATTGCAGTTTATTTTACCTCCGTATTGGTTTCATGAGGAAGTATGGAATGTTGCCGCTTAGTTTCCAGTAGCAAGTTGGCATGAAAACTGTTTTATGTGATGTTAACATGCTGGAGGAGGCGCCTTTTTAAAAACAATATTGTTATTATTTAGCTGCGTCTCACATTTTTAGATGCAAAGATGCGTTCTGTGTAAATGGCGCCTTAGATTGGTGCCTTGACCTCAGGTGGTGCAACATTATCAGCTCTTTCAAAGTTGTTTAGTTATTCATCTCACAAAAAAAAAAACAGTTGAATAGATTTTGTTCTTTGACTTATGTCATAAAGCTTCCATAAACAACAGAATCTAAGCTGAGACTGAAAACTGATCAGCAAACAGGTGAAGTTCATTGACCTGAAGCTCCACTCTATAATCTGGTCAAAGTTGAGCATCATGAAGACCAGCTCGCACCTACATGTCCATAAGAGTCCTGCTTATCATGACTGCCAACTACATTGGTGAGTGAAACCAGTCCTGTTGTTTCACACTTCACTACATTATTAAAACCACAGGCTTCTATCATCTGTCTTACCATCATGTCTTATAGTGACTTCCCTATTCTTGACAGTAAATGGTAGAACAACATGTCACTAACTGTAATAACAAAGTTGCACATAGAGGTAGGCCTAAAAACGAGGTAAGTCTAAACATTACAAGAAATGGTGTAATAAAATCACTATTGCATTCTATTTTGAAAAATATTACAAAAACAAATGTCCTTTACAGTATTGAAATTCATGGTTCCACAAAGTACTGTTAGCATCCTTAGAATTTTTCCATTGCACAAATATTATTTATGATTCCTCAATTTTTCTTTTTAGAACTGATCGCTCTTCTTATATAAAGACTCTTATTTTTAAGATTGTTTGGTTTTTTATTTAGTTTTTATTGTTTTTATTAACTGTGAGGATGGTACTTTTAGGATCTTAAAGGTTAATTTATTTATGTTTATTTTTAAATAGGTATTGTTCTTCTCACTATCTTTTGTTTTCTCTCATTAAAAAAAATAATACACAAAATAAAATTCACATCTTTCTGAATATACATTCTATAATAAATCTGGTCCTAATGGAAGAATATATTCTACACATTTTCTCCATGTCTCAATAAACTCCTCAGTGTGTAAATGACGATTCATTGTTAGCCTCGCCATCTTATAGATTTCATAAATTATGTCAAACCAGTCACAAATTTGAGGTATTTCGAGCTGTAACCATGTTTTGATTATGGCTTTTTTACAGGCTATCAGCAAAATTTTCAGCAGCTTTTTTGTCAGAATTTTCTTCTGACATAGGCCTAAGTATAGCGTTAAGAAAGAAAAATTGATGAGGATATGGAATATATTCTCATTTATGAATTCTTTTTGCCAAAATGCCTGAATTTTTAAACATTTCCAGAATATGTGAATGATTCGCTTCATTTGAGCCACATAGTCTCCAGCAGACTGCATCTTTGTTTAAGTATCTCTTCTGCTCAGGGGTGATTTAAAATCGAATGATAATTTTCCAACCTCCAGACTGAGGAGGTTGATTTCCACTGTGTTTTAAAAATACTTTTCCCCTTTTACTCAGTAATTTCAATATTACCCTCCTTATTTTTTATATCACCCTGCAGCCCAAGACCAGTTACTCACTGAAGCTAAGCAGGGCTGAGCTTGGTCAGTACCTGGATGGGAGACCACATGGAAAAAACTAGGTTGCTGTTTGAAGTGGTGTTAGTAAGGCCAGCAGGGGGCGCTCAACCTGCAGTCTATGTGAGTCCTAATGCTCCAGTATATACTGTCAGTGAGCACCATTTTTCGAATGAGACGTTAAACGGAGGTCCTTACTCTCTGTGGTCATTAAAAATCTCATGGCACTTCTCGTAAAATGAAGCCCTGGTGTCCTGGCTAAAATCCCTCCATTGGCCCTTAACCATCATGGCCTCCCAATCATCCCCATCCACCGAATTGGCTGTGTCACGGTCTCTCCACTCCCCCTATAGCTGGTGTGTGGTGAGCGCACTGGCGCCATTGTCCTGTGGCTGTCGTCGCATCATCCAAGTGGATGCTGCACACTGGTGGTGGTGTAGAGAGACTCCCCTCATGATTTAGAAGCACTTTGGGTGTATGGCCATACACCATAAATGTGCTATATAAATACACCGATACATTACATTATAATAATAGTACTCAATTTATTGTCTTGTAGTCTTTTATATAATTTAGTAATTATTTTGGTCATGTTGGCTCCTTTATAAGCTAAGACAAATATTGCAAGAAGACTATAATTTTTGTTTTCATCGCCATTTCTAATGTTTTTAATGTTGTGTCTTATCTGTAAATATCTAAAAAAGGCATGATCACTCAGTGAATTTCATTTTTGAAAATTTCAAAATCCTAAACACTTCCATTATGTAGAAAAGTGCAGTATTCCATAAGCTTACCTTATTCCAAACTTTAATGGCTCGTTTCCACTGACTGGTTCAGTACGGTACGGTACGGGTTGGTACGGGTCACCTTTATCAGGCTTGCGTTTCCACTGCTAAAAGGGTACCAATGGTACCCTTTTAGTGGGCGTGGTGTACGACAGAAAGTTGCAGTCAACGTCATTTTCGCTCGAGAAAATGTCTAAAGTAAACCTCACATATCATATGAGAAGCACTTCTCACAAAACAGATGCTTTATACACATAAATACTTGTGTATAAATGTTTATTACTAACTTTTCTATGAACATGAGTTGATTATAACTGCAGATCAATGACAGTGCGAAATAGCCTACTGTAACATCTGCAGTTATATAAAATAAATAAACGCAACATATATAAACACATACAGGCCCTTACAGTCTCCGATATGTTAGCACTTACAGAAAAACTACACACAGCATACATTTAGTCCTAATTTAGGTTCAAAACAACACGAAATATAGCCCACAGTCAGTGCAAACCTCTCATGATTAAATGTGTCCTTAATCTTAAGCAGTACGTGTAGCCTCTTGTTAGAAAGTAATTCCATCATTCCGAGTTCACAATAGTTCAAAAGGTGATAATAATAGTTAAACATGGCAGTTTGTTCACGTTTGCTGAAAAAATAATGTGCGCCTTTTTTCCGGCTTCTCCTTTGTTTTTTCACGCGTCACTCTCAAGTTTGTCAGTTTCTGACAGGATCAGGTTTCAAAAAACGTCAATAATCAAGTGCACGTTATTATCATCAGCTCAAGAAGTTTGTTATTTCAAATATAAACACGCGGCAAGCGCAAGCAAGAAAGCGAAACTGCTCGCGCTTCAGACTGGCTCGTAAAAAACTACGGGGCACAGGGTAAAGACGACGACAAGGTTCCTTTGAGCCACGGCTCGTTAATATATATATATATATATATATATATATATATATATATATATATATATATATATATATATAATTATGCTGTAATGTCTCGGCTGTGTATTAAAACATGGCGGCTTCTTTGTTTTCATTCTGGCTTGTTGCGTGAGCGAATGACGCATCTCTGTAAACCAATAGCGTTCAGCTGCGCGTCTAGCTCCGCCTTTTGGTACCCTTTCTCGTGTTTGGTACCCTTTCGAAAGGGTGCCGAAAAAGGGGTACGGTATGATTCGGTTCGGTACGCATTTTGACAGTGGAAACGGCCATAAAAGCGTACCAAACCGTACCGTACCGCTTAGTGGAAACGGGCTATAAAAGTAGTGTATTTTGTCTGGGGCAAATGTGGAGTCAAAAGCTAGCCATCTCAGTATTGATACTGATTTAAGATTGCTTTTTGTAATTCAAGTAATGTCACAAAGAAATCATTACCTCTAAAGCGTTCATAACCACATAAAAGAGCAAGAGGAAAGCAGGGGCGAATATCAGACGTTCCAGCAGAAGGCGTTTGATGAGGCAGTATGGGACAGTGGTTGGTAACAGGACCTCCAGGAGCTGGTAGAAGTAGTGACTGACTGGACCAGTGATAAAGAGTCTGAAAAATCAAATCGACGTTCAAAAGATTATTAATTCATCATACAGTATTGATAGTAAATATTGTATAAGGATTTAATGTGCTTGAGTAAACTGATAGATCACTCTACCCATAAATTGCAAAGTGTAAAGGTCCCAGAACACTGATTTTCTTTTTGGGACTATTTTCCTTCACATTCTTCTGGTACTCCAAAACTTGAGACAGAAGATTTCCCAAAGCAGACAGAATACCACTGTAAGAAGGAACAAAATGGCTATTTTACACAAACACACATGGCTGTTTGTGGTCTTTTTGTGTTTTGTCCAGAAGCTAGTTTTAGTTTAGACAGGTTTTGATTGTCCCACCCACAAGCCAACCAATAGAAAAAGAAGACCCAGTGCAAAGTCCTTCATGATAGACGACTAATGGATAAAATATATGTTCATAGGTAGACAGCGCTGCAAGCATTTAACAGCAACTAAATTATTTTGCACTTACAGTTTAGAGATTTTAATTTGTTTTTGAAATCTTTCATTTAAAATAAACATATATATGAAGACATTACTATAATAGCAATTTTATATTTATTATATATACAGTTGAAGTCAGAATTATTAAACCCCCTTTGAAACGTTTTTTTTCTTTTTTAAATATTTCCCAAATGATGTTTAACAGAGCAAGAAAATTTCCACAGTATGTCTGATAATATTTTTTCTTCTAGGGAAAATCGTATTTGTTTTATTTCGGCTAGAATAAAAGCAGTTTTGAATTTTTTTAGAAACCATTTTAAGGTCAATATGATTAGCCCCATTAAGCTATATATTTTTCGACAGTCTCCAGAACAAACCATCATTATACAATAACGTGCCTAACTACCCTATCCTGCCTAGTAAACCTAATTAACCTAGTTCAGCCTTTAAATGTCACTTTAAGCTGTATAGAAGTGTCTTGAAGAATATCTAGTCTAATATTATTTACTGTCATCATGGCAAAGATAAAATAAATCAGTTATTAGAAAGGAGTTATTAAAACTATTATGTTTAGAAATGTGTTGAAAAATCTCTCTGTTAAACAGAAACTGGGAAAAAAAATAAACAGGGGGCTAATAATTCAGGGGGGCTAATAATTCTGACGTCAACTGTACATATTTTGTCCATAAAACGAAATAGTTTTGATTGAATAATAAAGACACAAATCTAACTCCATAGCTGTAAACGTAACGTTAGTGAAGTCAATTTAAACCTAACTGAAGCACCTAAACAACAGCTAGCCAACTAGCTTTAACGAAGACGTAAAACTGACCTCGTAACCGATTTGGTGATGATTGGATATTTCTTTAACAAGCTCAAGTACTGCTGCAGTGCCCTCGCCAGCAAAGAGGGGTCGCGGACAAGTACACTTTGCGTTGGCATCGTCACTTTAGTTTACTAGAGCAGCGTCTGTGCGCTTGAATCATGAGAGATAGGTTTTTTCAGTTGTTTTTTTTTTTTACAAAGTGCAAATGCTTCCTGAGAAGGGTGGTCGGACGCAGCGTGCGTGGTCTGAACGCGTGCGTCATAGAACAGAGTGGCGTTGTGTGATCCTATTGGTTTATTTCTTCATGACCACGCCCTAACGTCCACGTGCATTTCTGTTCTTAAAGAGACAGAGCATTGGCCCTCATGTTTTTACTTCAAACTTGCAGTAGTACTCGCATATGAAGATAATATCGATAATATTCATTTAATTTCTAAATAGCAGAGATTGTAAAAGAGAAGAAAGAAAAATTAAATGAAAAAACATAGCTCTGAACATGACATGTAGCGTTTGCTGTTTATTTTCCAGAGCTGTCAATCGGGTAAACTAACTTCTAACTAGTCATAAACTAAGTCGTTATGTGTCAGTAAGTTCATAAGGATAGGGAATAAAGGTAATAATGTTGTTAACAACGTTCAGTTCTTGCTCAGACTAACAGGTTGCTTGATAATATCTCAAGTGTCATCTCAATGTGTTTTTCTCCTCAGAAAGTGCCAGTACATCAACAAAAATCTACTACTGAAGAGTCTCCTACATATTGGATTGACAGATGGTAAGTAAATTAACAGCAAATTTCCCCGTCATAAATTTATTACCTCAAAGTATGCCTTCTTTTGATTAAATTACATCAATGGAACAAATAATAAAAACATAGCTGAGCAATTCCATACAAATGTCAACCTTCCCTGCTGAAAAAACCAGCATATGCTGGTGAGGTATGTTTTAAAGCTGGTATGCTGATTTTGCTGGCTTTAATGCTGGTCTTGCTGGTCTCAATGCTTTTGCTGGCCTCGATGCTGGTCTTGCTGGTCTCAGTGCTGGTCCTGATCAGCATTAAGACCAGCAAGACCAGCACTGAGACCAAGCAGCAATACCAGCATCAAAACATACTTTACCAGTATATGCTGGTTTTCTTCAGCAGGGTTTCCACGAAAATAATTAAGGTTTAACCAAAATAGCGAAACCCCTTTTAGGTTTTTTTTTTTTTTTTTTTTTTGCAGGCTTGTATTACTGTAGTTAAGTTCTGTAAAAGTACTCAAAAATGTCTCCGTCAACGTATTCAAACAATTATATTTGATTTACCAAATACACACAAGCATCATTTTCACATCCATCATATCCATAATGGAGAGATGTCACATCCACAACAAAGCCTTTTTCTTATGAATGCAAACATGTAAAATAAAATAAAATCAATAATTTTTGTCCTTTAGAGCAGAGGTTCCCAAAGTGAGGGTTGGGACCCCCTGGGAGGTTGCAGGACAATGACGGGGGTCGCTTGGTAATTTCCAAAAGTCAAATAAATTGTATTAAACTATTAGATTTACCATATTTAAACATAACCAACAGAAGATAAAAATAGTAGTTTTTGATAGTAAAAAAAAACAGCAACATGCAAATGCAAAGCGTTCAGCCTTTAAATTATTTTGTTTTCATAGATTTGGTGTGTTTACGTTAGATCAAGGGTCACCAAACTTGTTCCTGGAGGGCCGGTGTCCTGAAGATTTTAGCTCCAACCCTAATCAAGCACACCTGAACAAGCTAATCAAGGTCTTACTAGGTATACTTGAAACACCCAGGCAGGTGTGTTGAGGCAAGTTGGAGCTAAACTCAGCAGGGACACCAGCCCTCCAGGACCGAGATTGGTGACCCCTGCGTTAGATTAACAACACAGCAATAGCATCAACTGCAGAAGATTGATTTATAGCACTAGGTTAAACTTTCTGACATTTTTATGGCAATCAATACATAAAAATAAATACAGGCCACAACTGAATATTGAGGATGATCTCTGATTGGCGGTCTCTAAAATTAAACCAAGAATAGACTTGTGCTGAAAACTTTGTCCACCAGTCTCTTTAGCTGAAATTAATATTAAATTTAAGAAATTAATAACTGACTATAAAAATGATAGGGTTGTTAGACTTGTTTTTTGTGTTGTCAATATGCTTGTGTTTATATAGTCCTATTGTTGTGTGCGCAACATTGGTATATTTATAACTACCTCTGAGGAATTTGGGGGTCACGATTCACTGGCATTGTTATTTTAGGGGTTGTAGGCTGAAAAGTTTGGGAACCCCTGCTTTAGAGAGACAACTCTTATCCTTTTGATTAGCATAGTTTCTTTTGGGTTGTGCAGTTTAATTCCCAGACATTCTACAAAGTATGTTGTATACTGTAAAACTCGCAAACTTTTTTGGTCACATCCATAACACATGTTTATTTTCCTTATTTAAAATAAAAAACGTTTACAGATTTCTCTGTGAATTTATGTTTTGAATTTTTACTGCAAACGTCACATCCATAATGCTGGAATTGCTCAGCCACAATTTACCTAAAACAAGAAAACATTTATAGTTATAGTAAGTTGTAGGGAAAAAATGTGTAGAAAACAAGATGAAATATGACTGTAGCAGAATTTATTTAATTTAAATTAATTTACATGTGAAAAAAATACTCACCCACACAATCATACACACAAGTATCATAAAAAATACAATTGTGCAAACTGCATCATGTACAATCAACATATAACAAGGAATTTACAGAGTAACACTGGACGTGGATGTATATTGAAATGCTTGTATTAGAAGAAAGTCCATTTGGTGAATCAAGAGCTGGAATTTGGGTTATAATTTTCTAGTTCTTGTTTAAGTTTCCTCTCTTAGTGTTCACTTATGTTAAAATGATGAAGGATATCTCGATCATACAACAAAACAAAAATAAGGATTTGTAAGAAAACTGTTCTACGTGTAGATGTGGCTGCATCCCATAATTTTGTGTTCTTCTCTAATTAACTGCAAAATGTGAAACGAAAACAATTTAGTCAATTTAGTGGCGTTTACATGTTACAAAAAAAAACTTCATATGCAAATTGCATAAACCTTGACAATAGTTATTTTGTTATCAGACACATCATCAATTATTAAAAAAACAGCATGAGAAACATGTAAAATGTACTTTTGTCTAACAAATCATTAGCTTAATGAGCAAGGCAACAATTATGGGTCATTTTGCAACATTATCATGAAATCTGATGTTTTTCAGACAGAAACCAACTGCAGATCTTTGTGAATCCCATATCAGTAATCATGTCTAGCATCGCTTACACTCTCAGATAATGACTAAAACAACAACTGCCATAAACACAGAGCCAAATTAAAGGGATAGTTCACCCAAAAATGAAAAATGACTCCCCTTCATGTTGCTCCAACCTATTGAGTTTTTTCTTCTGTTGAACACAAAAGAAAAAGTTGGTAGCCACTGACATTTAAAATACTACAAAAGTCAATGGCTACCAACATTCTTCAAAGTATCTTCTTTTGTGTTTAACAGAAAGAAACAAGTAAATGGTAAGTAAGTGGTTGAGCTATCTCTTTAAGGCGCTATCTGTGATGTGCAAAACCCAAGTTTTCTCTCTCTCTTATGAAGAGAGAAAAAACAATATGCATGCCAAACTTCATGCACTGGGATGCACAAGTCCACTTGGCTGTAAGTAGCATATAGCATGGAATGGAGGGTTAATAACACTCTGGCTTTTAACTAAGTCCGCTGAAATGCTACTCTTCTACCCTCAGCCCGGGCCTCTGCATTCGCTCATAAAAGAGCAGATATGCACTGGAGGAGAGCGCCTCCTGAAGACTGGCCTTCCTCACAGAGTCATCAGACACCCACAGCCACTGCGAGCTGAAAGGAGACGTCCCACGCGGAGCAGCAGGACAGCGACGGTAAGTGATAAAATGTCCCGAATGCATGTCTCCATGATGAACCAGCACCGCTGTCAGGCGGAATAGGTACTCCGAGGTGCTGGAGTCAGGGGGAATGAGGAAAGGTAACATGACAAAGATTACAATACAGAAAATCTTCAGCTCAAAAGCAGTTACTGGTAAGAATACAGCAGGAATGAATCTACCTGTAGTCGTATGTAGGGTTGAGTTGTGAGCTCAGTCCAGGTGAGTGCAGAAAGACAGAGGGAAAAGTTCCATTGGACAGCGGCTTGTTGTTATTACAGTGCTCTGAATCTGAAAAAGACATTACAGTTAGTAGTTATCAATATGAATTTTATTTAGGAAACTGAAATATTATATTTTGAATATATTCTAATAATAATAAAGATCATAAATATTATTAATACTTGAAAATAAAATATCAAAGATTATTTGACGTCTTTTTTTTACAAAACAATGTATATATTAAGGTTTATAAATAATTGTAATAATATTATTAATTAATACTAAGAACTATTATTATTATTAATAATAATAACAACAACAAAATTATAAATAAATATTATAAATATTATTATTGAAAATATTATTAATAATAACAACAACAACAGTATAACAATTATTGTTGTTGTTGTTGTTATTATTATCATTATTAAGTTTAACAAATGTATTAATCCTGCAAGGGGCAATTAAATTAGGGCAGTAGCATCATGACCAAACAATCTAACAAATAAATAATAATAATAATAACAATAATAATAACAACAAAATTATTATCAATAAAATATTTTTATAAATATTATTATTGAAAATTGTATTAATAATGACAACAATAATATAATAATAATAATAATAATAATAACAATGATGATTATTGTTGTTGTTATTATTATTATTATTATTATTATATTTAACAAATGTATTATTTCAGCAAGGGGCAATTAAATTTAGGCAGTAGCATCATGACCAATCAAACAAACAAGTAATTATTAATAATAATAACAATGATTATTATTATTATTATAAATTTAGCTAAAGGGCTAATATTAATATTAATGATCTCTATCACGAGAACACTTTTGTAATCTTTTCATGTCTCTAAGAAACATTCAGGCTCCCAAAAACTGACTTCTTTGGGTATTTGCAGACTCGTGTCGTGAATTTATAAGAAATACATTTTCTCACTTCCCCCATGCATCTTTTAAACAAGAGATGATCAAATCTTGGAAATAAAAGTTTCCAAGGGTGGTGTCTCCAACATATATAAAACTATTTTCTCTTATTTCTTATAATGTCAGATTCTTCATCTTTGTCTAAAAGAAAATTTGACTGCCAATCAGATGTTAAGCATGTTTTTTCAGATGATGTTATTGAATTAAAGAAATTAAAAGAAATTGATCCTATTTGTGACAGATGCCAACAAGCTCCAGCTACCCTTTATCATACCTTTTGGCTTTGTCCAGAGTTAATTTATTTTTGGACATCAATCTCTGATATTTTTCTTCTAATAATTGAACCATGTCCTTTAGTGGCACTGTTTGAACTTAATCCTACAAATGTATCGCTGTCATCTTTGCAGTCAAGTGTATTAGCCTCTTGCTTAATAATTGTTAAAACATGGTTCTTACACCTTTTCCAACTTCAAATTCCAGCACTTTTCAAGCACTTTCAAGGTGCATTTTTATGCTATTCCAGCACCTAACAACCACAGTAAATTACGTTTATATATGCTGTATGTACTTTTTCACATTTAAATCCATTGTGCTAATTTAAAAAACACAATATGACATTTCAACTTAACATGTTGAATGCGTTGGAGCATAGATTTATTGGGATAGTTCAACCAAAAAATGGTTAAAAAAAAAAGAAAAAAAAGTTAATTTATTGGATGATGTCTCTTTTTAAGTTTGGTCCCTTTCTACCTAAAGTTGATCTAAAAAAAATAAGCTTACAGTCAGATTTTGTTTGGGTGTAGTAGCAAGTTGACATGTCTGTTATAAAATATTCCTGAGCATTTCGTTTGGCGTTTTTAGGTGCAAATATGCATTCTGTGTGAATGTCTCCTAAATACGTGCATGTGATAAACATTTTGCAGTGAAAACTGGTCGCATTGCAACAATTTTATGCACTCGCACAAATGCTCCCAAATATACTTTGAGATCGCATAGATACAATTTGGGGCACATATGCAACCAAAAAGGTTGCAATTTCGAGCCCTGCAATTTCAAATTCAAGCAGGTTCAAGCACTTTGTCCAAAATCCAAGCACATCTGTAACCTTGAAAACACTATATTTAAAATCAAGCATTTTCCAGCATTTCCAACACCCATACGAACTATGCTAAAAGAATACTACTATACTACTGAACTGGAAAAACCCTTTTCCACCCAACTACTTTCTTTGGATGTGTTACCTGTTACAGTTTATTCAAATAGAGAAAATTA
Source organism: Danio kyathit (assembly GCA_903798195.1). Lineage (NCBI taxonomy): Eukaryota > Metazoa > Chordata > Actinopteri > Cypriniformes > Danionidae > Danio > Danio kyathit. Next base: position 25,075,432 of record LR812523.1, read on the forward strand.
GATATACAATTATTGGCAAAACAGAAGACTTCTATACAGTTTGGCTGTTTTAAAAACATTAATAAATAAAAAAAAATATGTGTGTGTAACCCATCTTGCATATCTAACCCTATCTGTATCTGTCTTTTTTTTTCTTTCTTTTGAATGATAAAAACTTGTCCAAGAGTGTATTAGGAAAAGAAATTGTCTCATATCTGACATTTAACAGTAATGCCTTACTTAGGTGTCATTTGTTAATTTATTATTATTATTTATTTATTTATTATAATTTTTTGTTATTTTTTATTTATTTTTTGTTGTTTACTTTTTTTTATTTTTCTCTTAATATTGTTCAGAGAGTAGAAGCGTTCAAATCAAATCCATATTCACAGATCTAAATGACAGTCTCAGTTCTTATTTTCTCACCAACACCATTAGCAATGGCTTTGTCCTTTGGGTCTTCGGAAGCTTTGGCAGATACGGCCTTATTTGTTCTGCTGGTCTTCTGCAGGCTCTGAGCAGCACTACAGTGTTTGTATCGATCCAGAGACAAATATTCTGTAAACTGAACATGCTCTTGTCTCTTTATGGGACTGCCCTCTTTAGACCACGTCAGTCTCTGCAAATGGATGCAGAGGCACTGAGGCAACTAAAAGCCAAAAGAAACACACAAAACAATAGGACATTATTTGGAGCACTGTTGCTCTAAGAAAAGGCTGCTATGCTGATGATACACATAAACAGGCAACCAGATGAGACATAGGGGAACTAATTAAGGAAATGGGTTAGATACAACATTGTTGCCCATTCTTATTAAAAAAGTAGCCAGTCAACATCGCTTTGTAAAACTGCCCAGCAACATTGCTCAAAAAGTTGTCCTGTGTATCATCAGCATTAGTCTAACCCAGCAAACAATTTTGTGTTTAATAGACGTCTACAGTAATTGACATCTAAACGTAGACAGCTTAGCTAAAACAAGACTAAACTTGGGCTGTCAGTGAAAATCTAATAGACAAGAATAGCTCAACTAGACTAGTCGTCAAATAGCCAGATTAGACAGACTTTAAATGTGTAGTCATTCATTTCTGTTTATTTGATGACTAGTCTAGTTTTGGCCTATTCTTAGACATCTATTAGATTTTCACTGACAGCCCAAATTTAGCCTTGTTTTATGACTATGTTTAGACGTCTATTCTATTAGACATCTTTTAAAAACAAAAAATGCTTGCTGGGAAGTGAGTGATTTTCAGTCAGGTCTACCTTTCCAAGTTTCAGCTGCTTGACAAATGTCGTCCTCTGACTCTCAAGCACTTCTCCATTTACCAGCTCTCCAGCCTGCTGCAAAAGAGACAGAAAGAATTTACTCAACTATGAATTACCGAGCCCCACACCACATGCAAGAAAAAAAAATGATAAATTGTGAGCAGTTGGGCATGATTTATTAAAGTTTTTTCCTTTTAAAATGTGAAAAGAGTGCATTTATTTCTTTATTTTAAGTCAATTGTGCGCACAATTTACTTATTAGATCCCTCAACTGTGCACATAATTTACTAATTCTTTCTCTTGTTTTAAAAGGGATAGTACACCCAAAACTGAAATTTCCTTAAAGAGCCCCTATTATGCATTAAAAAAAGGTCATATTTTAGTTTTGGGGGTCTCCAACAACAGTCTGATATGCATGCAAGGTCAAAAAACACTTTCATTGTCTTATATGATTCATTCAGCGATTCATTTGTTCCCAAACCCCTTCTTAGCGCGATGCTAATCTGTGTTGATTGGTCTGATGACCCAGTCTGTTGTGATTGGTCGACTGCTTTCAACATGAGACAGAGAGAAATGCCCAGCATGGCTTATCAACAATTTTGAAGTAGTCAAAGTGCAGACTGTATTAAAGCAATGCAGTTTAAGACCAGCATATTGCTCTATTCTTAACCATAAGTATAAAACAGTGACACACATTCAGTATTAATCCACACAGCGGCAAAAGCTGAACTATTTTGAAACCTGACCGCCACACGTGTGTAGGAACAGCTGACGATGGCCATAGCAATGACAAACGGCAGAGGATCGCGAGCTCATAAACGCATTTAAATCCGTAAACAAAGTGGCACGCATCGCGTTTTCAATGTGGTTTTAGACACGAAATGTGAATATAACGAGTTAATTAGATCCAGTACAAGGGGTTACAACTAACAAAACACAATTAAATACATAACTTGCAAGCTAGAGAAAACAAGGAGGCAACCATTTTAATCGCTCTTAAGTTACTTACACTTGTGAAATGGAGGAAGGAATAGGTCCATGAACTGTGTACTGTAAAGTTCCTGTCGAGCTCTGACAAAGTCCCATACATCAATAGTCTTTTCTGATCCTTCCTGTAAAAATGGCCTATGAATCCCCCGTTGTAAGCGTGTAGATTGCTGAAGCACTCGTCAGAAAAATGACGGGAACACACCACAAGGCTGGGGCTATAATGCTGAGGTATTTTTGCAAAAATAAACTTTAACAACTGACTCTTCACAGCCTCATCTTTGGGTAGAGAAAGTAACACTAACTTTGCCTCACACTTCAGAGAACAGCGTTTATGCAACTTGATTCAACCGGGATCTGCTACAGTGTTTGTCTTCCTCCTTTTCTTTCTACAGTATTTGTGGGCGGGGCCGGGGGTTTAAATTTTCCCGGGTCTGCACGTGCAACAAATGGGTGGGGCTTGAGTTCTGTATTGACGTCACGGCTAAAGACTTTTTACAGCAGCATTCAAACCACTATGAGTCGACTCTTTTATGGATGAATCAATAGTTTCAAAAACAGTGCACTTTCAAATTTCAGCTGGATATTTCACTTCACTTAGAGATGTGTTACACACTGCATGGAAGGTCCTTTTCAAAAACCCATAATAGGGCCTCTAATCATTTTCTCACCCTTTAATACCATGTTGTTTTATTGTGAAATGTTTTGTTATGCACTTCTTGTGGTCGGAATACATTTAGAATGTATGTAGCTTGTTCGAAAAAGCAAAACTAATTGCCAAAAATCGCAAATAAAATCGCAATCGCAATATGATTATTTTGTCCATATTTGCACAGCCCTATGTTGAAGCTAGAAACCTGTAACTATTGACTTCCATAGTATTTGCTTTTCCTATTATTGGAGTAAATGGTTAGGGATTTTCAGCTTTCTTCAAAATATCTTCTTTTGTGTTCAACAGAATAAAGAAACTCATAAATGTTTGCAACCACTTGAGGGTGAGTAAATAAATAGTGAGTAAATTTTCATATTTGGATGAACTATCCCTTCAAGTAAAATGTGCACACAAAATAATTCTAAGCTCCTAACCAGATGTTTATTCACGTTTAGGGTATGTATAGTATCCACCTTCTTTGTGAACAGGCTGCTTCCTTTATAGTTCTGTCTTGATTTGCTGATTGGTAAGTTGTACCTACTGTATCATAATTACTTTACAATACATGAGAATTTTTTAAATATGTAGGCAGACAGGAAGTCCAACACATTTTTATTTTGTGTTCACTTTATCTAGAATGATATACAACATAAATCATCATATCAAGTGCACAGTTTCTTAAAAAAAAAAAAAAAAAAGTAAATAGTGTGCATGCTCTAGTTTAGTAATTAGAGGGAACATATTAATAAATCATGCCTTTTTTTTTCTTATATGTCATGTGTGTGGTATAATACATAATACATGATCAAATACAACGATACTAAAGTAACTTGTCCTCAAAATATTACATACATCATACCTTGGTACAGTTTTCACATTCCACTTCTTTGATGGTTTCAGAGGAGATGAAATGCTGTAAACACTGGTCCAAAGTAACAGGTCGACCCTAAAAAAATGATGTACGAATACTTGTGATGCAAACTGTATTTTATATACACGTCTTGCTTTTTAACACCGGGTAATCTATTTTAATATAGTGATGACTAAAGCTATTCAACAGATGTAACAGTGTATTACAAAACAAGTTTGCTCACCCACTGTATTGAAGGGATCGAAAGAGACAAGCTGTCGAAAGAGTCATAATGCACAGGACTCTGGAATAAAAAGAAAGCATTAACTATTTTTATCTATTATTATATTTTCCATTAATTATATATATATACTATAAATAAATGATCTATAAATCATCTATATTGTCTATTAATAGATATTATCTATTTAGTTTATGTAAAATGTAAATTTAAAAAAAAAGTCTGAAATACATCACCTGTTGTTCACAGCGCTTGCAAGCCATATAACTTGTTAACCGTCCATGAAAAGGATGCCTAGTTCTCCATAAACTAGGAATAGGATGCAGTGGGCCTAGAAATGAACAAGATAAATTATTCAATGCTAAGTTTCTTTTAACAAAAATGCAATCAGGCAATAAACAAAAGGTCGAAATGTTTCAAGAAGGAAGTCTTTTTTTTTTTACCTCCACTTCGACAGCTAATGTTTTTCTCTTTGGACTCCACAGATTTCTGAAAGCAATATTGCAATATTAGGAACTGTTAGGAAGCAATAATTAATACTATGCTGGTTAATGCCTGTGATGGATACATATGACACTAAAACTGACAGGATTTGCCGTCACCTACTGAATTAATGAATTATTCATTGAATTATACATTTAAAGGAGACCTATTATGCAAAAATCACTTTTACAAGAAGTGTAAACACAATTGTGTGTCAACAGTCTGTGAATACAACCAGCCGTTAATGGTAAAAATTTAGTAATTAATTTTTTTAAAACAGTCCAGAGAAGCGGCATTCCTGATGCTGATGGGTAGAATTAGTAGACAGTCTTGTTTTTGAATTTGCCACTACGCTGACACGTAGGCATTTGTAGCTCCGCCTTCTTTTGAAAAGAGCACAATCTCATTTCAATTTAAAGCGACAGTCAACAAAATGGCACAATTTGGATCAAAGCGTAAAAGGGGCCTTTTCAAAGAGTTATAAAACATTATTTGTTGGTATTTTGAGCTGAAACTTCACATACACACTTCAGGGAAAGCAGAGACTTATTTAACATCTTGTAAAAAAGGGCATAACAGGCCCCTTTAAACCATTAATTAAGAATAAAAAAGCTGATTTATTTTGAAAGAAAATGTGGCTAATTGTTAAATGATCTGTTTAAAATTTTTGGAAATAAACACTAGTGTTGCTATGAGACAGAGGTTTTACAGTATCATGAGTATAAACAATATTATGTCCGTAATATTATTGTAGAAGTTACCATAATCAACATTAACTCAATAATAACTCAATATCTTGTTGAACCGTTGTATAGAATCAATCTCACATTTGTTATTGCGCTTGCATGCTTATATTCTGGAAAACTACACTCTTGCTTTTGTGATATTACAGAATTCCTACTGCATTCAAATTAAGCTTTTGGATCTCATGTTTTCATGTGTGTGTGTGAGTTTTATATACTGCAAAGAAATATATATAAAACCTGTCTAATTCTTAGCTAAACTATTTTAGGGGCCTAATATTGCATTAACAGTATGGTAGCTGCTCTTGTTTACCTCCAGTGTTTGCATGTCGAAGAGATGAGCGACTCTGGGTTGGCTTTCCTGTTCCTCCTCTAATGATGATGTGAGAACATGAAAAAGCTCATGAGCATCCTGAGGAGGTATTAAGAGATACTGTCATTTTCATTCCTCAGAATTTAAAAAAAACACACAAAACATAGGCTAGGGATGCAAATTACAGAAATAAGTTTGAAAAATGACATTAGGTATAAACTGTAAAACATGCATCCAACCTGTTCCTCGAACGAGCTGATGTGCCATCTGTAAAGTCTGAGCGCTTCTAAAAGCCCTCCGGCATCTAAAACATCATCTTCCCCGGGATCATGACTCGACAGGGCTGTATAATGAAGGGAAGAAGTGCATTAACATACATTAACATTATATTTGTGCTTGAGTGGATGGGAGATGGTCACCTTTAAGTAACTGCATCAGAGATCTGGACAGCTGAGTCTCTCTCTCCGTTCTCTCCGGATGAACGCTGTTTTTACTTGTGAAGTCTTCAAGCCATGTGATGAAGGAAGGACAAGCTGCCAGGCCCTGGAGAAGTGAGTTCATAAAACATGTGTTCCCCAGATTTAGCAGACCAGGAACCATACCTGTGAGAAAAATGATAGATTTAGTCAATCATTACTGTGACAACACAAAGTATAGCATCTGTTACTATAGTGTATTCATAATATAATATAATATAATATAATATAATATAATATAATATAATATAATATAATATAATATAATATAATTTAGGTGACACGGCGGCTAAAGTGGTTAGTACTGTCGTATCACAGCAAGAAGATCAGTGGTTCAAGCCCCGGCTGCATGTTCTTCCCGTGTTCAGTTGGGTTTCCTCTGGGTGTTCCAGTTTTCCCCCAAAGACATGCGCTATAGGTGAATTGAATAAACTAAATTGGCCGTGGTGTGTGTGTGAATGCGGGTGTGTATGGGTGTTGCCACTTCATTCCGCTGTGGCGACCCCTAATTAATAAAGGGAATAAGCCAAAGGAAAATGAATGAATGATTAATATAATATAATCTTATTTATGCTGATAAAATTGCTACTAGGTTATATTGTATACTTTCTACCATTAAGGACAAATTTTAATTTGTGGAAAAAAATTAAGTGCCACCCTAAGATTCATATTTTGCCTTTTTTATTATTACATTGTATTGACCTCCATATCCAGAACCCTTATAAAATGGGGAAAGCCAGAACAAAATTAATAAGATACATTATAAGATATAATATCTTTTATATAGTCTTTTATACAGTGTTGTGACATATCCACCTTTTTCATAATAAGTGTACTGTGCTCAAGGAACATCTATTTAAAATGACTGAAGGAAATCATTTCAAATAATAAGGTTGTCTTGTCATACAAATAATATTGTCTGTCTGTCTGAATGAGCTGTACTTTTTCTGTCATGCTCTATTTCTATCCATCATGAAAAAAAAACACTTGGTATTTAATGTGACTCTGGTGTCACAAGAATATCTGCGACAAAACTTCTTTTGATTGATTGATTTTTTTTTGACAATTTTAACAAAAATATACAAACAAGTCCAGTTAGACTAATTCATACACATTTTAAAAACTGTAGAGGATAAAATACACAAAAAAAGCCACAGGCTTATTTATTTTGTGGTCCTCGATATTCTTAAAAAATGAACAAGCAAATCATAAATGGAGCGCAAACATCATCAGCTCAGCATCTCGGCACAACAAAATCCTCAACTTCAACTGTAAAACAACCACTTTTTTTCAATTTGAATCTCTTTAAAAACCGTAGGCAAAACATTCCAAGCAACAGAGCTAGTACACGAAAAAGAATTTCTGCCTGATTCACAGGGATAAATATCCCTGCTACGCGCTCTTGTTGAATGACAGTGTACCTCACTAACTAAAACATAATAATTAAGAAAATATTTTGGGACCATTTTCTTTGAAATCTTAAACACCATCACTAATTTTATCAACTTTTAAAAAATTACTTTGACTATAATGTTCATTATTTAAATGTGTCAGTGGAGGTACTTTCATGACAATTCTACACAACTTATTTTGGGCCGTCTGCAATTTATTATTATTATTTTTTAGAACTACCGCTATACCAAAATGCTGCAGCATAGTCAAAGTATGACTGCACTAATGCACTAGCTAATATTTTTAAAGTTTGGGTATGTAGGAGCTCTGCCTGTCTTGCTAAAAGCTTAATTTTAGAACAAATTTTTGAATAGACAATAACAGCTATCTTTTCGCCTGTCAAATTACTATCTAAAATACAACTTAAATATTTCACTTCATGTTTTGGAGTAATAATTTGATCCCTTACGTTTATCTCTGACCCGACACATTTTCTTAGTTTCGCAGCTGAACCAATAAAATAAATTCAGTTTTACCCAAATGTAAGGACAATTTATTAAGGCAAAACCATTTAGAGACTTCCTCAATTTGTTTACATATTTTGAGTCCACTAGCTGTGTTTATTGTTTGTTTATTTAGATCCCCATTAGCTAGTACCAACATAGTGGCTATTCTTTATAGGGTCCAACAAATAAAATGACAAATGTACATTAAATCGTTATTAAAACAAACAAAAAACACGTTTACATTAAAATAAAACAATAGAAATAATACCAAAACCAAAAAAGGTCAAATTTACAGTAAAACATAACAATAGACACCAAATACCACAACCAAATAAAGACAAATTGACATTAAACTATAACTGTAGAAACTGCTACAATAAAACATAAACATGTTCTGTTCATTTTCTTTATAATGATCTGAAAATAACAGTTCAAATCTGCTCTTCTGTTTTTTCTCCAGTTAAATCATTTTCTCTGGTTTTTACACAGCGCTTTACTTTTAATCCCTGTAAGTCTTGTCAAGTAAGCTTTTATTGTCATTATATGTTAAGACGTACACTGAAATGTGGCAGTGTCATGCCTTGCAGGACTAATGTATTGCTACATATGTGATATAAAAAAGAAAATTTATCTCTGCATATGAGGCAGCACGGTGGCATAGTGGGTAGCACAATTGCCTCAAAGCAAGAAGGTCGCTGGTTTGAACCCCAGCTGGGACAGTTGGCATTTCTGTGTAGAGTTTGCATGTTCTCCCGGGGTTCGCTCTGGTTTACCCCACAAGTCTCAAGACATGCGCTATAGATGATTTGGGTAAGCTAAAGTTGTCCATAGTATGTTCTGGTCCTTCAGGTTGAGCGTTGGGCTAACAATCCACCTTATAAAAATTTCATGTTACGAAACACCAACATGGTGCATAAGTAAGTGTCCCTGCATATGCATCTCTCTAAATCGAAAACATACATATCTTTAGCTTTTCTGTATTATTACAGCTTTAGTGCTGTCGCCTCACAGCAAGAAGCTCGCTGGTTCGAGCCTCGTCTTGGTCAGTTGGCGTTTCTGTGTGGAGTTTGCATGTTCTCCCTGCGTTTGTGTGGGTTTCCTCCGGGTGCTCAGGTTTCCCCCACAGTCCAAAGACATGCGGTACAGGTGAATTGGGTAGGATAAATTGTCCGTAGTGTTTGTGTGAATGAGTGTGTGTGGATGTTTCCCAGAGATGGGTTGCGGCTGGAAGGGCATCTGCTGCGTAAAACATACGCTGGATAAATTGGTGGTTCATTCCGCTGTGGCGACCCCAGATTAATAAAGGGACTAAGCCGAAAAGAAAATGAATGAATGAATTCCAGCTATATACATATACTAGTGATACTTTTAACATAATTTGACTATACATAATCTTCACATAAGCAGCATTTACTGGAAATATTCTAATGTGGGGAAATGCAACATTTGTCACAATTTTAAATGCTACATAAATGCAGAAATTTCAATACAGTAATATTTACCACATTCATAGTATTACTACTGAAAGACGTCTGCTGATACTAATTTGTATATATTTTTCAGTTTGGCAGAGGAGGACACACTCCGTCACACCCTGTGTTTACAAGTGATTATTCTATTCTCAGAGCGAACCTTTAAACTGTCTCTCACTGACTAAAGCTGTCGGTTACAGTTTATCAGCAGTAAGTAGGAAAGAGGTGAATATGTGAGTGAAATTGTGTCTCGAACTAGGAAAAGGTAGGACGATAATGGATAATTGGGTTGATAAATGAGGTTGGCCAACCTACCTTTCCTCTTCTTCTTCCTGTCTGAAATTGGCCCCCATAGTACATAGACTCCAGCAGCCATGGCAGCAGCGATTCCACCAATCATGCCCCAGTTCTTCATCATCTTGTTCCTGAACAGAGCGAAATAAGTGTTTTTAAATGTGGGGCAAACAGCACAGACAGCAGGGACACCTGTGGAGGACAGCAGACTGATTCTGACCTTGACAGCTGTGTTTGCATTAAGCTGGCTCTCTGGCAAAACCCTGTAAGCCATCATTACACACACAACACACTCTTTTGGGGGAAAAGTAAAGCATGTAAAGGCTGATTCATGCTGCATACTGAATCATGTAATACCAATAAGTGTTAACTTCACATCTGTTGTCAAGACAGTTTTAATTAGCTTCTTCAGATTATGAAGAGAACTATCCCAACATATTTATTACAGCACTTATTTTGTTTAATGCCTTTAGAATGTATTAAAATCATAAATAGACACATTTGCTTGTTATTTCATCTGCGACGATGAATGCGATGCAAACATAGTAATAAATGCGAATGTCTGTTAGCCTTCTGTGCAACAGCTGGCACCATTTTACTGGCGTCTCTGCGCCTAGTTATGCTACACAGGTTCACTATTCAGCCGTCACATCATACGTTTTCATGTAAACTCTAACCTTGCAGCGGTCCCAGTGCGTATAAACTCTCGTACAAGCTTGTCTGTAGTTCCTTGCTTGCACCAAGGCATATTTCACTGCGCCGCACGTGCGGAACTAAACATTGCGCGTTGTTACGGGCCGGATCTTTCGCGGAGTAGGACGAGCATGTCGTAAGCGGAAATGATGTCCACGGTACTGTTTGGGAAATTATTGTGTATTATTTATTCCCTAAATTATGAGAGAAGTCAGTTAATCAGTGGTTAGCACTGTCGCCTTACAGCAAGAAGGTCGCTGGTTCAGTTGGCATTTCTGTATGAAATTTGCATGTTCTTCCCGTGTTGGCGTGGGTTTCCTCCGGGTGTTCCGGTTTTCCCCAAAATTGACCTTAGTGTATGAGTGTGAATGTGAGTGTGTACGGATGTTTCACTGTACTGGGTTGTGGCTGAAAGGGCATCCACTGCGTAAAACATATGCTGGATACGTTGGTGGTTCATTCCGCTGGGTCGACCCCTGACAAATAAAGGGACTAGCTGAAGTAAAATGAATAAATGTCATAAACTATGATAATCTGCCACAAACACAATCTATATCAGTGGCTATAAACTTAATTCTCTCCCCATTTATTAGAGAATGTCCATATTTTGGTTTGCATAATAAAAATAAAGCATTTAGTTGTATTTATTTCATTATTATAATAAATCTTTCTTAGATTTTAGTGAACAGTTTATTAATAATAACAATAACAATCTCTACATCCGCAGTGTAGTCCATTAGCTACAGATAGAGTGCATATTAAGATTGTAATGTGATTTATTTACCATATTTTAGGCAATTCTCAGAATTTAATTTCTCACACGAAGCCACAGCTGTTATGGAGCAAGGTTATATAATTGAGGTTAAGTACAAACAAAAGTTCATATATTTCATCAAAACAGGATTAAAGTATTAATGCATAAAGCAAAGTTAAAGAAAACATCATGATTCCTTCACTTTTCAACCTAAATTGCTTGTCGCAAGGAATTGATATTTTTACACTACACTGATCCGAAATAGAAAAAGAAAGAACTTAGGTTAGTGAATGTAACTATAAATCATAATAGTTTATCATTTAAAAGGAACTGCAATTTGACTTGATCTTATAATTTTTATTAATAAAAATTATAAATTTCATCTAATAATGTTCCAGACTGATTAATTGTTCAATATCATATTAAAACTTTCTATTGTTTTTTATAGAAAACTCTGTAGAATTGTACATCCCCAAGATGCACCAGTAGTAAAAGCTAAGATCAAAATATGACAGCAAAATATATTCAGCAAAATATGACATTTAAATAATGCTTTTTCAAGTTTTCAGCTTTTCTGGATTTTTAATGTATGTTTCAGGGTAAAACCAAAGTCCCTTTAAGTGTAGGCTATTCTAGTCTTTGGTAAATCGTATAGCCTATTGTGTATATTTAAATTGCAGATGACAAATTTCTTTTAAAATTTAAAATAAAATAATTTGAAGTACTTTTTTAAATTACAAAAATGCCATGTTTTTATACGTTTTATTTAATTTAGACAACACAGTTTAAGTATTTTATTTTCAGAAATGTTAAAATGGATATTTAGTGATGAGAAAAAATAGTTTGATATATGTTTGAAAAAAGAGCTCTAATTGACAATATTGTTATATAAAATATGAAAGAAATGTTATCAGACCTTTGTTAAATGAAACAAACAACCTGCTAAAATTTTACTCAAACCCATAGACTACATAAATATCCTGTAAATTCAGAGAAACTGAAAGAATGCAAGTGGTCTCTTATTTTTTTCCATAGCTGTCTATTAGCTATCATATTAATTTCATTTTAAACTGTGCAGTGCAACTTATTAACATTTACGGACATGTTCTCATTGAATTTTTGAAATTAAATATACTAGCTAAACATTATTATTCTCACATTTTGGAAATACATATATTGAAATAACATGTATAAATTATAATGTTGTACTAACTGAAGACATAATTGTTACACCAACTGAAATTATAATGTAAATTGAAAAGTGAATGAGGTAAAATATCAATGAAGGTTCATGGTAGGCAGAGTACTATCTTGATTTCCAGAACGTTTAGGCTACCTTAATATCAAATTAAAGTTTTATCTACAAACTGAAATTACAGTGCTCAGCATACAGTTGAAGTCAAAATTATTAGCCTCACTGTTTATTTTTTCCCCCTAATTTCTGTTTAACAGAGAGAAGATTTTTTTTCAACACATTTCTAAACATAATAGTTTTAATAACTTATTTCTAATAGCTGATTTATTTTATCTTTGCCATGATGACAGTAAATAATATTTTACTCGATATTTTTCAAGACACTTCTAAACAGCTCAAAGTGACATTTAAAGGTTTAACTAGGTTAATTAGGCTAATTAGGCAGGATAGGGTAATTAGGCAAGTTATTATATAACGATGGTTTGTTCTGCAGACTAGCGGAAATACATGCAACTTAAGTTTATTGACTAATCCAAATTGGCACCATAGACATGCTCCTAGTAAGTAGTTTTCTCTGTTAAGAGCAATTACAATATGTTTATTCAACAGCAGGGAAGTTCTCGAGATCTACCTGAGCTCAAACTCCCCTCTCGCCTTGCAAACGGGAGGGAGCCCCTGGCTCAAGGATCTTATGAGTTCAGGGCTGTCGCCCGGGACAGCATGCCAAACAAGCTTTATAATCAATCATCAGCTAAGTTTGAACTCTTGAAGGTAAATTAGATACTAAGTGAGGCAAAATATCAATGAAGGTCACGGTAGGCATTGACTTGATTCGTCATCTAGAGGACATTTACAGAATTAACAAATTATAATGTTATACAAACTGTATTTATTATTGTTTACAAACTGAAATTATAATGTAAATTGAAAACTGAATGGGGCAAATATCAATGAAGTTCATGGTAGGCAGAGAGTATTGTCTTGATTTTCATCTCCAGTATATTTACCAAAATAATATATATAAAGTATAACATTATACAAACTGAAATTATAATTGTTTACAAACTGAAATTATAATGTAAATTGAGTAGCAAGTGGGACAAAATATCACTGAAGTTCACGGTAGGGGTATTTCCTTGATTCGTCATCTCCACAACATTTACTAAACAAATTAAAATGTTATACAAACTGAATATATAATTGTTATAGAAAAAAAATGTTATTATGATGTAAATTAAAATGTGAATGGGGTAAAATATCAATGAAGTTTTGTGGTAGGAATTGTTTTGATTCGTCATCTCCAGAACATTTACCGAAATAACATATATAAATTATAAAGTAATACAAGCAGCTGGCCGGCCGCTAGCTCTCTGCAACTCTCACATGGTCGCCCACTGAAGTTAAGCAGGGCTGCGCTCGGTCGGATGAGAGACCACATGGGAAAGCTAGGTTGCTGCTGGAAGTGGTGCTAGTGAGACCAGCAGGGGGCGCCCAACCTGCGGTCTGTGCGGGTCCTAATGCCCCAGTATAGTGACAGGGACTCTATACTGCTCAGTGAGCACCGTCTTTCGGATGAGATGTTAAACCAAGGTCCCGACTCTCTGTGGTCGTTAAAATCCCAGGATGTCCTTCGAAAAAGAGTATGGGTTTAACCCCGGAATCCTGGCCATATCTGCCCACTGGCCTCTGTCCATCATGGCCTCCTAACAATCCCCATACCATAATTGGCTTCATCACTCTGTCTCCTCTCCACCATTTAGCTGGTGTGTGGTGTGTGGTCTGGCGCAATATGGCTGCCGTCGCGTCATCCAGATGGATGCTGCACACTGGTGGTGGATGAGGAGATTCCCCCCAATGTGTAAAGAGCTTTGAGTGCCCAGAAAAGCGCTATATAAATGTAAGCAATTATTATTATTATTATTATTATTATTACAAACTGAATTTATAATTACAACACTAAAATTAAAATTTAAATTGAAAAGTGAATGGGGCAAATATCGCATTGTCTTGATTCGTCATCTCCAGAACATTTACCGAAATAGCATATATAAATCACAATGTTATACAAACTAAATATATAATTGTTCACAAGCTGAAATTATAATGTAAATTGAAAAGTGAATGGGGCAAAATAACAATGTTCATGGTAGGCATTGTCTTGATTTGTCATCTCCAAAAAATTTACCGAAATAGCATATACAGGGAGTGCAGAATTATTAGGCAAGTTGTATTTTTGAGGATTAATTTTATTATTGAACAACAGCCATGTTCTCAATGAACCCAAAAAACTCATTAATATCAAAGCTGAATATTTTTGTAAGTAGTTTTTAGTTTGTTTTTAGTTTTAGCTATTTTTGGAGGATATCTGTGTGTGCAGGTGACTATTACTGTGCATAATTATTAGGCAACTTAACAAAAAACAAATATATACCCATTTCAATTATTTATTTTCACCAGTGAAACCAATATAACATCTCAACATTCACAAATATACATTTCTGACATTCAAAAACAAAACAAAAACAAATCAGTGACCAATATAGCCACCTTTCTTTGCAAGGACACTCAAAAGCCTGCCATCCATGGTGAACGGATCGAAACACTGACAGAATCCATCAACATTGCGTGCAGCAGCAACCACAGCCTCCCAGACACTGTTCAGAGAGGTGTACTGTTTTCCCTCCTTGTAAATCTCACATTTGATGATGGACCACAGGTTCTCTATGGGGTTCAGATCAGGTGAACAAGGAAGCCATGTCAATTGTTTTTCTTCTTTTAGACCCTTTCTTGCCAGCCACGCTGTGGAGTACTTGGACGCATGTGATGGAGCATTGTCCTGCATGAAAATCATGTTTTTCTTGAAGGATGCAGACTTCTTCCTGTACCACTGCTTGAAGAAGGTGTCTTCCAGAAACTGGCAATAGGACTGGGAGTTGAGCTTGACTCCATCCTCAACCCGAAAAGGCCCCAGAAGCTCATCTTTGATGATACCAGCCCAAACCAGTACTCCACCTCCACCTCCACCTTGCTGGCGTCTGAGTCGGACTGGAGCTCTCTGCCCTTTACCGATCCAGCCAAGACTCACTCTCATTTCATAAGTCCATAAAACCTTAGAAAAATCAGTCTTGAGATATTTCTTGGCCCAGTCTTGACGTTTCAGCTTGTGTGTCTTGTTCAGTGGTGGTCGTTTTTCAGCCTTTCTTACCTTGGCCATGTCTCCGAGTATTGCACACGTTGTGCTTTTGGGCACTCCAGTGATGTTTCAGCTCTGAAATATGGCAAAACTGGTGGCAAGTGGCATTTTGACATCTTGGCAGCTGTACGCTTGACTTTTCTCAGTTCATGGGCAGTTTATTTTGCGCCTTGGTTTTTCCACACGCTTCTTGCGACCCTGTTGACTATTTTGAATGAAACCTTTGATTGTTCGATGATCACGCTTCAGAAGCTTGGCAATTTTAAAAGTGCTGCATCCCTCTGCAAGATATCTCACTATTTTTGACTTTTTGGAGCCTGTCAAGTCCTTCTTTTGACCCATTTTGCCAAAGGAAAGGAAGTTGCCTAATAATTCTGCACACCTGATATAGGGTGTTGATGTCATTAGACCACACCCCTTCTCATTACAGAGATGCACATAACCTAATATGCTTAATTGGTAGTAGGTTTTCAAGCCTATACAGCTTGGAGTAAGACAACATGCATAAAGAGGATGATGTGGTCAAAATACTCATTTGCCTAATAATTCTGCACTGCCTGTATAAATTATAATGTTATACAAACTGAATTCATAATTGTTTACAAGCTGAAATTATAATGTAAATTAAATATTAAGTTGGGCAAAATATCAATGAAGTTCACAGTAAGTTTATTACCTTGATTCGTCATTTTCACAACTTTTACCGAAATAACAATTTCTAATGTTATACAAACTTAATTGTTATAGAAAAATTTTATTATTATGTAAATTGAAAAGTGAATAGGGCAAAATTTCAATGAACATCACTGTATGCATTTCTTGAATCGTCATCTCCACAACATTTACCGAAATAACAATAATGTTATACAAACTGAATTTATAATATAAATTGAAAAGTGAATGGGACAAAATATCAATGAAGTTCACGGTAAGCAGAGCGTATTGTCCTGATTCGTCATCTCCAGCTCATACGGACTGTCCTGTCTCCGGCTTCTTCATTGAGACTCGGGCGTTCCAGCCGCTGTGCAGATCAGCGCGACCGGGAAACGGCAGCAAAAATCATGGCAGCTCCGCACCGCACCGCCCCTCACTGAGCCTCTCCGCTGTCCTCACGCCCGTGGTGCTGAAATCAGCCGCGACCCGACAGCAATGTAACGGCAATGAGACAAAGACACCGGCAGCCCGACGAACAGCCCGATAATGGACGATGATTTGTTTCAGTTAAGACAGCTTCCGTGAGTGCGCTTTTCATCCCGTTTCATTCGGTCATGCGAATAGCCTACTCTCCCGTTCATCTAAGCTCTTGTAGTGATCTTGAACGCAACGCCGTAAACAATGTGACATTGGTATTCATGCAACTTCTAGTGTATTTTGTGTAAATCAGTGCTTATATAATGGATGTTTGATGTAGAATAGGGATAAATGCAGGCAGGTTTTGGCTTGAATGAATTGGCTGAGGTGCATGTTTGGTAAACAGCTCGAGTAGATTAAACTAAAAGCTTATTTATGCACGTTAAAGCAGTAATGTGGTGTTGCATATTATATTATTTTCCTCATCCACTGCTTCATTTGCATCCCCCATGACGCCTTCTGTTGGATAACACAGCGGTTGGTGTGTAATTGTTTTTATTATAGTGACACAGACAGACACTCATTCTGGTCACAGATCCAAATTTCTGCCAAGATCACTTTGACTATTTAGATAGTGCCACATAGTTTCACGTCTTATATCTTATATAATTGTCAAATTCTGACTTTGAGATTTATTTATTTTTTTATATTATTTAAAGTGTATATTGGTTGGGCAGTTTAGCAAAGGGTTAAATACAACACAAACCACTATTCAAAATAATTTTACAAAGTTATGCATTGTTCTATACTGTCCTTGCTACAGTGCAGTTGTACACTGAAGTACTGAATGATAATTAACATCGTGCACTTGCCATAGAGTTGGGTTTAGGACAACTGTTAGGATTAGGAGTTGGGATTAGGAATTGGTGCGATGCATAATTTATGGATTCTCACAGTAATTATGCATTATTGAGATACTCTAGAAAGTGCATGTAACATGTTAACAAATGTGGCTTTTTTGCCCTAGAATTAGCATAAAATACAATTATAATTAATATACTTTTCTGTAAAAGTACATAGTGTCCTGCAATTTTTTTTTTGTCCTGAAATATTTTATTATTATTAGAAATCAAGTCTGTAACTAGGGCTTGTCTTATGTGAGTGCATTATTTGAATGTTATTATTATTATTATTATTATATTATTATTATTATTATTATTATTATTATTATTATTATTATTATATTATTTATTTAATATTAATATAATTTTTTTAAAGGTTATAAGTATATAGAAAAGCAAACTATTTAGTATTTTGCACCCCAGGGGTTTGCTGTTGGTCCTCTTATATCAGCCGATTCGAATGTTATCACTCGACTAAATAAGCGTTATCAGTGGTTATCAGCTGATAGATATGAGCCGGTAGGGGCCTTCTGCGCCTACTGGTGGGCTCAAAAGGCTGTTATCGTCCATCCACATGATTAATCAGCTATAGATCACATACGGCTGCGGCTGGAAGTTAACGAGAATTATTTAAATTAATAATTTAATTTCCCATTAATTGTATTTTTTTAACATCTACCCCAACCCTAAACCCAACTGTCACAGTAATGTAAAAACAGACCTGGATAGCTGATTTAGCCATGTGGATGGATGATAACAGCCTTCTGGGCCTACTAGTAGGCACAGAAGGCCCCTACTGGCACATATCTATCAGCTGATAACCACTGATAACGCTCATTCAATTGTGATAACATTCGAATCGGGTGCTTATATTTCTATCAGTTGTCATATATAAAATATTTAGTCATTTATTGTTTCTGTGGTTCTTAAATCAGAGCAGAAATTCTTAATCTCATTAAGTCATAGAATTAAATGTTGTCTGCACTTAAAAAAAAAGTTTTTCAATAGAAATAATTTAATAACTTTAAATCAATGCACGAGGCGACATGGTGGCTCAGTGGTTAGCACTGTCACCTCACAGCAAGAAGGTCACTGGTTTGAGTCCCAGCTGGGTCAGTTGGCATTTCTGTGTGGAGTTTGCATGTTCTTCCCATGTTCACGTGGGTTTCCTCTGGGTGCTTCTGTTTCCCCCACTGTTCAAAGACATGCTTTTTATTTTCTCTTTCTGTCTGTAAAGCACTTTGTGCAGCCTTGTGGCAGTTGGAAACGTGCTATTTAAATAAATTGAACTTGAACTTGAACTTGAACATCTGCCGGAATAGTTGGTGGCTTCTGAAATACAGACTAAGCCGAAGAAAAAATCAATGGATAAATAAATAAATGAAAAAAAATTAATGGATGAATAATTATTTTTTTTTCACTTAATTTCATTTATTTAAACAGGAACAAATATTAGAACAAGAACATTTGCACTGGAAAACATGACAGACTACTGATAATAAACAGCACATTTTGCAATTCATCAGTTTGGATCAAGTTTGTATGTGTGCTGTTCTTTATCAGTATTTTGTTTCAGTATTCATGTTTTCCAGTGCAAATGTTTTAATCATAAAAGTTTATTTTGAAAAGAATAAAAACAAAGTAATCTTTAGTTTCACTTGAAAACAAGACAAAGTATTTATAAAGAACAGCATTTTTGGAGTATGATCAGAATATACAGTTGAAGTCAGAATTAGTAGCCCCCCTGAATTATTAGCCCCCATGTTAATTTTTTCACCAATTTCTGTTTAACAGAGAGAGATTTCTTCAACACATTTCTAAACATAATAGTTTTAATAACTCAATTCTAATAGCTGATTTGTTTTATCTTTGCCATGATGACAGTAAATAATATTCATTCATTCATTTTCTTTTTAGCTTAGTCCCTTTATTAATCTGGGGTCGCCACAGTGGAATAAACCGCCAACTTATCCAGCATGTGTTTTACGCAGCAGATGCCCTTCCAGCTGCAACCCATCACTGGGAAACATCTATACACACTCATTCACACTCATACACTACGGACAATTTATCCAACCCAATTCCCCTATAGCGCATGACTTGTGGGGGAAACCGGAGCACCTGGAGGAAACCCACAAGAACATGGGGAGAACATGCAAACTCCACACAGAAATGCCAACTGACCCAGCCAAGCCTCAAACCATTAACCTTCTTGCTGTGAGGCGATCGTTCTACTCACTGCGCCCTTTGACGCAAGTACATAATATTTAACTCGATATTTTTCAAGACACTTCTGTACAGCTTAAAGTAAAATTTAAAGGGTTAATTAGGCAAGTTATTGTATAATGATGGTTTGTTCTGTAGACTATCGATAAAAAAAAGGCCTAAAGGGGCTAATAATTTTGACCTTAAAATGGATTTTAATAAATAAAACTGCTTTTATTCTAGCTGAAATAAATCAAATAAGACTTTCTCCAGAAGAAAATATTATCAGACATACTGTGAAAATTTCCTTTCTCTGTTAAACTTCATTTGGGAAATATTTAAAAAAGAAAAAAAATTCAAAGGGTGTTTAATAATTCTGACTTTAACTTTACAGTAAATGTAATTTCCAGATTTTAGATAGTTAAACCTAAACCTAAAATTAAAGCCATTTTTATTTGATTTTTTTATCAATGAAAAACAATAGAAGATCAAATGCAACCTGCAATGTTGTGATTTAAGCATTTGAAGTGTTACTAATACAACTCATGTTTTGCTCCTTATAAATTTAGAGAAATTTGGAAAACATATCAACACATGTTTTTTTCCCTTCTGATTATTTCATGGTCTAAAATTTCTCTTCATTAAAATACTCTGAAAATGTGCTTGCTTCTTTTCTTACAGTCATTTGCTGTAAAAACACAGTAAAATTACACTATAAGATTGCGGGGTTGTTTTAATACAAAATTGGGTAAATTGTTGACAAACCCAGCCATTAGGTTAAAAAATTATTTGTTTTTCCAATATTTTAACAAAGTATTTTATTTCATAATTATTTAGCATTCTTTTCATGTTGATTTTCACAAATTTATATATCACATGGTGAACATTATAGCATAGCACTTAACATAACACTTAAGAATCTTCTGAAATAGAATGAGTGCAATACAGCAAAAAACAAAACAAAAAAACCTGTGCATTGGTGCCATTTTAAAGAGTTTACCCAAAAATGTATTTTACTTCCAATACTTCAATAAGTGGTTGCAAACTTTCTTCTGTTGAACACAAAATAAGCTATTTTGAAGGAAGCTGAAAACCTGTACCCATTGACTTCCTTAGTATAGGAAAAAAATACAATGGAAGTCTGTGGTTACAAGCTTCCAGCTTTATTCAAAACATCTTATGTGTTCAACAGAAGTAACTCAAACAGTTTTGAAAGCTGATTAAATGATGACAGAATTTTCTTTTTAGTGTAACTATCCATTTAACAAGACATTACAATAGCTATAACCTGTCCTGGTGTGTCATTGGGTTTCACCCTGTTGATGATTATCAGTGTTGCAGTGAGAGTCTTTCCACATATGCATGTAAGAGTTTTAAATCAACTGCCTCTCATGCTGATGTTATTCCTGTGCTGCTGATGCTTGGCATTAGGCCCAGTCGCCATCTGAAGCTGTGCAGAAATCATGATGGCAGCGCTTTTAATTGTTGAGATAGAGCTCAGCTCGGCTTCTATTCCATGCATGATCAAGACAATGCAGAAGAAACCATCCCAAACATCCTTCATTTGTAGCATTTTCACTACATCTGCAGTCAGTAACAAATCCAAGGCCTGTTCTGTCACCGAAGCCATTGCTGATTTCAAAGGACTTCTGATCTTTTTGTGCTTTTGCGAATGCTTTCGGAGAAATGCTCGGAGAGGTCGTGTGTTTAATTACACTGCCTGTCTGCTCACGAAGCCTTTATTGCCAGTAGTGTCGCTGTAAGAACTGCAGTCACAGTAATTAAGCCGTGGGATGTCTGTGTGCTCCTCTTATTTACTGATCCAATCTGCCTTCATAGCCGCGGATATATTTGTATAAGTAAAATCCGGCTGCCACTATGGCATCTGTTATTGTTGTTTTTAAACAGCAGCTTACATTGAGTGTGAAAATCCCTGTCATGTTGGGCTGCCGGCTGTGAGTCACAGTTTCAGAAATCACTCGACTGTCTCTTCTCACATCACACTGGCTTTCTCTGGTGATTTCTGTCCAGAGGAGCAGAGGAGGGATTGCTCAAACAGGAAGCTCTCGCTCTCTCTTTCTCATTACCTTGGCAACAGTGTCTTATTATGAGCATCATTCTGTCTTGCACATTGCAGCTGTAGTCCACATGCAGATGCCTGTTTTCTTCATTGATTATTTTTGCCTTGCTTCATTACAGTAAATGGCATATATTGGCTGCGTGGTGTGTGTGGGCCGCTGCTGTATTATGCATAGGCATTGCCAGACCTGTGATTAAGCTGCCAGGCCTATTTAAAACTGTGATTATGTGATCTTTTTTCATGTTTAATGAAAACAGCCATTGCGGAGAGGTATAGAGGATGTTTTATTCTGAGTGCTCCGCTTATGGGTAGGTTTAGTCAGCAGGTTGGAGCTGTTTGTATATGAAATAGTGTTGAAATGTGTGTTTCCGCATTGATTAAACATTTCTGATAGTCTGTTTTCTCTTTGCAGAGTGGTGAAATTTCGGCGGACAGGTGAAAGCACTCGCTCTGAGGATGACTGCGGTGGCAGGGAAGAGGTTTTGCAGGTGGAGGGAGGACGGACGGATATGGAGTCTGTCTCTCTGGCCGATGGTGCTCCAGTGCCTCGGGAATTTGCCAACCCTACTGATGGTATGATTGTCTTCATCAGCTATGTTTATATTTTTTGAAATATTAATTATTCATTTATTTTCCTTTGACTTTAGTCCCTTATTTATCAGGGGTCACCACAGTGGAATGAACCGGCTTTATTTCGAAATATGTGTTTTATTTTGTCTTAAATATTTTTTAAAGATTCGTCTTCATGAAAATGGACAATATAGCAACATGAAACAATGTTGGAGAGAGATGGAGGGGCAGGATCGGGAAACTGTCCATGTGTCCGACTTAAATTCGGGATAGCACAATGGCACTACATGTTGGTGCACTGCCCACAAGGCTATTGGGGCAGACTTTCTTGAAAATATTAAGCTATAGGGCACTATCATACACCCGGCGCAATAAGGCGCAAGATGTGTTTGGCTTGATTTGTTGCTATTTTTAGACCAGCACAACAGTAATTTTCACGTTTTGAGCCATGTTGTTTAAATAGCAAATCCATTTGCACCACTTTGTGGACTCAGGGGTGTGCTGGTCTAAAAAGGAGGTGTGTTAAGACACATTGTTGCTGCGTTGCTATTTTAAGAAAATGAAATAGACTGCGGCATTGACCAACTAAAACCTGGTCTAAAGTCCAGCGAACAGTGCGTTTATGCACCTCTGCAGGTTCAAACACGTACACATTGCTTAATACACACAGGATGTTCAGCAATACACAAATATCTTTACATATGAAAAAAAATTAAAGGATTAAAATGGACAAAAATATTATTTTCTACATAAATTTAAAAACCTCTACCATGCCTTCATGTTGGGGGGCTTTTTTCAGTTTATTCATGACAATTTGTATTTGTTTAATGTTGTTATTATTATTAGTAGTATTATTTATTATATGCATATTCATTCATTTATTTATTTTATTTTCGGCTTAGTCCCTTTATTAATCTGGGGTCGCCACAGCGTTCATTTATTCGTTTGCTGGAAATTAGAACTGAATTTATAAAAAGTTTTGAAACAAATCTTTGCGCTTAACAAATGAAATTAAATATGTAGGCTAATGGATATCTTCAGTAGAGTGCGTACAACACCGTTTCCTTATCCACGAAAAGAGTTAAGTAGAGTAAAAGCAAAGTAAAGAGAAAATAAAGAAGCCGAATGGAGGAGGCTTGTTCTTTATCCTCACACTGCAGATGGTCTGTTTAGCTTTTTTCTCGCTAGTGAAGCATTTAGTTTTTCCACTTACAAAGTCAAAGCAATAGCAAATGCACAATAGTGTAACGCGACTGACTCTTAAAAGGAATGGAAGATGAGACTCTGATTGGTTTAGAATCAGAATCAGAATCAGTTTTATTGCCAAGTGTGCTTCACACACACAAGGAATTTGTTTAGGCAACAGAAGCTTCCAGTGTACATAAAGTGATGAGTGACAACACAAAATTAAATATGAGAAAAGAAAATGGCGATAAACATTAGACATTAAACAGAGATGCAGGAAGTAAAAAAATATCTGAATGTTGAATTGTATGTACAGATATGTTGTAAATATACAGGTTATAAGGTGCTGTGTACCAATGCGAATGGAGAAAGTATTGCATTGTATATTTTTATAAGGTGCTGTGTACAAGTGCGTATGAGAAAGTATTGCACTATTTATGCAATATTTAGTGAGCATAACATGCACTAAATATTGCAGTATTTAATGCATGTTATGCTCAAAACACACCCAAAACTCATTAAGGGAATAAACACAACCCCTGTTAGACCATGCACTGGGGCACAGAGCATATCTTTCTGTCCTTAAAAAAGCAAAAGTGTATTTGGACACATCCTTAATGCTTTTGCGCCATTCACTTTAGAATTTGCACCTAGATCATTAAAATAGAGCCCATAGTCTTGTTTTTTTTTTTTTTTAAATAATCTACATTCATTAAAATGGAGCTGTAAAAAATACAAAATATAAATATTATAAGAAAAAAATTGAAATAACTGAAATTGTGTTAAAAATGTCATTTATTTTAAAATAAACTTTAAGACAAACAAAACCTTTTAACATCAATGGAAACTTTTCCTTCCACAAAATGTTTTTTTATTGTGAAAAAGAGTATTTTAAAAATGTCCTTTACACTAAGAAATAAAATGTTTTAAGACCTGTTCACTGACGGGCTGTTTGGGAACCAGAAATAGTTTGACTACTTCGTCAATTAAACAACAACTTTAAAGTTTTAACTCACAAAGCAAATTTGTGTTTAATAGATGTCCAAACATCTTAGCTAAATCAAGGCTACATTAGGGCTCTCAGTAAAGATGTAATAGACATCTAACAATAATCTAAAAATAAACTAGCCATCAAATAAACAAGAATGAATGAACACAAATGGCGACCCCGGATTAATAAAGGGACTAAGCCGAAAAGAAAATGAATGAATGTATTAAAGATGTTATATTAAATTAATACTTCCTTAATTCTAAAATACCTCCTATAATAATAATAATATATTTTTTATATAGCACCTTCAAAACTTAATTCACAAAGCACTTTACACGAACAGATACAGATGTAATGAAACATGAAACATAAAAAAGGATGTTTATATGTAGGATATAAGGAATGTACGCAATTCAAAAACCCTTGTTATAAGCAACACCGGTGGCCATTAAGCGAACTGCGAACTTGGGCTGGCACTCATGAACAAGATACTGAAAATGATTTAGTGCGCAAAATAGTGTAGTTGTTTAATTGCTTGGAAATACAAATGAGTGGACATACCTATTGAGGCTATATTGAGCTGTGTAAGGCTAGTTTGAATGAATCTCTTTTTTTGGCATGTTACAGTACAAAATAGTTCTTCTGGCATTAGACTTAAACAGTAACATTATAAGAATTTGTTTCATATACACTTTATAGATTATGGTGGCCCATTTAAGCATCCTTTTGATTTATCTTTTGAGTCTTTCACATACAAACCAGTCTACAGACTCTTAATGCATTAATGCATGAAAATACTTACTTATCATCTGTCTTCATGTGATACTTTTCTGCCAGATACCTTCATG
Source organism: Danio kyathit (assembly GCA_903798195.1). NCBI lineage: Eukaryota > Metazoa > Chordata > Actinopteri > Cypriniformes > Danionidae > Danio > Danio kyathit. The sequence continues at coordinate 25,100,770 of LR812523.1, forward strand.
GTTGAGGATGCAGTGGAGGCCATTGGCTTTGGGACATTCCAGTGGAAACTGTCAATCCTGACTGGACTTTCTTGGGTAACAGAATTTTAACTAAAGATTATATCTTCACAATACTGTTGTTAATTACAAGCAACTGACCTTAGGTTTTAAAAAGACACTACATAGAAAAAAATTATGAATTATTATTATTATTATTATCATTCTAATTAATAACTTTTTATAAGCTGTACATTCTCATTTACTAGTTTTGTAGTAAGATTTAGTAGTTGCTATATTTGTTTCCATATTTGTGTGCAGATGGCCGACGCCATGGAGATGATGATTCTCAGTATATTGGCCCCTCAGCTGCACTGTGAGTGGGCACTGCCCAGCTGGGAGGTGGCACTGCTAACTTCGGTAAGCGTACATTATTCCTTTATTCAATAATGACTCCCCTCATGCTTGTTTTAGACAGCTTTGGCGGTCAAGTGTGTTTTCTTGTTCTGTTAAATCAGCTGTTTCTGAACATGCTTGAATAACCACATGGACATCTAAGAAATGAGCAACTGTGTTTCTGCCCTTCTTTCAAACAGGTAGTATTTATCGGAATGATGATCAGTTCTTCATTATGGGGGAACATATCGGATAAATATGGGAGAAAAACAGTAAGTGTGTTCGTAAATGAAGGATATTAATGTCCTTAAATATAAATGTTGTTTATAATCGCAGTACTGGGATTGATTAGAGCTGTGTTTGTGTGTGTGTAGGGTCTGAAGATGAGTGCGTTATGGACCCTGTTCTATGGCATCCTCAGTGCATTTGCACCAATATATGGATGGATCTTGTTCCTCCGAGCTCTGGTGGGCTTCGGGATTGGAGGGGCTCCACAATCGTGAGTGTGACATGGATTGTAATAGATACATAACTGTCCAAATGATTGGGGTTGGTATGATTTGTTTATGTTTTTGAATGTTTTTTATGCCAGGGGTTTTCAAATTGGGGACTCTTAAGGGCTGCAAGGTAATACTAGGAGGTCTGTGGAAATGTTAGAAAAATTGAATTAATAAGAAAAAAATCATAAAAATACTGAAATTATTAGACGTTACTCAAGCATATAAAAATAAATAAACACATTAGTATGAGATATTTTTTTTATTATCAATATCAATACATAAATGATCTAAAATGCAAATAAATTATCAATTGTAAACATTTTATGTTAAATTAAAACAAGTAATTACAAATTAATAATGAATTATAAAATATTTGTAAAAATAAATAAAAGTGTACATAGCCAAAGATAACTAAAGGTAAATAACTATTTTAGATATTTATTTTAATATAAGGTTTTCTAAAGTATAAATTATGTCTTAACTATAGAAATGCATGCCATTTAAATAACTGTTTTGTATTTTGTTATATTTTTAAAATCAGCAGCTGTTACTCGAGTCTTCAGAATCACACAATCTTTCAGAAATCACATTAATATATAAATACTACCAACCCCAGAACTATGAGCACACATTCACATAACAGCAGTGTTGCGGGTTATGCATTACAAGTAATGTGAGTTACGTAATAATATTACTTTTCTAAGTAACAAGCAAAGAAACGCATTACTTTTAAAAAAATAAGTCATATTATTTGAGTTACTTTTTTGAAAATGTAACGTGCGATACATTTTAGTTTAATTAATGAGCTTTTAAAAAAATTAATTGCTGAATTAAAATTAAAGTAGTCACAATGAATTACGTAGTCAATGAGAGAATGTGTTCATTATTTTGAATGCTTCAAAGAAAAGGAAAAGGGGATTGTCTCAACAGACTGTGATTTTACTCAAGACAAATAGTACAAAAGTTCAAACACATTGACTTAAACTTTCAATAATCTGCATATAGAGCATGTATAGCTCTCGGGTCAGGACGTTCTGAGATAACATTATCCTAAAATATTTTTTGATGTGTTTTTTTTAAAGGTAAATGTAGATTATACAGTGCATCGTTAATTGCAGAGCTCCTCTATTTGAAAAAAAGGTTCTGAAAGAGATCAAACCTCAGCCAGGTAATAAAAAGTAACGCAAAAGTAACTCAAAAGTAATGTAATGCATTACTTATCATAAAAAGTAACTAAGTCACACAACTAGTTACTTTTATAGGCAGTAACTCAATATTGTAATGCACTACTTTCAAAAGGAACTGCATAACACTGCATAACAGTATCAATAAATAACAGAAACCTTTCTTTTCTACTTCTCTAAGGGTAACATTGTATGCAGAGTTTCTGCCTATGCGGTCCAGAGCCACTTGCATTCTGCTGATAGAGGTAATATTCTGTTCTCTTCTCTTCTGTTCTGTTTAGTTTTCTTCTGTTCTCTTCTGTTTTGTTCTCTTCAGTTCTGTTTTGTTCTTTTCTGTTCTGTTTTGTTCTCTTCTGTTCCGTTTTGTTTTGTTCTGTTCTGTTCTGTTCTGTTCTGTTCTCTTCTGTTCTGTTCTCTTCTCTTCTGTTCTGTTTTGTTCTCTTATGTTCTGTTCTCTTCTGTTCTGTTTTGTTCTCTTCTCTTCTGTTCTGTTCTGTTTTGTTCTGTTCTGTTTTGTTCTCTTTCGTTCTGTTTTGTTCTGTTCTATTCTGTTTTTTTCTGTTCTCTTCTTTTCTCTTTCGTTCTGTTTTGTTCTCTTCTGTTTTGTTCTCTTCTCTTCTGTTCTCTTTTGTTCTGTTTTGTTCTGTTCTGTTTTGTTCTGTTCTCTTCTCTTTTGTTCTGTTTTGTTCTCTTCCATTTCTGTTTTGTTCTGTTCTGTTCTCTTTTGTTCTGTTGTCTTCAGTTCTGCTCTGTCCTCTTTCGGTTTGTTCTGTTCTCTTCCGTTCTGTCTTGTTCTGTTCTGTTCTGCTCTGTTCTCTTCCTTTCTGTTTTGTTCTGTTCTCTTCCTTTCTGTTTTGTTCTCTTCTCTTCTGTTCTCTTCTGTTTTGTTCTGCTCTGTTCTATTCTATTCTCTTCTATTCTTAGATACAGACATAATAGCCTTGATTCAACAAAGTCAGTCATGAGTTGAATCAAAACACGAAATCCTCATAACTAGAATAGCTTGTATATTTATTCTCAATCATCTTTTTGCCTCTGATCTTCTGTAGATATTCTGGGCTTTGGGTACAGTATTTGAAGTGCTGCTGGCTATTTTGGTGATGCCAACTTTGGGCTGGCGCTGGCTGCTGGCCCTCTCCACCATTCCACTTTTCATTTTCGCTTTTCTTTGCTTTGTAAGTATGAACTTCTCCAATATCAGATAGTTCTTTCTCTTTTTAGAGTTAATTACGAGCAGACAGAGACAGTTTTTTTGTGGTGTGAGCAATATATTGTCTGTACAGTAGACTAAGCAAAATGTCAAATGCACATCAACAGTGGCTGCCGGAGAGCGCACGCTATGACGTCCTAACAGGGAATCAGGAGAAGGCATTGAACACACTCAAACGCATCGCTGCAGAGAATAACGTCCCCATGCCACTGGGAAAACTCATAGTGGCCAGACAGGTACATTAATTCTGCGTATTAAAGGGATAGTTCACTAAAAATGAAAATTCTTTCATCATTTACTCACCCTTTACTTGATTTAAACCATTGAGTTTCTTCTGTTAAAGATATTTTGAAGAAAGCTGGAAACCATTGACTTCCACAGCATTTGTTTTTCCTATTGGAAGTCAATAGTAACAGGTTTTCAACATTCTTCAAAATATCTTTTTTAGTGTTCAACAGAAGAAAGAAACTCATAAATGTTTGGAACCACTTGAGAGTATGGAGTTAAACTAGGGCCATATATACTTGCAAAATAAAAGAAAGTTTTGCAAACAAACAATAAAGTGTTGAGCAAAAATAAATAAATAAATGCAAATCTCATATATTTTTATAGTATTGCCTTTACAAAACCAGTCCAGTCAATTGCAATGCTCATTTTGATTTGCTTTTTAGTCAACCGTGAGTTCGCAATGCTGTTTTCCATTTGCACTTCACGTTTCTGCACGTTTCACTTTGTGGCTCTAATTTGACAAGGCGGTGGAATCAAGGGTACATGGGCATTTACGGCAGGCACGTACCTACATCCATTTAAGCAATGTCATCACCTGGAGACACTATCACCGAGGTGGTCTTACAGCCCAGTAGGTCTGGGCCTGCTGTAAACGCCCAAGTTCCCTTGTAACGTTTGGTTAAAGGCAATGCTATAAAAATGTTTCGTAAATATATATCTTTATAGTTTTTTTAAATTGCTAATACTTTAGTTTTTTTTGCACAACTTGATTTTTATTTGCAGTCCTTTTTTTGTTTGCAATTTTTTTTTACTCAACTTAATTTTCCCTTTGAGTTCTTTATTTTTGTTAGCAAAATGAATTTTTATTTTTCAAAAATTAATTTTCTCTTTGCGATTTTTGGAGATTTGCATTTATTTTTATATATATATATATATATATATATATATATATATATATATATATATATATATATATATATATATATATATATATATATATATATATATATATATATATATTGCTCAATACTTTATTATTTGTTTGCAAAAATTTTATTTATTTTGCAAGTATATATGGCCCTATATTGGCTCCATATGAGAGTGAGTAAATGCAATTGAAATCAGAATTATTAAACCCCCTTTGAATTTTTTTCTTTTTTAAATATTCCCCAAATGGTGTTTAACAGAGCAAGGAAATTCACAGTATGTCTGATAATATTTTTTCTCCTCGAGAAAGTCTTATTTGTTTTATTTTAGCTAGTATAAAAACAGTTTTTAAATTTTTAAAGACCATTTTAAGGTTAATATAATTAGCCCCTTTAAGCTATATATATTTTCGATAGTATAAACCATCGTTATACAATAACTGCCTAATTACCCTAACCTGCCTAGTTAACCTAATTAACCTAGTTAAGCCTTAAAATGTCACTTTAAGCTGTATAGAAGTGTCTTGAAAAACATCTAGTCAAATTTTATTTACTGTCATCATGGCAAAGATAAAATGAATCAGTTATTAGAAATGAGTTATTAAAACTATTATTAAGAAATGTGTTAGGGAAAAAAAATAAACAGGGGGGCTAATAATTCAGGGGGGCTAATGATTCAGTGGGTTTAATAATTCTGACTTCAACTGTATTAAGTAAATTAAATTTTTTTTTTTTGCGCTGTATAAACTCTTCAAATTTCAGAAGATTTTTAGATGTTATTCTATGCTGTAATAGTGTAAATGGAGTGTAACGTTTTGTTTTGGGGTGAACGACGCCTATATATTTTCTGTTTGTTGTGTAATGTTTGACAGTCAGCTTTTTCTGTGTAAACAATGTTTCTGTGCTCTCACAAAACAGTATATGACCCTTTTAAATAATTTCTAATAATACAATGATGCTAAATCTGTAGCAATTAGAGCACTTGATATTTCGAGCTTTGAGCTTGTGTCAGCAATATTATTTTGAGTCTGGCACACACAAAAAACAAAACCCTGCAAACAAAATTAACTCGAAAAAGCAATGTGCATATGTTTTTCATTTAGAAATTATAATTAATATGCTAATTATGTTTGTACTTGGGGTGGTATGGTGGCTCAGTGGTTAGCACTGTCGCCTCACAGGAAGTAGGTCGCTGGTTCAAGCCTCGGCTGGGCCAGTTGGCATTTCTGTGTGAAGTTTGCATGTTCTCCCCGTGTTGGCGTGGGTTTCCTCTGGGGGCTCCAGTTTCCCCCAAAGACATGCGCTATAGGTGAATTGATTAAACTAAATTGGCCGTAATGTATGTGTGTGAATGTGAGAGTGTATGGGTGTTTCCCAGTACTGGGTTGCAGCTTGAATGGCATCCGCTGCGTAAAACATATGCTGGATAAGTTGGTGGTTCATTCCATTGAGGTGACCGCTGATGAATAAAGGCACTAAGCCGAAGGAAAATTAATGATTGCACTTTATTATTAATATGAAGTACCTTGGTATTAAACCATTATTAATTTAGTATTAGCACCAAGTCAGCATATTAGAATGATTTCTGAAGATTCATATACAGGGTGATTCAAAAAGAATACCACAACTTTCGGGTTGATTTCACTCGAGTGTCTGGAGGGGGTCATATTGAACATCTATGAACTTGTTTTGTCACGGTGTCTGCGAGGTCTTAAAGTATTAAAAGTTAATAAATCCATGTAGAGAAATTTAAGGCCCTTAAAAGTATAAAAAAGTTTTAAATGCTATTTTGCAAGGTGTTCAATTTTATATCATTTTTGATTATACAATGTGTGGTTGTATGATAAAATTTGCCTAAATTAAATCTGCCAATATTAGGATGCTGTATAGTTTATGAAATCAATGAAATCCTACTAGATTTGACATCATGCTGCTTTGTTTACTGCAGTAATCAAGGCAACATCATTATTTCTGCAGTTCTATAGGCGCCAACCTGCTAAATTAATTAGATTTAATATATTTTTATTCAGTATATGAGTAATGTTTTAGTTTTGGATTAGTTTCTTACATTTAATATTTAGTAAACATACTGTAAGTTCAAATCTCGTAAGTGTTTCCGGATGAAACCTAAAGTGGTTATAAGGTCTTAAAATGTATGGAAAGAGTCTTAAAAAAAGGCCTTAAAGGGTATTGAATTTCACTCTCTGATTCCTGTATATACTCTGTTTGTACTCTTCACATTGGTTAATTACCCAAGGTTCCATCATGTTTCTTTGATTAAATGCAGATTTTTCAAAGTTGTGGTATTCTTTTTGAATCACCCTGTACACTGAAGATGGGAGTAATGAAACAGGAAAAAGCTTTGCAATCACAGGAATATATTACACATTAAAATTTCTGAATAAACTAAATCTATTAATAAAGAAAACACTTTCTCAAGAATTGTATTAAGGTTTCAATTTAGACTATGATGATATTTAACTGCATGTTCAGACACCTACACTGTAAAAATGATATGATCAATTAGTCATGACAGCATATGTTTTTAGTGTAACTTATTAAACTAAGTTAATCATGTTCTAACTTAATTTTATAAGTTATAAGTTACGCAAGTTTTAAGTCAGGTTACATAATACAAGTTCAATGGGCTCATAAGGTTAATTTTATTTAGCTTAAAATGTAAGGCAACCAGGATTGCTTTACAGTGTACACTGAAAAAAATATAATGACAAAAATTCAAGACGACAAATATTTTTATGTTGATTGAACATATTTCAGTTAATCAGGATTCAGTTCATTTATTTTTATTTTATACAAACTTTAACTTAATATTTTTAGTCAGATTGCTTCATGTGAGTTGAGGACTAGAAAAGTTAATTCGATTAAACTAAAAGAAAACCCTTTTGCACTTCCTTTTTACACATAGTGAAAATAGTATTGGTATTTATATTTAATCTCTCCTTATTTGTGTTGTAATTTCTGTATTATATGTGTTCAGGAGGACAGAGGGAAAATTCAAGATCTTTTCTCTCCACACTTCCGCTGGACCACAGTTCTGCTCTGGTTCATATGGTAAAAGACTGATTCATATGAATTACTTTCAGTTTATCACCTTTAAATGTTTAATGTGGACGTCTACAAATCATTAAATGGATATTGGTTCCCAGAGATTTTTACTGAAGTTTTTCACGTAGCTTTCTTCTTGCTGCTTGCGTTCATATTTTGTTGTAATGTACTGTATGCCTTCTGTTGCAGGTTCTCTAATGCATTCTCATATTATGGAGTAGTTTTGCTGACCACTGAGCTTTTCCAGGAGGGTGGTGTCTGTGGTGGTGAGTCAAAGCTATTGTGTGTTAAAACAGACTGAAGCATAGTGAGAATGGACAGTAATGTGCATACCTGGCAACCCTCCTGCTTTTACCATTATATACCGCTATCATCCCTTTTAAGTATTTTCCTGTATTTCTTCTGTATTTTTATTCTTTCTATGAAAGGTGGCAGTAACATCAACACAGAGCTGATCTCAAATGTAATATAATTGCAAGAGCTGTTCAAAAGAAAGGCTTGAAAACACTTTGAAATTAATAAAAAAATGACTGCATTCCCTTCCTTTCCATTCTGTTGCCCTTCCAATGCAACCTTTGAATCAGACAATGGTCACACTTTATTTTGATGGTCCGTTTGTTGAATTTAGGTTACATTGAATCTACATGCCTACTAATTCTCATTAGATCATAAGAATACTGTTAGATTGGGGTTAGGGTTAGTGTAAGTTGATATGTACTTGCAAAGTTTCTTATAGTCAGTTAAATGTCTGTGGAAGAAGCATATCAACAGATAATAAGCAGAGAGTCTACTAATACTCAAATGGACCATCAAAATAAAGTGTTACCCAGACAATTCATAAAGACACCGATCCCCAAATGGCTTCTGTGTACATAATTTGAAAAGGAGTGAAAGTTGACACTTTGGGATTTGGGTGTGTGAGACAAATACCTTTAATAATATGCAAACATGTCCATCTTCAAGTGTTTTATTTTAAACACAACTAAGTTTTGGTCTTAAATGAGCATAAACAGTTATGAAATTTAGTCAAATGCTTTCGTTAGTTCTTTGCATTGTTAAAATGACATCTCTGTTATTTAAAGAGGACCTATTATGCAAAAATGACTTTTATAAGGGGTTTAAACACAGTTATGTGGCAACAGTCTGTAAACATAAGCAGCTTCTAATGGTAGCAATGTATTTATTTTAGTTTTTATAATCACACTTGATAAAAACAGTCTGTAGAAACAGTCTGTGGAAAGCCCCGCCCATTAGTGACAATCTCTCCCTCATTAACCTACTGTAGGACGTTAGTCTTGTTTTTAAATCTGACTGCCACTATGCTGACAAATAAACAATTTGTAGCTCCGCCCTATTATTGAAAAGAGAGATAGGACTCGGAGCACATTCTCATTTGAATTCAAAGAGACAGCAATTAAAGGCTGCATTTACACTGCATGGTTAAAGTGACTCAATTCCAATTTTTTTTCTCTCCTATGTGGCACAGATTGGATATGGCACATGTTTTTTTGGCACATGATTTACTCAAATCAGATTTAGGCCTAGTTCATATGTGGAAATTTATCCGATATGAATCGGATCCGTGCCCTCGTGTCTGCAGTGTAAGCAGGTAGATCGGATTTTCACCTGCCAATGCGAGTCGCACATCATTAAAAAAAACCATAGCGAATGACGTCAACTCTGCCGCTTTCATTTCAGAACAGACATCAGCATAGTCGCAAACCTTAAATCTCATACACGAGGACTAAAAGAGCTTTTATATTGTCATGTAGCACAAGTATCTAAGCATGTTAACGAGAGCGAGAGAGCACAATATCCACCACGTAACCAATATAAACTAATGTAAAACTGTGGCTTACGTCACGTGCATAAATCACACCATGGACATTACATTAAGATGCCTACTGGTTTAAAAAGGCCTAGATTAAAAGAAGATAGCCAAATGAGAACTTTTCCGTCATAAACTATTGTAAAACAACTTGTCAAAAGGAATTTTTAAACACTTAAACCTGTGAACACTTTAAATACAGGAATGGAGAAAAGAGCGCTCTTTTATTATCAGCTGTCAGTCAGCGCCCGCTCTTTTTATTTTCCTGGCCATTGCACCTTTGCCTTGTGCTGTCTAAATACAGACAATGAGATACGAGTCACTTTTAAAAGATGATGTAAGCTGGTCAGCAATCGGATGGAGGCACAAAATCGGAATTGACCATCAAGATCTGCAGTGTAAATGCAGCCTATATGGCACAATTAGGATCAAAGTCTAAAAGGAGCAGTTTCAAAGAGTTAAAAAACAATATTTGTAGGATATTTTGAGCTGAAACTTTACATACACACTCTAGGGACATCAGAGACTCATTTTATATCTTGTAAAAAGTGCCATAATAGGTCCACTTTAATGTTAATTAAATAGAAAAAATCAAAATGGGAGATTAATTTGCTGCTCTTCACTAAATAACAATATTAACTTTAATCAAAATGTATATTTAAATTATACAGTGAAGAAAAGATGAATGAGATTTGATAATTTAATTTCTGTATATTAGGACATAAGTTTGAATAGGCTAAATTTTTTATTTAATTTGTTTAAGTTATATTTAATTTAAAAGTTTTTTCTAATGTATGCTATGTATTCCATCATTTGTAATACCCCCCCCAACCCCAAATTACTAACTCTTTCAACCATGTTTATTTACAATGAAATTGCTCTGAATGAACAGATTTATGAGTTTGGGGTCATTTTGGGATTTGTTTGAGGTGGGTTTGCATCCCAAGGTTGACATGTATGATGAATGTGTATGGAACATTTATTCAACATATTTAATGTATTACTTAGTAAATACTTCATGCTATTTGAAACTATGTAAATCTTACATGCATGTTTAATAGCATTTCAAAATATAGCATAATATAATGCTAATCAAACGCAACCATATATTCTGTTGTATAATGCTAATCAAACGCAACCATATATTCTGTTTGTATATGTTGGTCATGTGTCTCCCCCTAGAGGCGAAGGGCAGTAAAATGGAGCCAGGTTGCAGTCTGGAGTGCAAATATCTCAATTCGGATGACTACAAGGATCTTCTGTGGACCACACTTTCTGAATTTCCAGGTACACATTTGAATTCTAACACAAATAACATCTTATAACATGTGCAAAGCAGAAGGAAAATGTGATGAATGTATTGATTGATGCACAACAGGCCTGCTGGTGACCTTGTGGGCAATTGATCGATTAGGAAGGAGGAAGACTATGGCACTGTGTTTCTTCGTCTTCTCCCTGTGCATTGTGCCACTCTACAGCTGTGTGGGAAGGTCAGAAATTACACATTAATTACTTTCATTTAAATAGGAAATTGAATGTCATACACTGATGAGCCAAAACATTATGACCAATCAAGAGGATAAAAGGATTGTTCACACAAAAAACATTTACTCACTATTTATTCACCCTCAAATGGTTCCAAACCTTTATGAGTTTCTTCATTCTGTTGAATGCAAAAGAAGATATTTTGGAGACAGATGGAAACAACCCTTGACTTCCATAGTAGGAAATACAAATGCTATGGAAGTCAATGCAAGGTTTTAAGCTTTCAAAACATCTTCTTTTGTTTTCCTCAACTTGTTTCAGACCTGTTGAACACAAAGGAAGATATACTGAAGAATGTTGGGGAAAAGCATCCATTGAATTTCATCCTACTATGGATGTCAATGGCTGCTTTTTCCAAACATTCTTCTGAATATCTTGTGTTCAACAGAAAAATGAAATTCATAAAGTTTACAACCATTTGAGTGTGCGTAAATGATGAGGACACCTTCAGGGTTCTTTTAAAAGTCTTCAAAATGCTTCATTAGATTAGTGTTGTTTTGGCTGCACACAAAGAACCAAAACCATATTAAGCAACTGGTCATAATATTTTGTCCCATCATTGCAGATCTGATCGCCAACGAAATCTAAAGTAGTATATCTTTTTAATTTGACATCTTCATAGTTGAAATACTTACCGGCCACTTTATAAGGTACACCTGTCCAACTGCTCGTTAACGCAAATTTTTAATCAGCCAATCACATGGCAGCATCTCAATGCAATTTAGACATGGTCAAGACTATTTGCTGCAGTTCAAACCGAGCAGCAGAATGGAGAAGAAAGGTGATTTAAGTCACTTTGAAGGTGGCATGGTTGTTGGTGCCAGACAGGCTGGTCTGAGTATTTCAGAAACTGCTGATTTACTGGGATTTTCACGCACAACCATCTCTAAGGTTTACAGAGAATGGTCCGAAAGAGAAAATATCCAGTGAGCGGCAGTTCTGTGGATGCAAATGCCTTGTTGATGCCAGAGGTCAGAGGAGAATGGCCAGACTGGTTGGAGCTGATAGAAAGGCAACAGTAACTCAAATAACCACTCATTACAACCGAGGTATGCAGAAGAGCATCTCTGAACACACAACACGTCCAACCTTGAGGCGGATGAACTTCAGCAGCAGAAGACCACACCGGGTGCCACTCCCTTTATGACAACAGTGTACCCATCTTCTGATGGCTACTTCTAGCAGGGTAACGCACCATATCATAAGCGTAAATCATCTCAGACTGTTTTTTTTGAACAGGACAATGAGTTCACTGCACTCAAATGGCCTCCACAGTCACCAGAAATTTGTCCAATAGAGCACCTTTTGGATGGGGTGGAACGGGAAATTCGCATCATGGATGAGCAGCCGGCAAAACTGCGTGATGCTATCATGTCAATATGGACCAAAATCTCTGAGAAATATTTCCAGTACCTTTTTGAATCTATACCAGGAAGGATCAAAGTAGTTCTGAAGGCAAAAGGTGGTCCACCCCGGTACTAGTAAGGTCTACCTAATAAAGTGGGCGGTGAGTGTATATCCCATTTAACTTAAACTTTTTTACTGTTTTGCAGGACATCTTTGACAGTATTCATATTCATTGCGAGGGCCTTCATCGCTGGAGGTTTCCAGGCTGCATATGTGTACACGCCGGAGGTAAGAGCCCCTTTTTAGAGAGATCAGACTCAGAGGGAAGATCCATCCTTTTCTGACAAAAGAATAGATAATAGGGACACTCTTGGCCGTTAAATTGCAAGGTGAGCAAATCCTGTAGATTTTCACAGTAGTGATAAATGTTTCGCTCAAGGCCACAGATGTGCTGGAGAAGGATTTCGACCTTGGGAAACATCCAGTTCCTGGCTCACTCCCACTACTTGACAACAGTCAAAAATACTTACCTGAAATAAAGCAGGCCTTGTATTTCATTCAGTTTTTTAACTGGAGTTTATCTCCAAATGAAGAATTGGAGGGTTGAATAGTAAAGATAGTGTCTGTAGGTTGCTTTTAACATGAATGTCATTAAGGTGATCTTATGTTGCAGGGGTGTATTTATGGGAATGAATAAAAAAACATTGTATGGGTCAAAATGATAGATTTTTAAAAAGCCAAACGTCATCAGAATATTGATTAAGGATAAAAATTCATGAAGTTATTTTCCTACTGTAAATATATCCAAATTAAATTTTAGAGACCACTTGAAGGCAATTTTCTCAGTATTCTACTTTTTAAACTGGAGTTTATCTCCAAATAATGGACTGGAGGGTTTAAATTAAGCATAGTGTCTGTAGGTTGCCTTTGACATGAATGTCATTAAGGTGATCTTATGTTGAAGGAGTGTTTTTTTGGCAATAAAGCCAATTTTTAAGTCAATAAAGTCAATTTTAAAGGCCAAAATGATCAGAATATTAACTAAGGATAGTGATCCATAAAGATATATTCCTATTGTTAATATATCAAAACTATATTTTAGAGACCACTTAAAACGCAGTTTCCTCAGTATTTAGATTTTATCTCCAAATGAAGTATTTTAGGGTTGAATATTAAACTGTAGGTTGCCTTTGATATGAATGTCATTGAGGTGATTTACTGCATACTTTAGTTACTTAAGCAACTGCAGTATTTTACAAAACCAGTCGCAGGGGTGTATTTTTGGTCCAAAAATAACCAAAAATACATTGTATGGGTCAAAATGGATTATTTTTTTTAAAGGCAAACATCATCAGAATATTAAGTAAGAATAATGATCCATGAAGATAGTTTCCTACTGTTAATGTATCAAAATTACATTTTAGAGACCACTTCAAAGGCAATTTTCTCAGTATTTAGATTTTTCATTCTACTTTTTTAACTGGAGATTATCTCCAAATGAAGGATAGGAGGGTTGAATATTAAACTGTAGGTTGCCTTTGACATGAGTGTTATTGAGGTGATTTTATTGCATATTTTACTTTAGTTATTTAAGTAACTACAGTGGCGGCGCAGTAGGTAGTGCTGTCGCCTCACAGCAACAAGGTCGCTGGTTCGAGCCTTGGCTGGGTCAGTTGGCGTTTCTGGGTGGAGTTTGCATGTACTCCCTGCATTCGCGTGGGTTTCCTCCGGGTGCTCCAGTTTCCCTCACAAGTGCAAAGACATGCAGTACAGGTGAATTGGGTAGGCTAAATTGTCCGTGGTGTATGTGTGTGAATGAGTGTGTATGGATGTTTCCCAGAGATGGGTTGCATCTAGAAGGGCATCCGCTGCGTAAAACATACGCTGGATAAGTTGGCGGTTCATTCCGCTGAGGCGACCCCCGATTAATAAACACACTAAATAGACTAAGCCGAAAAGAAAATGAATGAATGAATGAGTAACTACAGTATTTTACAAATCCGTGTGTTGCAGGGGTATATTTTTGGCAATAAATTTTAAGCCAAAAACCATATTAAGTAATCATATCTATAAAGATATTTTCCTATTTTAAATATATAAAAACTACATTTTAGATTAGCAATGTGCAACACTTAGACAACTTTAAAGGCAATGTTTTCAGTATTTAGATTTTTCATTTGACTTTTTAAACTGGAGTTTATCTCCAAATGAGATATGGTTTATCTCCATATCTCACGTCTGCAGGTTGCCTTTGATGTGAATGTCATTGAGGTGATCTTATGTTACAGGGGTGTACTTTTGGCAATGAAGCCAAATTTAAAGTCAAGAAAGCCAATAAGACCAATAAAGCCCATTTTAAAGGCCAAAATCATCAGAATATTAGGTAAGGATAATGATTTATGAAAATAATATATCAAAACTTCATTTTAGAGACCACTTTATTAAAGGCAAATTTCTCAGTATTTAGAGTATTTTCATTCTAGTTTTTCAATTGGAGTTTATCTCCAAATGAAGGATTGAAGGGTTGAATATTAAACTGTAGGTTGCCTTTGACATGAATGTCATTGAGGTGATTTTATTGCACACTTTAGTTATTTAAGGCCCCGTTTACACTGATGCGTGTTAGTTTTAAAACAGTGTTTTAGAATAAAAATGATCCACGTCCACACTAGCGTTTCATCTAGCATTTTTGAAAAGCTCCCTGTCCATACTACACCTCTGAAAACGCAGATCACGTGACCCCACACACTCTGGCATGCACTGCAGCATATGCACACGTCTAAGCTCCAGGCAGTCAGCTGATGCTCTGCAGGCACCTCCCCGGGTGAATTCATCAAGGATCTACCGCTGGATCTCTTTAACAACTACAGTATAGTGAGATCTCATTTCACTATACTTGAATGTGATATTTAATTCATCTTGTCTCTATCTAACGACTCTTTTGTCTTTTGAATCTATTACTTGTTCTCAGGGAACATGTTTTGTCTGATCACAAAGATAAGTTAATATAGGCCTATTATTTTATTCCACTATCTTTACAAAACCAGTCTTACGCTGAAGGGATATATTTTTGGCAATAACCATTCATGAACTGTATGCATCAAAAGGGTTGATTTTTTTTTTTTTTGTTTGTTTTTTAAAGCCAAAAGTTGCCAGAATATTAAGTAAATATAATGATCCATGAAGATATTGTCCTACTGTTAATATATCAAAACTACATTTTAGAGACCACTTCAAAGGCAATTTTCTCAGTATTTAGAGTATTTTTCATTCTACTTTTTCAACTTGAGTTTATCTCCAAATGAAGGATTGGAGGGTTGAATATTAAACTGTAGGTTGCCTTTGACTTGAATGTCAAAGGCATGAATGTCAACATACATATATACATTGTATGGGTCAGAATTATAGTTTTAATTAAGCTAAAAACCATCAGAATATCATGTAATTATATCCATGAAGATATTTTCCTACTGTAAATATATCAAAGCTACATGTTAGATAAGCATTTATATGCTTAGATAAGCATAATTATTTCAGTATTTAGATTGTTCAGTCTACTTTTTTCAACTGGAGAGTTTATGACCAAGTAAAGGATTGGAGGGTTGGATATTAAACAGTGCCTGTTGGTTGCCTCTGACATGAATGTCACTGAGGTGATTTTATTGCATACTGTAGTTACTTAAGAACATAAACTGTATATTATCTGAAGGAGAGAGTTTTGCAACTGCACTAATCATTGCCTGTGATATTTAACCGGTTTTGGAAGTGTTTAAACTTTAGTGATACGTGTAAGTCATGTTGTAAGCACATTCACTAACAGCTGTGTGGTTAAGTAATAGTTCAATGTTCAACAGGAAGATCCTGGTTATAAATCACTCAGTATCTCTGCCTCTTGGTGTGATTTTCAGGTTTATCCCACAGCGACGAGGGCTCTTGGTTTGGGCACCAGCAGTGGAATGGCTCGAGTTGGAGCTCTCATCACACCATTCGTGGCACAGGTGTGAAAATGATGATTATAAAATGACAAATTACACAATAATGCAGAATTTTGGTTCGAAAACAATTGAAATGCATCCTGTGATACTCTACTGACCACATTCTGCATTGTTGCATGCAGAAATTAATGGTTCATTATTATGTTTTATTATTTTTTTTTACCTGCAATTATTAAAAAAAAAAAAAAAGAAATAAGTAAAAAATACACACACAAATACAAAAGTGACTTAATAATAAGTAAAACAAGATTTTAAAATAAAATATGGGCTAAATAATAATTCAACATTATGTATATTCATGTGAACATGATACAACCTATTTATTCTGACCTGTACTTATTGAAATATATAAAAGAATAAGAGATCTTTTAAAATTGTTTATTTTAAATAAGAGTTTATTTATATGGTTGCATGGGAATATTTTTGACAATAACCAAAGATGCATTGCATAGGTCAAATTAGATTCAGACTTTCAGAAAGCTGTATCTCAGACACATATT
This sequence comes from Danio kyathit, assembly GCA_903798195.1. Classification (NCBI taxonomy): domain Eukaryota; kingdom Metazoa; phylum Chordata; class Actinopteri; order Cypriniformes; family Danionidae; genus Danio; species Danio kyathit. Next base: position 25,117,471 of record LR812523.1, read on the forward strand.
CTTATCACAGCAAAATGGAATTGTCTTATCGGAAATTGGTATACACCAATGGAAAACATATTTTTAAATTTCAAAATAATTACAATGTTGACTTGTTTTTGTGGTCCAGGATCACATACATTTTAATTTGATTATTGCAATGACAAATTATTATAATTATTATTTATATATTTTATTATTTTTTAAATGAAATCTAGTGGTTTGAGAGACAATAGCAGAGTATAATAAATGTAAAGTGATAATTAATTCATATTTGTGGGTCTCTGGTGAATTGAATTGAATTGAATAGAATTTATTTGACAGATTTTAGACAAACTGTACAAAAATACAAGTATCCCATCCATTTTGAAATAAAACTGTCGAGGATGAAAACACAATAAAGCCCTAGGCTTGTTTCCATTGTCCTCCTCGCTTTAAAAAAAAAAAGTATGGCTGAAAACTATAGTTAATGCATAAAACAAACAGTACCTCCACATTTTAAAGCAGGAACAAAATTATTCACAAATACATTTATTCATTCATTCATTCATTTTCTTTTTCGGCTTAGTCCCTCTATTATCTAATACATTACATATAATTGTCTATTTTCTAATATGTCTTTTGATTCTTGTTCTAAAATTGCCTGACAAGATTTCTTTGGTTTATAAACCATTATTACACTGAATGACATTGTAGTATTTGTTATTTTTGTCATAGTAAAGAATATGATTATATATCATTATTTTTGGCTCTGAAAAAATAGCACACATTCTGATGTGCACACTTTTACAACATTGTGTATTATTCAAATTGACTACCCTTTCATTATGTTGGTGGATGTTTTTGGCCAATTGACTTCCAATATAACGACATTCTTTGATTGCAAAGCCATGACACCATATAATCCTGCTGTGATTTTCCCTGTTGGAAAGAGGTCAAGTTGTCATTTTACTGTTGATCATCAGTTGGCAACATTAACCCTTTAGATAGGCCTGTGCAAAAAAGTTTCTGGCTTTTATATGGAGTTCTATGGAGTAAAACAGCTAATTATAGTGTCCGTGCATAAATACACTTACTATGTTTACTATGTTCTGAGAGCTGAGCTGCTTATTTAGATTTTTATCAAACATATCAAGGTAAGTGCGCAAAGCTCTCTTACATAACCAGCAAGCATTTTTTGTTGTTAAAAGATGTCTAATTGACAGCCCAAGTTTAGCCTTGTTTTAGCCAAGCTGTCTACATTTAGATGTCTATTAGACGTCTATTAAACACAAAGTTGTTTGCTGGGTACACACACACTGTACTCCATATAAAAACCAGAAACTACCCTTTTTTTGCAGTGCAACTTATGGTCAACAGTAAAAATTACATATTTGACCTCTTCCCTATAGGGAAAACCACCTACAATCAAGAATGCATGATGTCATGGCTTTGCAATCAAAAAATGTCATTATAATGGAAGTCAATGATGCAAAAACAGCCACTAACATAATGAAAGAGTAGTACATTTACCCAGAGTCTATTGTTGAAAATTTTCAAAGCATTTTTACAAAATATGTCAAAATAATAAAGTGTCACCAGACATTATTCCATTTGCTGAAACACAGAGAAAGCTGTTGCCAAATTAAGACTCAAAATCCCCCCAGAGTGGATGAAAACATCCCCAACAGCACACTTTAAAGGTTAAAGAATAATCATCTAAGTTCTCGAGCGTGTGATTGAGAAAAATGTGACCTGTGTCTGCTGTTGTTCCTGCAGGTGATGCTGGAGTCATCGGTGTATCTGACTCTGTCCGTGTACTGCTGCTGCTGTTTGCTGGCTGCTATCGCCTCCTGTGCGCTGCCCATAGAGACCACAGGACGAGGCCTGCAGGAGTCCAGCCACAGAGAATGGGGTCAGGAGATGATAGGACGTGCCTCAGACCACAGTCCTGGAGGAATCCCACATTCCAGCTCCGGATCGCAGGACTGACGAGGAGCACCGCCGAGAGGTTTGGAAAGACTTGGTGGAAAAAAGCACTCGTAGATGGAAGTGTAACAAAAAGATTCCATCAACGAATAGCAGATTTTAAGAACTGCTTGGTTTTGGTTTAAATCAGTCTATAAATAACACATTCCTACACCAAAGGTTGCGAGGTTTCTCTTCATGAACCAGAGAAATAGAGGGAAATGGATTGCCATCACATAATTCACCCCTTTTGCCTCATTGCCAAGGACTACGATGGGAAAAGGGTTGAAAATTATCTAAAACAAGATCCGAAATCGCGTACTTCACTACAACATACAGTGCGTGCATATTTAGAATGCAAGTTCAAATTTATTTTTTCCACAAGCACATTTTTCCAATTTCAATCTACATTATTATTAATAACTACTAGTCATTTTGGATATAATCATCAATCAGTGATTGCTAATGGTGCATTTCTAATGGTTTTACACTACCTGACAAAAGTCTTGCTGCCTATCCAAGTTTTAGGAACAACAATTAATAACTTGACTTCTAGTTGATCATTTGGTATCAGAAGTGGCTTATATGAAAAGCAAAGGCTTCTAGATTACGCTTGAAAGCATTCTTGGAGGACTCCCAGAGTTCATTAAGATTCTTTGGATCTTTAAAGTCCCCAAGAAATCAAATCTAACCATATGATTGTCACTAGGAATTTTTTTTTGCCTTTCTAATCTTTAATTGAAATCTGAAAATGCCCTTCCTGTTTGTTTTCAGTTAAATTATCAGATTACGTGATTTTGAGGTAATGGGTGTGGCTAACATACTTAACCACGCCCCTTCAACTGTCAGTTTTGGCCACAAACAGAAATGGTGAGGAGCAGGTGTCTGTTAGGTTGCAATGACTCTTCTAAAACCCCTTTCTGAATGAAATGCTTACTTTACTACATCCAATCAGCCCGCGGTAGAAAAAACAAGCCACGCCCACTGTGTGCTCATTTAAAATTCAGTTTCTCTAGGAACTGCGTCACAATATGAAAAAAAATAATGAACGCAGCTTCCGGTTGGGACTTTAATGCCTCCTTCTTTAATGCCAATCATAGAGCACCTTGACCTTCTTTGCTTTCAGGAACTTTGATGTGGAGGCTGAAGTATGAGAAGGAGCTGAAGAATCTGCCCTCTCCTGTGGTTTGCAATGTAATGGCCATCCACTCTGCAGATCTCTCGCACACCCCCATACTGAATGTAACCCCAAACCATGAGTTTTTATTCACCAAACTTGATTTGATTTCTGCGGGTTCCAATAGATCTTCTGCAGTATTTGTGATGATTGGGATCCAGTTCAACAGATGATTCAGCAGAAAAATCTACCTTCTGTCACTTTTCCAAATGATCAACTAGAAGTCAAATTATTATTTGTTGCTCTTACAACTGGGATCGAGACAAGACTTTTGTCAGGTAGTGCATCTTTCTTAAGAGCATTTCAGCATTTTTGACTTTTCAGTGTGTACATACAATTTTAGAGACTATTATTTGTGAATGAAACCTGCTTAAAGGGATAGTTCACCAAAATATTTATATTTATTATTACTTGTGATTTACTACCACTCAAGTGGTGCTAATCTTATGTAAATTATGAAAATTTGTCATCCATAGTTGGAACCAACAATACTATAGACGTCAATGGGTTATTTCCTTAAACATTCTTCAGTGTCTTTTTCTTTTGTGCATAGCAGAAGAAAGAAACCAAAACAAGTTTAGAACAAGTGGAGGATGAGGAAATGATGGCAGAATTTTTGGGTGAACATTTCCTTTAATAATTATGCACATCAGAATATAAGTTGTTTATCACTTTCAGTTAGAAATTATACATGACTTATTAATAATTAAATACAAAATTAATGTGGTTTGGAATTGGTACAATGTGCTTAGGAAAATATATGCTCAGATCATTGACTTGCATAATAAATAAGCACTGCACTGTAGTAGGCAAAAAACGAAAGAAGTATGTCCAAATTCACAGCAGTAATTAAACTAAATCTAATAGATTTGGAAGTGTGCATTTGATGTACTCTTTACCATCCCATAAGTCTAATGTAGAGGATTTGTTAACGACACTGAAAGTGATTAAACTGCCTCTGCTTGGTCATGAAGTCACAATGACCATACAGTGAAAGCAGTACGTCCAGATTACATTACACTACATACATAGTACATACTTTCTTTTCAGTGGTCACAAAGTAAGTTCATATTCAAAATACGTACCTACTCAGGAGAGTATGCGATTTCAGATGCAGCCGATGACTATGAATACTGCATTATGCAGTTTAACACATGAAAACCATCAGCACTCTCTTATGTTCAAAGGATCTGAAGAGCATTTGGGGGCATTTAGGAGAAGAACGGAAGATCCATAATCCCGAAAGTCTTAAAGTTGAAAGATAGCACAAGATGTGTGTGTGTGTTTGCGACGTATTTAGTGTGACAGCGAGTAGAAAGGTGAATTTTATTTTGCTTTCTAAAGAGGGCCTTACATTCCACTCCCAGCATTCCTTTGGGGAGGTCGTGACAACTTTTATCTCTTCACTGAAGCAAAGACGGGAAGCTGCTATAAATCAGACACACAGCACAGTAGTCTGTTATATTGCTTTTTTCGTTTGCCATACATTAAGCTGGTTAAATGTTAGCCATTCAGAGTACTTTTGCTGACAGCGGTGATGTATCTAGTGGACACCATAGTCTTCATTTCGGACCACTCAGCACTTAAGAGAGCACTTCACATCATCCTCTCGGTAGTTGCTAAAGGCAATCACTTGCGTATAAGTGTGTAAACCCCAGTCGTTCTTTTATAATCGGGCATTTCAAAGGTCATTGATATTAAAGGCACAGTATGTCATTTTCACCACTAGATGGCGTGTATTCACAACAAACAAAGGTGTAGTTTGATTGCTCTGTCACCGAGTGTGGAATCCTGGGAGTTGTTGTGTTTATTACATCTTTTGGGACTCCTGCAGAAGTAGTGTTCATGGATGAGCTCAAGTATTCAACAATTATTATCGTGGGAGTATGGAGCAGAAAAAAGGTCTTTGCATACTGAAGTCTGAAATTTTCGTATGTGTTTTTTTTTCGTATTCATATCTTAATTCATCATGTACACAAACCTTGCACACTGAGTCCGATGCATATGAATCCATTCCAAAAAAACACAAAATGTTTTGTAGTTAATTCAAGCAGTGATGATTTGTTCTCTCTCTTATTCAAAAAAGAGAGAGGAATAGGCTACATATCGTGTTAATCCAATACTGTATAGAGAGGAAGAAGAGTTCTCCTTATCTGCGCTGGATTATCCCCTAAAGCAAAGTTTATTTCAGGAAATCAGTGGAATTTTAATACATTGCTTGTGATTCTTCACACATTTACATACGTAAACAAATCCAGAATAGAGACTGGCAGTACCACAGACGTTATAATAGATGGCGGCCACATTGATGTATCAGAGCGGACCATGAGGTGTCTGGATTTCAATTATAATGTCTATAAGCAATATCTCAAAGGTATGGACACACACGCACACCCCAAACAGCAGCAGAATAGAAGTGTGCCAGTTACTGAATTCAGCATATAGGATGAAGCGAGTGGGCGAGGCCGAGAGCTGTGGGAAAGGGCCTCGAGTCCCACAGAAGAGCACTAGATTATAAAAGGGGGAGGACAAGACAGGACCAGGCCTGGACACTTTGTTTTACTTTTTGCTTTCAGTTTGTTTGTTTTATTTTTCCATTTATAAATTAATGTTTATTAATAGTTCTCCGCATTCTTCTTCCCGATGGCCAGGAAGCCAGCAAACTAATTACAGGGGTTCTCAACTGTCCACCACATTCTGTCTTATATTATACACTGTGTTTGTCAGTTATCTGTGCAGAAGGCTAAAGGCATTATGTAATTTGCCTTTTGCATGTACAATAGCTCTGAACTATCAAAACACCTCTTATACCACTTTTTCGGACGCGAAAAATGGAAAAAAATCGTACCCAATTTAATTTTTGTTATGATGAACGAAAGTTTTGGAGACAGTGTGTCAATATGATTAACACAAAGTGAGGTCTGTATTTTGCCCTTCGCTTCTACAATGGCTCTGAACTGTCAAAACACCTCTTATACCACTTTTTCAGATGCGTAACATGGAAAAAATCAAACCCAATTTAATTTTTATTTGGACAGACAAAAGTTTCAAAGGAAATGTGTCAATATGATTAACACAATGTGAGGTCTGTATTTTGCCTTTCGCTTGTATGATGGCTCTGAACTGTCAAAACACTTCTTAAACCACTTTTTCGGATGCAAAAAATGGAAAAAATTTAATTCGATTAGTTTTATTTAATGACAGACGAAAGTTTCAGAGGAAATGCGTCAATATGATTAACACAATGTGAGGTCTGTATTTTGGCTTTCGCTTGACGGTGGCTCTGAACTGTCAAAACACCTCTTAAACCGCTTTTTTGGATGCAAAAAAAATTTAAAAAATCAAACCCAATTTAACTTATGTTATAACAGATGAACGTTTCGGAGGCAGTGTGTCACAAGGTTGACAAACACAAAGTCAAATTTATTTTTTAACGTGCAAAAATTGTGGATAAAAATTTCTGAGTATGCAATATCCTTAAGACGAAGTGAAACTGAAGCAATTGCTGATGAGACGAGCAAAAAACGACACAAAATCAGAGGAGCTTTTATTATGCCACAGTTCAATGCTTCCGGTTCTTACGCTCGTAATCACATTGGGAAAAAGTAGCGCTGTTTTATCATACTAAATACATTTCAGAGTTCTATAATAATGCTGCTCTGCCCAGGCTAATAAAACACGCAACATATTAAAGCGTCTTTATTGTTTCCAAATGTTATCTGTAAAACCAAACCGAAAATCTAGTGTGTGTCACATAAAATTGTTTAGTTCTCTGGATTTGAACATTCTTCAAAACATTTGTACATAATGTACGTACATTAGTCAGGCTATATATATATATATATATACACACTCTCAGAAATAAAGGTACGCGAGCTGTCACTGGGGTGGTACCTTTTTGAAAGGTACAAATTTGTACTTAAAGGGTCCTTATTAATACCTCAAGGGTACATATTCGTACCTGAAAAGTACAAAAGTGTTCCTCTTGAAATTTTTAGGTAGTAATATATAATTTTGAGGTACCAATATGGACCCTTTAAGTACAAATATGTACCATTCGAAAAGGTACCACCCCAGTGACAGCTCTTGTACCTTTATTTGTGAGTGTGTATATATAAGGCTATTCTCGGTTATATTTTGGTAACACTTTATTTTGATGGTCCATTTGAGTATTAGTAGACTGTCTGCTTAATATCTGTTGATACTGACATTTAACAGTCCTTCAACAGACATTTAACTGACTATAAGAAACTTTGCAAGTACATGTCAACTTACACTAGCCCCAACCCTAACCCCAACCTAACAGTCTACTTATAATCTAATGAGAATTAATTGACATGTAGATGCAATGTAACTTATATTCAACAAACGGACCTATAAAGTGTGACCTATATTTTTTATATTTAATGGAAAAAATGTACATATTGTGCCTTTAATGTACAATGAAATAATAATAAAACAGCAAAGCATCTGTAGGTCACATTATTATGATTTTATTCCTGTCTATTCTAGCACATCGGCACATTTTTCAAACAGTGGCTTGCATCAAAACACACTTTGTTTCTTCAGCTCGACTGCTCAATGCTATATTCGGTTATTTGTATTTCTGCCTTTTCAGCCGTACGGTGTGTGTTTGTGTGTGTGTGTGTGTGTGTGTGGCATGATGGGGGAAGTGTGCAGTTGTCCAGAAAGTTTTCTCCTATGCCTGCCTTTTGCGATTTAGTGCCGCGTTTTGTGTCTGTGTGCACTGATCTTCTTGCCACTGCACTGGATGTACATGTACGATAACAATAAAGTATGCTTAAAAAAAAGAGAGAGTATCTGTGTCTATATTGGATGAGAAATGTGGACAAATGGTCTTTTGGAATTGGTAGGACGATGTGCAAAAGGATTATAGATTATAGATAATGATTTCCGATGGCTCAGATTTGTTAAAGACGTGATTTAGCTTGTGCTGCTAGCAATCCTTTCTGCTCCAGGAATTGTCCAAAGAGCCGAGCAGCTTCCTCAGCACACCCACGATGGATGGTCAGCCCAAAACCTCCATGTCCATAGTTATGGATGACCTGAGGTGAACGAAAACAGAGTGACGTGTGAAAAGAGGAAAATCATGAGTCAACAAGCCCCTAAAGAGACATGATGATGGAAAATTGACACTGCAGTGCTTTTGTGTGTCCTCACAAAACATTTGTGCATCCTTGAAAACTCTTGCATTTGTTTGCAAAACTTTTGTTTTTCTCTTCCAAAACCTTATTGTGTGCTTAGAAGTCTTTTGTGTTCACTTGCAAAACCTTTGCGTTTACTTTGAAAGCTTGTTAGTTCCCTTGAAAAATTGTACAGCGTGCACATAAAACTATACATGAAAAGACTGTGTTTGTGTGCAAAACAATTTTAATGTGCGCTTAAAATTGTAGGCATTGCCTTGTGAAATTTCACAGTGTACTAAGCAATCGTTACATTTTTGTGTACTGTACGTAGATATACTGTATTTAGTGTTCACTTGCAAGACTTTTGCCCATTTTTTGAGAGGAGCACGTGATATGATTGATCACAACTGGCCTCTCACCCGTAATCAGCAATTATCCAATCAGATTGATTCAAGCTTACAATAAATAGACCGATTTCATCTTACTGCCTTGTATTCGTTTTGGAAGAATCCCCCCTTCCACCCCATCTCCTCCTTTTCCTCCCTTCTCCAGGGGGAGCTCTCGAGACCTACCTGATCTCGGACCCCCTTATTGTCAGGGTTGGGGGTTGAAGGAGCTGATGCTAGGACCCAATTGCAGGAAATTATGGCTTTTATTTACTAAAAACAAAAGAAAAAGACAACAAAAACCACCCTGAGGGGATAAACATAAATAAACACAAAAAGGCACACAAACTTGACTGGGCTGGAGCAGGAACACAGGGGAGTATTGACAACAAACTGGCACAGGACAGCAGACATGAGGAGAATATAAGCAGAAATAATTAACAAACATACAGGTGAACATAATAAATTAATAATGGGTTAACAATGAGGGTGGGACTAGACCAGGGATGGGCAAACTTGATCCTGGAGGGCCGGTGTCCCTGCAGACTTTTGCTCCAACACTAGTCAAACAGAAAGTTTAGAAATGTGTTGAAAAAATCTGCTCTCTGTTAAACAGAAAACGGGGAAACAATAAACAGGGGGGCTAATAATTCTGACTTCAACTGTATGCATCACTACAGTATATGAGGCATATTAATAGGACGTATGTTTGGATATATATATTTTTTTTTTGACCACACTTCGTTATTATTGTTGATTTATTAATTTGCTGGAAATTAGAACTTAATTTAGAAATAGTTTTGAAACAAGTCTTTGCGCTTAAACTAAATTAAATATGTAGGCTAATGAATGACTTCAGCTCCGTTTCCTTATCCATGAAAGTAAAGGAGTAAAGAGTAAAAGTAAAGAGAAAGTAAAGAGGCCGAATGGAGGACGCTCGTTCTTTATCCTCCTGCTGCAGATGGTCCGTTTAATTGTTTTCTCTCTAATGAAGTAGCGAGAATGAAGTTGTAAATAGCAAATGCGCCATGTGCTCCAGACTAAAATAGATCCCATTGTATTCATGTTGAATGATGCTATTGAGGTGGGATGCAGGTACGGTTAGGGACAGGTGTGGTTGGTAGGTAACGGGTGGGTACAGGTTTAAAGTTAGGTCAACAGTGTAATTATAATTACAGATGTACTTAATGCAAATATATATTTAAATATAGGTACAATGTAAAAACATGTATATACATAGTAAGTATATTGTACTAAATGATTCATTTAAATGTATGTAGTAGTAACCTAAAAAAAATGCAATTCTGAGTGTGCCTCAAACAGGTAAGTGGGCTTGACAAACCACATGTAGAAAACCCTCTTTTTCATTTCTCTGACACTTTAACCGACACTTACACCAGTTTTGCACATTTGCACTGGCCACTTTCTTAGTCACTCCATATTTAAAAAAAAAAAGTGCTTCACAGAGGTGAGTGGGCTTGACAAACCACCCGTAGAAAGACTCTGCTCACTATAAAAAAACACTCCCTCATCCGTACTCTAGCACTTAATTCTCTGAGCACAAACAGTTCCCTTTTATAATTGGCCCTCATTGTGTGTAGTCTCTTCTTGTTGAATCGCAGTATGCCTCCTCAACTAAATGTAAATTGTAGTAATTAAGGCCACTTAAAATAAAGTGCGACCAGAATTTAAATTTACTGCAAAACTTCATCATGTGCTATGAAAAGAATGCTTAGTTATGTTTCTCTTGTAAAAGTATTGTGATCACAGGAAATTCTAATATGCATTAAATGTATAGTATAGTATAGAGCATACAATTTTCCCCATATCTTATATTATTTTCATCACCCAAGTAAATGCAAAGGTTTTGTGAGTTAATGCAATGCTTTCTGGAAGAACACAGAAGTTTAGAGATCATACAAAACCACAGTTTCCTCCCATCCATTAACATGTCCTTTTAAGGGCTCATTATTAAACTTTAACAATAATTTGCAAAATCTGTTTTCATTGGGAAATGACTTCAGGTCTTCAGTGCGATGATCACCTCAAATGAGTGTCCTCCAGATCGTATGGTTTCTCTCTCCAGTCTGACTTTACTGCGTGCAGGTCTGAGACCAGTCCAGTCTTCTACTATGCGTGCATGCTAGACAGAAAAAAGGATGTCCAATCCACTCATGTCACTCAAACAAACACTAATTTAGGAAGGATAACATATTGGAAAACTACCTGTAGGCTGGGCTCAAGTTTGCAGGCGGCTTCCCAGATTCCTTTATGGTCAACAGAACTGTTCAGCCGATTCCAGTTTCCCACTTGGAAAACTCCTCCAACAGTGACCAGACGACTCCTGTGGAGCCAATTTTCTTTACTATGATGTATATACTGTTATAGAACTTTTTAATATCTTGTTTTAGCTTTTATTCTTATATTTTCAGTTTCAAATTTTTATCAATGAATTTTTATTTGATCAATTTATTAAAGAGGTCTACCCAGGAATGATGTACGGTGAATCATAGACTCCTGATGTGGAGTCATGCGTGATGACCCAGTGCTTTAACCAGGGAGCGTCTACCTGTTGATAGAAATGAAATGAGATCAGCACTGTTCTGTGTCAAATCTGTGAACATGACTGACTAACCTTAATGATCTGTCCTCTGGCTGGCTGGAGCTCAGGATCAGGCTGCAGCTCTCCTGAGCGAACACCAGAGCAGTTGATGATCACATCAGCACCACTGTCTGACAACTGGACAACATTTATCAGGTTAGTAAAAACATTGAAATGACTTTAATATGCTGATTTAGTGCTCAATAATCATTTCATATTAAGTTGAGTCATCTTTACTTCTGTAGCACTTTATACAATCTACAACCCCAAATCGGAACATGTTAGGAGAGTAAACGCAAATAAACAAGAAAGTAGTGATTTCTAAATTTACTTTGACTTGTATTTGATTGCAGACAATATAACAAGCATTATTTAATGTGTTCCTGATGATGTATTTCAATTTTGGCTTTTGCAACACTTTTCAAAAAAGTTGGAACAGTAAAGCATTTACCACTTTGTAATGTTGTAATATTTAAACACTAAGAAGACATTTAGGGACTGAAGACAACAACTGATGAAGTGTTTTAGGTGTCATTTTTTTCCATTCTTCCTTCTAACAAGTGTGCAACAGTTCTAGGTCTTCATTGTCGCATTTCAACATGTGCCACACATTCTCTATTGGAGACCGGTCAGGACTGCAGACAGACCAGTCAAGTACCTGTATCCTCTTCCTCCACAGCCAGGACTTTGGTCCAGAGCACATGGCGTCCATTTTTCCTAAAACATACCTGAAATATGGATTCATCTAACCACAGTACACATTTCCACTGTGTGATGGCCCATCCCAGATGCCTCCGAGCCCAGAGAAGTCAATGGTGCTTGTGGACACTGTTAACATAGGGCTTCCCTTTAGCACAGTACAGTTTTAACTGGCATTTGTGGATGTAACTTCACATTGTGGTACTTGACAAAGGTTTGCCACAGTAGTCCTGAGCCCTTGTGGTGATATCGCTTATAGACGAATGAGGATTTTTGATGCAATGCCGCCTGAGGGATCAGAGATCACGGTTGTTCGGCTTAGGCTTGCGCCCTTGTCCTTTACGCACTGAAATTCCTCCAGAATCCTTGAATCGTTTAATTATGTTATTCACTGCTGAAGGTGAAATTTTCAAATGTTTTCCTCTCTATCTTTGAGGAACATTGTTTTTGAACATTTCAATAATTTTCTCACGTATTTTTTCCAAACAAGCGATCTTCAACCCATCTTGGCTCCTTTCTTGGATGCTGCTTTTGTACCAAATAATAATTACTATCCCCTGTTGACATCATCTGTTTTACAATCACATCATTTAATCAATTTACCTGATTACTAGCCCTAAATTGCTTCTAAATTTGTGTTTTCCATACTGTCTCAACTTTTCTAATTTGGGGTTGTAGATGATTGTGTCAAAGCTGCTATACAAAAACGAGTAGAAATTTTTAAAACGATAAAAGGCATAACTAAATACACATTCAGCAGCATGTCAGACAGTTAGATTGCAGGTGTAGTTCTAGTTAGACTCAAACTGATTCAGTTTAGTTTAATAGCAGTGTCCCTGTTGAAAGATGATCCACTGAAGAGCAGCACTATCATGATTTCAGTGCTGAAATCAATTGTGCTGCTTAACTTTCCTTGCAAACTTGTCTAATACATTTGAAAGGGCACCTATTATGCCCCTTTTTACAAGATGTAAAATAAGTCTCTGATGTTCCTAGAGTGTGTATGTGAGGTTTCAGCTCAAAATATCCCACAAATAATGTTTTTCTTTTCAAAAGAGGGTGGAGCTATAAATGCCTATGAACAGCATAGTGGCATGTTCAAAAGCAAGGCTAACGTCCTATGCTAATGAGGGAGAGATTGTCACTCATGTCTCTGATGTCTGAATGTCAATCAAAGTGTTTTCTTTTCATGAAGTGTGATTATTAAAAATTAAATTAATAATTTTTTTTACCATTAGAATCTTATATTCACAGACTGTTGCCACACAACTGTGTTTAAACCCCTTTTAAAAGTGCTGTTTGCATAATAGGTCCCCTTTAAGGATTCTCTGATGAATACTAACTTCTTAAAGAGAGCATTTGTTTGAAGCAGAAACCTTATGTTCTGTCATGAACTGTCAGTTATAATCAGTTTCTTTGAACAAATACTTCTGAATGTATAATTTTAAATGTTAGTGTACATTTGACTTTTTGTTGGCTTAAAAAATGCATAAAACTTAAAACTGAATTTTTTTTCAAACCTCTTTAAATGAGTCGATCTTCCTCTGAAAAAATGTGACGCCTCTTTGCTTTAACCTGCAGAAAAGCACATCAACTTGACCAAAGTGTCAAAGACTGCGTTAATCATTGTTTGGCCTGAAAAAGTCTTACTGTAAATGAGTAACACATTCACTACAGATATATTTTATGACAAAACATATGTATAACAGTTATTCTAATTAATATCAATTATAAGAAACAAAACATTCACAGAAAATTGGAAGAAAAACAGAAAAGTTTTTTTTTTTCTTTAGGGCGTTAAATTGACAGCTAGTTCAAAATGGGATTTTGAAGCTGTTATTTGTGTAAAATATATAACATATTAAACATACATTTCTTTTTTTTCTCTTCTTTATTTTAATGCCAAGTACAGATGTCATTGTTTATATATATATAATTATTATTATTTTTATTTTTATTTATTAATTTTTTTTTACTTTATGCTCAGCACATTTGAGTACACCCCATTTTGAAAATGAATATTTTTCTCCATTTCTCAGTGAATATAGGCAATGTATTTTGGTGCATTTAAACAAAACAGATTTATTAAACAGATATATTTATTAAAATAATATTTTACTTACCAAACATATTTAGAAATTGAAAGATAATACAATTAAACTCAAGCTAAATATTGCAAAAAAACCTTACAACCTACAAAATTTCAACTAAATGTTTAAAATTTTTTGCTTCTCTTGATTTTTTTCTCTTTTTTAAATTTGTATTTAATATTTTTCTTTAAAATTTTTAAAATTTGGCTGTACTAGTTTTTGGACCGTTATCATAAGTTTTTTTTGTTAGATTAGCTCCAGATTTGTACTTCAGTACTGACTAATCTAATGTATATGCACAAATATAGTATTGTATAGCTTCCTATTAAAAATATGAGTTTAAAAGATAGATTTGTGAGGGGTGCAGCCTACTTATATATGCTGAGCACTGTACAAACCCACTTCAACAAACCCTAAATACACTGCCTAACAGATTGACTGGGATGATAATAAAAATAGTAAACACAAGAAAGAAAAAAATAAAAAATAAAATAATAGAAAAAAAACAGCAAAATTGTATAAAATGAGAAATTTCCCATGTGTTAAGAAATTTTAAATAATAAGAAATTTCCCAGTGTTGGATTGCAGCTGGAAGGGCATCCGCTGCATAAAACGTGCTGGATAAGTTGGCGGTTCCTTCCGCTTTGGCAACCCCTGATTAATAAAGGGACTAAGCCGAAAAGAAAATAAAGGAATGAATGAATAAATAACTAAATAGACAACAATAATGGGTGTTACAATCAGCGATAGTGCTGTGCTATAACATACATTTCTAAATATAACTAAATACAAATGTTGGGGTGTGAGTTGTACAGTATGTTGTGAAACAAAATGTTTGTAAAATTGCTGTATTTGACAAAAGTATTGTCGAGTTATTTCCCACGCTCTCATTCATTGAAAATCTCAATGTTGTTTCAGACATCATTTATCAACAACGCTATTAAAAATCTAAATATGTTATTTAATCATTTGTTTTGCACTTTTCCAGGGTTCCCATGCTTAAAAGTCCTTGAATTTCAGACTTTGATTCAAGGCCTTAAAAGTACTTAAAAACAAAAATAGGTCCTTGATCGTGCTTGAATTAAATTTAAAATTAAATTTGTTTATGATTTTATTTCACCGATTGTACTCAATTGTCAAAATTCTTAAATTAAAAATCTTAAATTTAAATCTTGTACAATAACACTGACAAATAATACACATTTCCATCAATATTTCAATATTATCACCAGTATTGGATTCAACTAATTTGATTAAAATTCTTTGAACATGACTTTTTAAAGCGGTCATAAGTTTTGAAAATTACTCTGACATTTTAATGTAAATTTAAAGTGTAAGTGAAATGTTAAGTACAGTAAGGACTTTCATGGCACTACATATGCTGGGGTATGAATTACAAAGGTGCTTGATTTAAAATGAATGGTGCTTTAAAAAGTCCTTGAATTTGCTGTTCGTGAAAGCGTGGAAACCCTGCTTTTCACAATGCAGTCATTACAATATTTATATCACATGATGAATCTCTGACTTTTGAACTCCACTGTATATTCTGTCATTTCATTGCAATTCTATTTTTTGTTACTGATAAGATAAGAGAAATCTCTCACCAATTCATGAGCCAGGGCAAATACGTCTTTCCTTCAATCATGAGAGCTGTGTTGAACCAGCCAAAACTGAAAGAAATAGAGGACAAAATATAAGTGAATCACAAATCCCATTAATGACCAGTCCAATATATTCGGTTTTATAAATAATCACCACAATCATCAAAGGGGAAAACAGCAGAACAAGAAGTCACCTGTAACCCGGGAACATCTCTAATTCACGTTTAGAAAGCTGACGAAAACCCAAAACAGCTTCTTTAAATGAGGGCTCCTGTAAGAAAGGAACAGAGAGAGCAGTCAGTTATGGGTCAGTTATATTCACTCTGATTTTATACCAGTTGTAATCCCATGCCTGAAAGAGGGGCCTCAAGAGTTTAAAGTGGACGGTTGGGGTCTTTAGATTCAGAGAATTCTGAGAACTTCTCTTGTTCAGCTTTCCAGTAAGGTTCATTATGCTTTGTTCTCATGCCAGCACTGGACTGCTACAGTGCGAGAACATTCATAGTCACCATCCATCAAATCAAAAGTAGGAGTGTGCGATATTCTATTACGGTGTGTGAGATGACATTATTGTGTCAATCACTTAGCAAAAAATAAAATCAGATTTTGAGAGTCCAAAGGCATTCCCTGCATCACTGAGGCCACATGATAAAAATAAATTATTATTTTGTAGGAATGCTGGGCGTCACGGTGGTGCAGTGGGTAGCAAAATTGCCTCACAGCAAGAAGGTCGCTGGTTCGAGCCTCGGCTGGGTCAGTTGGCATTTCTGTGTGGAGTTGGCATGTTCTCCCCATGTTCGCGTGGGTTTCCTCCGGGTGCTCCGGTTTCCCCCACAAGTCCACAGACATGTGCTATGGATGAATTGAGTAAGCTAAATTGTCCGTAGTGTATGTGTGTGAATGAGTGTGTATTTGTGTTTCCCATTACTGGGTTGCAGCTGGAAGGGCATTCGCTGCGTAAAACATATGCTGGATAAGTTGGCGGTTCATTCCGCTGTGGCAACCCCAGATTAATAAAAGGACTAAGCTGAAAAGAAAATTGACTGACTGCTGTTTATTTACAGGTTTACATTGAATTATGGTATATTAATCCCTTGACGTTGAACATTTTAATTTTGCGGTTTATCAAAGTGCCTTTTATTTATATTATTAGTAATCTGAAACAAAATAATGTATCAGAACTTTATAAAATGAGTAATTTACATGACCTGCAAAGACAATATATTGTTTCAAACTACTAAAATGTCAATAATAGTCACTTTATTAAAATTTTCAACAATAAATATTGTTGGATACAAAGATAAAGGACCCACAATGCATTTTGAAAGTCTGAATAAACGTAAAAAACCAATGAATCTATAAAATATTGAAAACTGTAAAAATGTATTATACAGCATATTAGATACAGATATCTCATAGATACAGATCTGTTTTTGTCAAAGAAAATGGTTTGAAACTAAAAATGTGAGCAACATTGCAGTGTTTAGATTCTGAAGAAATCAGTTTTTGAACGGGTAATTTGATTCAGTAGTTTTATAAACCAACTATTAAGACAGTCACTGGCTTAGTATCTAAATGAATCAATTGTTTTGAATGAATCATATGAATTAGTGAGGATATTATACTATTGTATCATTAAGTTCTGCTTGACCTTTTTTCTTGTTTGCGAATGGCTACACATGTAAAAAGCAAATAGTTGACTTAAAAATGTGAAAATCCTTTATTTGAATTTGGTTTAAAATGTTTGTAAACGTGTTGCCCTACAATTACGTTAATGAAGTATTACATGATTATAAAAATGAAGCTCTTTAACCGTTTCAGTTTCATTCATTCATTCATTTTCCTTCTGCTTAGTCCCTTATTTATCAGGGGTAATCCATCATATGTTTTACGCAGCGGATTCCCTTCCAGCCGCAACCCAGTACTGGGAAACACACACACACTCACACACTACGGCCAATTTTGTTTACCCAGTTCACCTATACTGCAAGTAAACCCACGCAAACATGGGAGAAACTCTACACAGAAACACCAACTGGCCCAGCAGAGACTCAAACCAATGTCCTTCTTGCTGTGAGACGACAGTGCTAACCACTGAGCCACCGTGCCGCCCCAGTTCCAATTTACATCTGTTTTTTTGTTAAGTTAAAATCAACTTGTTGCTTTTAAAACAAGTTTACTCCCTTTTTTAAAGTAGCATAACTAATTGCTTTTATGTCACAACAGAGAAGACTCGCAACTTCCATTTATTGCCAATTTCAATTACCTGACAATATGATGTTATACCGACAATGTAAGGACAGAATGTATCAAAAACTTACATTTTATTCCATCTATGTTGCAAAAACAATGAGACATTCTCACCGGCATTGGTTCAATGCACAGATTGTAGCCAGACTGAAGGAAGATTCCCATTTTGACTGAATCTGGAGAGTTGAGGAAACTCAGTAGATAGTTAAACGTCTGTTTGTTCCATTGACTGAGAATAGAAAAGAAACCTTTTATTCGCTGGGTTCTTCAAGATATCTGAGAAACAGCTGCATTGACAGATGAAAGCTCACGTTTCTTTGACAATGCCCTTGTCGTAGAGATAGGGCTGCCAGAGTCCAGCTGCCCCATCACTGGTGGTCAGAGGAGTGAAGACATCAGCATAAACCTCTATGGTGAGAGGAGAGACTCTGCTGTGGAAGTGCTGGTAGATGCTCTGAGCAGTGGAGAGACCGATGACCCCCGCACCAATGATGCACACCTTCATGACTGCAGACAGGTCAGATAAACATCAATATATATTCCTTTTATATGATTTATAATTTATTTTAGCTAATTCAAAGTTAGTTCTGTCCAAAAAGTACATTTGAAAGTTGGGTGCACACCTGTGTATCTTTTTAATCATCCACAAATAATTCACCAATCCTCCATATGTTTACAATTATGAAAAGTAGGACTGCACAATATATCGTTTTAGCATCGATATCGCAATGTGTGAATCCGCAATAGTCACATCGCAAGACCTGCAATGTGGAGTCAGGACTATAGTTGACCAGGTAGTTCAGAACAGATGAGAATTTTGGAGTCATTTCAGTTTGACAATAATAAATCCCTTTAACTGCCCGCTCTACCAAATGGTTGACCAGATTTTGACTGTTTAAAATAATGGTTTACACACACAGCAAATACAAAAAAAAAATCAAACAAACATAATCCTGTTGCACTACTACACTTGACTTTGGTTTTACTGTAACAAAAAACACAAAAAAAAAACCATGTTAAATGAGAATTTGAAATATTTTACAGCATACTTCAAAAAATAATTTAGTATTCAAAAATGTTTTATTTGAATATATTTTTTTTAAATAAATTGGTCTTACACTTCATATTTTCTGATTTTTCATAGTTTACGTAATAATTCCGGTGCTTTCACCATAAACTGACAAATCAACCGTTTGGTAGAGGTTGATATTTTAGAAATTCTGGGACATGTTGAAATAAAATGTATTGAGTGTGTTAACTAGCGACATTAGGAGTTAAGAAATGCAATCCAAACATCTTTTTCTTGGTGGGGTATTAAAGGGATAAAGTGAAAGTTAATGAACTGCAGACCTGTGTAAACATTTGAAGCTAGTTTAAAGCATGCAGGCTTTACATTTATAGCTTTAACAAAGATTAATTGCATTTAATTATTTATAATATGAAAACTATACAGCTTTACTGTACATTTGAGTATTTTATTTGTTACTAAATACTGTTAGACTGCTTCATTTGTATACTTGCTCTACTATATCTATTCTTGTAATTTGTTCATTATATTTTATGTACACTGAAAAAATGATTCAAAGATGATTCCTTGGATTTACTACATTTTTTTAAGTTAAGTGGTTGTAAACAATTTATGTGGGCTAAATTTAAACAAACAAATTAAGTTGAACTAAATTTAATTTGTTTGTTTAAATTTAACCCATATAAATTGTTAGCAACAATTTTGCAGACATCATTTTTTCAGTGTAGATGCACTCCCCTACAAAATCATCCTAATCAATTAATCAAAAAAAAAAAAAAAACTTATGAAATATCACAATATAAGGTTTTGACAATATCCTGCAGCCCTAATGAAAAGTGTATTTTATTTCATGGTCTCGAGTCTAAAGAAAGGGTCAAGATTGGTATAGACATTAACAATATAGCTGTTCTTATTTGCCTTATTGTGAGCTTATGAACAAATATCTCTATATACAGTGCTCAGCATATATGAGCACACACCGCACAGATCTCTCATTTCAATTAACATTTTCCACAGAATGCTTTACAGTATTATATTTGTGCATATACATTAGATTAGCCTGTACTAAAGCCAAATCTGGAGCTTATCTAATAAAATAACTTACAATAATGGTTTAAAAATTAGTAGCCCGAATTTATGTTAGGGAAAAATATTAAATAAAACTTTCAAAAATAGCAAATAAAATCAAGAGAAACAAAAAATATAGAACATTTTGTTTAAAAGTTGTAGTTTGATTTTTTTTTTTTTTTTTTGCAATATTTTGCATGAACCTAAATATATTGTCTTTCCATTTCTAAAGAGGTTCTGTGACTAAAATATTTTTAATACATATATCTGTTTAATAAATCTGTTTTGTTTAAATGCACCAAAATATTGCCCATATTCACTGAGAAATGGATAAAAATATTCATTTTCAAAATGGGGTGTTCTCAAATATGCTGAGCACTGTGATAAGCATTGCTTGTAATTTACAGCTGAGAATAACCCATATTTTACATTTATAAATTTGCCATTTATCCGAAGAGATCTGCATCGCATTCGAGGAACTGTAGACTATATCAGTTCCACAAAAACAAAAAGCACATAAGAGAAGGACAGCTTCACTCACTGAAGTTTTCTTGGTGTTGGTCTAAACAGGTCGTTGTCGTCTTGTACTCGCACGTAAAGAATGCAATGGCAGGTCGCAAAAGTTACAAATCAACTTTTTCGCACATTACGTAACGTCAGCTGTGACGTAGAGGTGGCGCTATTTGAGTTATCCACCTTCAGAAAATGCCCAGTATATTTACTGGATTCTGAATATTACTAGTTAGGCTTTTTACATGGTATAAATAGTGATGGAGGTATTGCGTCACCTGAGTGACTGAAATATTTTAATCTGTTCGGGTGTTCATTGATTCGCTCAGAGCTTCTGTTACATCATTAGTCCAGCAGGTGGCGACAATGCTTGATTATTGGTTATATTGGATAACTTTTCGTTCGTCTGTGGGATTGATTGAAATGTTGTTTTGTTATTTTCAATAGTTTTCAATTCAGTTCATCTTTATTTCTATGGCGCTTTTACAATGTAGATTGTGTGAAAGCAGCTTAAAATAGAAGATTATAGTATGGTAAAATAGGTCTGTGTCCGGACACTATTGGGATATCTCACAAAAGATGAAAAACACAACAAAGAACATAATAAAGAATGAAATCTTCAATAATTCATATAATATAGTATAATATATTAATTTATATAATGTGTGTACAGCTTGTAAACGAGAATATTTCAGCTTTAATCAAATCTGTTCACATTTTAAATATGATTTCTTCATACTGGTATGTAATTCTGGTATGATTTGCTTCATATTAAATAGAAAGGCTGCTACCTCAAGAAGTCAATGTGCACATGATATACTGTACATGGGTGTTACAATAAAACATAAATAAAAAAGCTTTAGATAAAACTATACATTAATAATGCCAGCATCTGATTCTTTATTGAACACTGGCAGAGTAAATGGCAGACTTTCATTTTAAAACTAATAATAGCAATAACAAATATTACAAAGTTTTGTAACCTTAATGATCTGTCCTCTGGCTGGCTGAACACCAGAGCAGTTGAGGATCACATCAGCACCACAAGGCATGCACAAGGCATCGTCGCTAGTGGGATTTTAAGGTGGTGACAATTTTTGGGGTTCATAGTGAGGGCCTCACAAAATCCAGCAGTTAGATAGGCCTGTTCTGTGAATATTTCTAATATTTATAAAGGTTGGATGCCTGAAAATTGAAATAAAGAAACCAACAAAAACATTCAATTTGATTAAATCAAATTTATTCAGTCAGTGAGGGGTAAAATTGTAAAAGTCTCACCCTCTTGTGAATAAGACCAGCGTTGATGTTGAATTTATAGATGAACTTGATCAAAGGATTGACTGACTGATAAAATTAAATGAACACATAAATCAGGGCACCAGAAACATAACGAAAAGAAGAAGAGGGAAGTCAGAAGAGCTGCTGTGTCCCAGTCCATCAAGACATTCGTTAAGACAAGTTAGTGTAAAATAAAAAAATACAAGTTAGTGCAAAGTATTGCAATTTAGCTGCTTGTTTTACTTTCCTTGGAGAAGAATAGTCTACCACTGGCACTGCCAGACAGCTACTGTGATTTTTTTTTTGTTGCCATTACCGGCACGCATCGCCATAGACAATGATAATGCAGTCAACAAAATAAAAAAAGAAAGAAAACAGAAACATTGGGTCACTCGTAACGCACATCACAAACATTATATAATAATAATTGTATATTATCTTTTGAAATCAGATGGACATGAGATTAGGGAAAATAATGCTGATGTCTGGTTAATGATAACACTGTTCAAAGAGGCTCAGATCTTTTAGAGACGTGATTTAGCTTGTGCTGCTAGCAATCCTTTCTGCTCGAGGAACTGTCCAAAGAGCCGAGCAGCTTCCTCAGCACACCCACGATGTATGGTCAGTCCAAAACCTCCATGTCCATAGTTATGGATGACCTGAGGTGAATGAAAACAGCATGACGTGTGAAAAAAAGAGAAGTAATGAAGATGAAATGCTGCTCTTTTCATTAGATGAGCTCACCTCAAATGAGTGTCCTCCAGATCGTATGGCTTCTCTCTCCAGTCTGACTTTACTGCGTGCAGGTCTGAGACCAGTCCAGTCTTCTACTATGCGTGCATGCTAGACAGAATAGATATTTTGTTAGGAAAATAAATACTTAACAAATAATATAAACATCTGATTTTCTACCTGTAGACTGGGCTCAAGTTTGCAGGCGGCTTCCCAGATTTGTTTATGCTCAACAGAACTGTTCAGCCGATTCCAGTTTCCCACTTGGAAAACTCCTCCAACAGTGACCAGACGACTCCTGTGGAAGTATTTTAATATTTATAGAACTTTTATTAGTTTTCACTTTTATATTTTCAGTTTGTTTTAATTTTAGTTTACATTTTTATTTTTTAGGATTTTTATTAATTTATTTTTATTTTAGCAAGATTATCAGCATAAAGAGGTCTACCCAGGAATGAGGTACGGTGTATTATAGGTTCCTAATTTGGAGTCATGCGTGATGACCCAGTGCTTTAACCAGGGAGCGTCTACCTGTTGATAGAAATGAAATGAGATCAGCACTGTTCTGTGTCAAATCTGTGAATATGGTTAACTGACTAACCTTAATGATCTGTCCTCTGGCTGGCTGGAGCTCAGGATCAGGCTGCAGATCTCCTGAGCGAACACCAGAGCAGTTGATGATCACATCAGCACCACTGTCTGACAACTGGACAACATTTATCAGGTTAGTAAAAACATTGAAATGACTTTAATATGCTGATTTAGTGCTCAAGTGTTAAAAACATTTGTGCTGCATAACATTTGTTTATCAAACGTGTTTGATGCATTAAGGATTCACTGATTAATGAAAGTTTCTAAAGAACAGCATTTTTTTGAGGCAGAAATCTTATGTTCTGTTGGAAGTGTCTTAACTGTCAGTTTTAATCAGTTCATGTTAACAATTTATTTGATACAAATTATTACTGATCCCATATACTTTTGAATGTTAGTGTACATTTGTCATTTTTGGGGGGTTTAAAGATAAATTAAGAAAGAAAGAAAAAAAAATACTTTTAAATTATTTTTTTTAAGAAAGAAAGAAACAAGGAAATCCTCTTTAAGGATTTCAAACCTCTTTAAATGAATCAATCTTCCTCTGAAAAAATTTGACCCCTCTTTGATTTAACCTGCAGAAAAGCACATCAAACAAATTGTCAAAGACTGCTAATCATTGTTTGACCCGAAATAGTCTTGGTGCAAATGAGTAACACAGTCATAACATATAAAAATAACAACAAACACATATAATTGGACATGCATGTATTAGATGTGTAGATGCAAGAAAGACTGTAAAAAGGATGAACTTTAAATGAACTTTAAAGCTATGTGTATAAATCAATTTTTTTTTTTTTAAGTAAAAGTTGGGATAGTATGGAAAATGCAAATAAAAAAAGAAATACGTTATTTCTAACTTTACTTTGACTTTTATTTCATAGCAGACAATACAACAAACGTTATTTAATGTGCTCCTCATGATGTTTATTTTTATTTTTTAATAAACACATATTCCAATCCTGGAAAAGAAGGCAGCCTATTGTGCTCCAAAATCTTGACATATTTTCAGCATTAATGGTGCCATCACAGAAGTGCAGGTTACCTTTGCCAAGGGCACTGGCACAACCATGACACACCCTGGCTTTTGTAATCCATTCAACAGTCTGGATGATCCTTTTCTTCTTTGGTCTGGAGCGTCAATTTCTCTTTAAAAATACCTGAAATACTCATTAATCTGACCATAGTACATGTTTCCACTGTGTGATGGTCCATCCCAGATACCTCTGAGCCCAAAGAAGTTGACAGCCCTTCTGGACACTGTTAACATAGGGATTCCTTTTGGCACATTACAGTTTTAACTGGCATTTGTGGATGTAACTACATATTGTGGTACTTGACAAAGGTTTGCCAAAGTAATCCTTAGACCATGTGGTTATATCTCTAATAGATTAATGAGGTTTCTTGATGCAGCGCCGTCTAAGGGATCAGTTGTTTAGCTTTGGTTTGCGCCCTTGTCCTTTATGCACTGAAATTTCTCCAGATTCCTTGAATCTATAAATTATGTTAACCAATTTACTGACTACTAGCCCTAAATTGCTCCTCTCCCAACTTTTTTTGGAATGTGTTGCAGGTCTGAATGACAGGAAAGGATGTATATTTACAAATGAAATGAAGTTGACCAGACAAAACATGAAATATTTGGTGTTCATATTGTCTGCAATAATATACAAGTCAAAGTAAATTTGTAAATCACTAGTTTTTTTTTCAGTTGTGTTTTCCATACTGTCTCAACTTTTTCTGATTTGGGGTTGTAAAACATACTACGTATAAAAAAATGCTTTCTAATAAATAAATAAATCTTTGAGGGGGTGAAGTCAGTGTAGTTTTGTTGTAAAAGAAAATGGTCAAGTATTGTTGAGTTATGTTTACCACAGTACTTATTTTACTCATTCATTGAAAATCCCAATAAAACCACATATCAAAATCTTCTGACAATGCTATTAGAAATGTAAAATAATGAATATATTGTTAAATCATTTGTTTTACACTTTTCTGAATGCAATACTTATATTATATACCACATTCTGCATCTTGGACTTCACAGACTTTTGAACTCCTCTGAATATTCAGTCATTTTATTGCAATTCTAATTTTGGTTACTGATGACATAAGAGAAATCTCTCACCAATCCATAAGCCAGGGTAAATACGACTTTCCTTCAATTACGAGCGCAGTGTTAAACCAGCCAAAACTGAAAGAAATAAAGGACAAAGTAAAAGGTGACTACATTTACAAATCCAAATTATGACCAGTAAAAATCATTCAGTTTTATTCTGAATCAATCGCCACAATCTTCAAGGAGGAACAACAAAACAAGTAGCCACCTGTAACCTGGGAACATCTCTAGTTCACGTTTAGAAAGCTGACGAAAACCCAAAACAGCTTCTTTAAATGAGGGCTCCTGTAAGAGAGGAACAGAGAGAGAGCTATTTTTACAGTCATCTTGAAAGTAGCCTGAAGTGGTAAAATTGCTTAAAATTGAATTCATCTTATATAAAATGTCACATTTCAGTTTAATGTAAAATAATAACTTTTTTTTTATTTCGTTATAAAAAGTCGAAATAACCAGCAGTTCTTGCTAGGAAAACTAAAGTTTTAAAAAAACATCAGTGAATTATATATTTACTTTTTTAAGATAGAACACAGTGGAGCAGGCTACCTCAGTGACTTCAGCTTGGGGGATGGTGGAATCTACCTCTGTATTCCCCATCTCTGCTTCCTCAAAGGAAGATATGCCAATGGGATTAAGGAGATCCTCAAAGCACTCCTTCCACTGTCCAATAACATCCTCAGTTGAAATCAACAGCTTCCCACTTCCACTATAAACAGTGTTGGTGAAGCACTGCTTCCCTGTTTTCGAGGCACCAGGCAGTTTGCCAGAACCTTTTTCAGTCCGACTGATAATAATCTTCCATGGTCTCCCTAAACTCTGCCCAGGCCAAGGAGTTTTTGCTTTCATGACCATCTGGGGAGTAGCACACTTGGCCTGTCCATCCCCATCAGCTGCCTAGGAAGTCTCACAAGCCAACCAGATCAGGTTGGTAAGACTCCTTCATCAGCTTGACGGCATCCATTAGTTCTGGTGTTCACCACCAGATTTGTGAGCTGCGTCTGCAGCAGAGGCCTTTGCCACATCAAAATTGGTTGGAGGTGGAGAACATGGATCACTTCCTGGCAGTGGAGGAGGCCAGGTCTGTCCAGCATTCAACACACAACCAGGTGGTGTTCAGTTGACAGCTCTGCCCCTCTCATTACCTGAGTGTTCAAGACATACAGTCTGACATCCGATGAAAGATCACAAAGTCATTCATTGACCTTCAGTCTAGGATGTCCTGGTGCTTGGTGCACTGATGGACACTCTTATACTCGAATGTGGTGTTTGTTATGGACAAACCGTGACTAGCACAGAAATCCAATAACAGAACACTAGTTGGTTTCAGATCAAGGAGGCTGTTCCTCCCAATCATGTTTCTCCAGGTTTCACTGCCATTACCCATGTGGGTGTTGAAGTCCCCAGTTGAATGACCAAGTCCCCTGCCAAAGTACCTTCTAGCACCTCTTCCAAGGGCTCCAAGGTGATTGGTTACTCTGCATTGCTGTTTGGCCTGGAAGCACAAACTACAGTGTGAGACCTTTCCCCAGACCACAGGTGCAGGGAGGCAACCCTCTCATGTAACAGGGAAAACTTCAACACATTGTGGCTGAGCTGTGGAGTTATAAGCAAGCCCACACCAACTCACTGCCTCTCACTGTGTGCAACTCCACGGTAGAAGAGAGTCCAGCCCATCTCCAGAAGTTAAGTTCCAGAGCCCAAACTGTGCTTGGAGGTGGGACCAACTATCTCTAGTTAGTACTGTTCAACCTCCCATACAAGCTCAGCCTTTCCTCCCAGTGAGGTGACATTCTGTGTCTCAAGTTTCTATGTCTAAAGATTGGGTCATTGTGGCCTTCGGTCACTGCCCAATCCACATTGCAAACCTTGGTGATTGTTTTATTCCTCTCAGGAACCGGCAAGGCTCTGCCTGAAAGAGCGACATAGGACCATTGTCCTATAAACCCCCCACCTGGAGGAGGAGCCATAAGGGTCCAGTGCATTGTGGATTGGTTGTAGGACAAGGCCACAATGACCTAATATTTGGACACAGAACCTGCTCTTGAGACATGAAATATATATAGCATAGCATGCAGTTAGAATTATTTTTTATTTATTTCTATTTTATGACATAATTCTCTATCTGCAGTTAACATATATATTTTTAAACGTGTCCCCTTATAATATTCAAAATCCCCCCCCCCCCCCCCCCCCCTCCCTGTAACAACATATCTTATCAGAGAAATTGTGTGAGGCAATAACAATCACAAGATCACAACAATACCAATCAATGATCCAATCAATTTCAGATGGACACAAACATGTCCTGTGCATTTTTTCCTGTTCACCAAGTGTAAAACAGTAACAACAGAAACTATTACAACTTCCATTTTATGCCAACTTTAAATGCCCATGGACAAATTTTGTACACTAATATCAGTTACCTGGCAATATAATACAGAATGCTTTATCAAAACTTGAAGTTTATTATATATACCATTCTCTAAATTGCAAAAACAATGACATTACATTGGAAAGTTGACATTCTCACCGGCATTGGTTCAATGCACAGATTGTAGCCAGACTCAAGGAAGATTCCCATTTTGATTGAATCTGGAGAGTTGAGGAAACTCAGTAGATAGTTAAACGTCTCTTTGTTCCATCGACTGAGAATAGAAAAGAAAGCATTTGATTTGCTGCTACGTCATACAGCATTTTATTTTCTTTTGGATATCTAAGTAAAAACATGTGCTTTAGCTGACTGAAAGCTCACGTTTCTTTGACGTTGCCATTGTCATAGAGATAGGGCTGCCAGAATCCAGCTGCCCCATCGCTGGTGGTCAGAGGAGTGAAGACATCAGCATAAACCTCTATGGTGAGAGGAGAGACTCTGCTGTGGAAGTGCTGGTAGATGCTCTGAGCAGTGGAGAGACCGATGACCCCCGCACCAATGATGCACACCTTCATGACTGCAGACAGGCTAAAAAAAAAATATCCATCAATCATCACTATATTGTCTGTCCAAAAAAAAGTACATCTTAAAATGTAAATATCAATGCAGTCAATTTTATCAAATGTTACACTTTCAGTACAGACCTAAGTATGTTGTTCTAATGCACCAATGCTACCATATGTTCACAGTTATTAAAAGTAATTTTATATTAAGTTTTGTATCACAAAAGTCAAGCTATAGTTGTTCTTATTTGCCTTCTTGTACGCTTTTAAATAAATATACAGTATGTATAGCTCATATGGTAAAGCATTTCATGTAATGTATAGCTGAAAATAACCTATATTCTACATTTATGCATTTGGCGTTTAGCTTGCATCGCATTCGAGGAGCCCTAGACTTATAAAAAGGACATAATAGGAGGACAGCTTGACTCACCAAAGTTCCTTCTTGTCAGCGTTGGTCTAAACACGGCCTTACCGTCTCTCTTAGATGCAGGCAATGAATAACATGCAGGTCGCAAACTTACAAATTATCTATTTTGTACATTGCGTAACGTCAGCTGTGACGTAGAAGTGGCGCTGTTTCTTTTTATTCGCCCTCAAAAAATGCCCAATATGTGGACTGGATTTTGAATAATACTAGTTATTCTATTTACATGAGAGAAACAGTGGGAGATATGTTGTTTGTGCTTAGTGATGGAGGTTTTGCATCATCTGAGTGACTCGAATATTTCGTCTGTTTGTTTCAGCTCAGAGCCTCTGGTTACATCATTGCTCCAGCAGGTGGCGACAAAGCTTGATTTTGGCAGTCATCATGACTCATGTAAGCAAAAACATTTGTTTTTGGGTTTCATTGACCGATAAAAAGGTAAAATTTCGCATTATTGTGAAAGAAAAACTACAACCCAAACATTCATTTTAATATTTTTTGCAGCTATGTCAGTCATTGTTGTTAATTCGATTGTTATATTGGGGACCTTTTCCTTCACCTTTGGATTGTGGGATTGATTGACGTGTTTGTTCTTAATCAAGCAGGAGTGAGGATGTGTCAGGCACGTAGCCCCACTGACAAAGGTCCAGAGTTTGTCCTATACATGAACTTATTTGTCTTATTTTGACCATTGAAATAAGGGACAATAACCCATCAAAAAGGCTTTGAGATTAAGCGGAATCCTCTGTTGGCTGTCGCTTCGAGATATATCCAGCTGCAGGCCCGCTTCGGTGTGACTTCAGCTAATCAGTTTTGGCCAATGCAAACATTTTTACACAAGTCCAACATCCAGCTGTGCAAGAAAACATACAGTCTGACGTAAGAGAAGTCATCTTTCACTACTGTATTGTTTTTAAATGGAGAAAACATTTTACAAGAGTCTTTTAATTGTAAATTTTGAACCTTATTTTTGAAACAAAAAATGACCAATAAAAAGGTGTGAAGCACCAAAAGTGGCCCATATTAAAAAAGTTTTGAATACTATTTTTTAAAATATTCAAAAAGTGTGGTTATGATGACCATCTGACAAGCTAATTCAGACTAGTGCTTAAAATGTCACTAAAATGCAGTATTTAAATTTCATAATTCAATAGAAAATGAGGCGTATAACTGCAGAAAGAGACACGAAGAAAGAGAAAAAGAACCACCCCTTTCACCAGGCTGGCTACGGGCCTGTGTGTGTCCAGACTCTGTAGAGACCTTCTTGCTGGTATTAAGTCTTGTGTTTTGTGTCTCTGTACACAGTAGCCTATATATCTCAGTTGAAATTTGAGCCACAATGGACATTTTACTTTATAAAATAGATTTTTTTACAAAGACAAAAAACAAGGCCAAAAATGTTTTTACTAAATCCAATTTCCAAAATAATTTTCTTTTTTTAGGATGCTTATCCACATCACAAAAGTTAGAAAACACTGTGAACACAATGAAAAGGTCAATGTGTTAGTAGAAGGGTTGTACAGTATATTTGATATACAGTGCACAGCATAATTGAGTACACCCCATTTTGAAATGAAAATTTCCATCCATTTCTCAGAGAATATGGGTAATATACAGTTGAAGTCAGAATTATTAGCCCCCTTTGAATTGTTTTTTCTTTTTTTAAATATTTCCCAAATAATGTTTAACAGAGTAAGAAAATTTTCACAGTATGTCTGATAATATTATTTCTTCTGGAGAAAGTCTTATTTGTTTTATTTTGGCTAGAATAAAAGCAGTTTTTTGCACAACAGTTAATGCATTTCTCAAAACAATTAGTACAAACTGCAAAACCTAGTGGATAACCTGCAAAAGCGTGTCACTTGCTCAAAATGGATAGCTCATTCCTCAAAAGCAAGTATTCATGTCAATGAAAGTGTCAGTGTCATCAAGATGAAAAGTCCTGACACCATTGTTTATGAATGAAATAGTCAAATGGCTTTGTCCTGTTTTCATTATGACAGTTTACTCTGTACATTTTTTCCAATGCAAAAAAGTCAGATTTTGGTGACGCTTCCTGAAAATGCTCAAGACGGCACTATATACTATTTGCACAGCCATTTGAAAACTACAGCAAAGTTAGACATCATTGCATTTAGTGAGGTATCTGAGTACAAGACACTGAATATGTATGTTTCACATTTTTACTGCATTTGCTCTTTGCAATTCTAATTTATTCACAGCATTGTGCAAAAGAATAAATACACCCTTTTTTTACAACAAACATAAACTCCCTTTGGGTAGAGCTGTGCACAACTGTGAACAATATTGCAGTACATACTGGAACTGAACCTACAACATACACAGGTCTGTAAATCATTCATCAAATTGTTCAATTTAGAAGACATTTTCAGGAAAAAATATTTACATTTTTTTTTTTTATAAAATTAGCTTGACAGATTGAGACAACTAGTTCAACATTTTTGTATGTAATGACTCAAGTAATGAAATGAGGACTATTAGTTTTATATAGAATGACTATTCAGCATCCACAAGTTTAGTTCATTTTGACTGACATGACATAAGCAAATGATAATGTTATAAACAGCAAAGAGTTGTATGAAAGCAATTGATGCATGTCCAAAAATATTTGCAATTTGTTGGAAGGAATGAGAAACTGCTACTATGATGTGCACAAATGACTAATTGTTTTGAGAAATGCATAAAATTTTGTCCAAATGTAAATAGTGTTGTGAGAAATGCACCAAAGCGACTGAGAAAAACTGTAAAAAAAAAAAAAAAACATTTTAAGGTCAAAATTAATAGCCCCTTTAAGCTATATTGTTTTTCAATAGTCTTCAATTAGTCTACAGAACAAACCATCATTATACAATAACTTGCCTAATTACCCTAACCTGCCTAGATGAACTAATTAACCTAGTTAAGCCTTTAAATGTCACTTTAAGCTGTAGAGAAGTATCTTGAAAAATATCTAGTAAAATATTATTTACTGTCATCATGGCGACGATAAAATAAATCAGTTATGAGAAAGGAGTTATTAAAACTAGTATGTTTAGAAATGTGTTGAAAAAAATCTGCTTTCCGTTAAACAGAAATTGGGGAAAAAATGAATGGGGGGTGGGGGGTGCTAATAATTCTGACTTCAACTGTATTTTGGTGCATTTAAACAAAATAGATTTATTAAACAGATATATGTATTAAAATAATATTTTAGTCACAGAACATCTTTAGAAATGGAAAGACAATATATTTAAATTCATGCAAAATATTGCAAAAAAAATTACAAACTACAACATTTCAACAAAATTGTATATATTTTTTTGTTTCTCTTGATTTTTGCTATTTTTGAAAGTTTTATTTAATATTTTTTCCTAACATAAATTTGGGCTACTAGTTTCTGAACCATTATTGTAAGTTATTTTGTTAGATTAGCTCCAGATTTGGCTTCAGTACTGACTAATCTAATGTATATGCATGCACAAATATAATATTGTAAAGCATCCTTTAGAAAATTTTCATTTAAATGAGAGATTTGTGCGGGGTGTACTCATATATGCTGAGCACTGTACATGTGGATAACAATAAAATATACATTTAAAAAAGCATAAAACTATAAATTAATTCTTTATTATATATCAAAAGAGTAAATTGCTGACAATTCAGTTCTGCATTTTCTTTTAAATCGAAGAGTAATAAAATAGATCATCTGAACATTGACAGTAGGCTACAGCAGTAGTCTGGTACACATTTTTGCACTCAATCAATTCATTATCTTATGGAATCAGTCTGACAGCGGTTATGAGATTAGGGAAATTCTTGCTGATGTCTGATGAGATTAATCATAACACTGTTCAAAGAGGCTCAGATCTTTTAGAGACGTGATTTAGCTTGTGCTGCTAGCAATCCTTTCTGCTCGAGGAACTGTCCAAAGAGCCGAGCAGCTTCCTCAGCACACCCACGATGTATGGTCAGTCCAAAACCTCCATGTCCATAGTTATGGATGACCTGAGGTGAATGAAAACAGCATGACGTGTGAAAAAAAGAGAAGTAATGAAGATGAAATGCTGCTCTTTTCATTAGATGAGCTCACCTCAAATGAGTGTCCTCCAGATCGTATGGCTTCTCTCTCCAGTCTGACTTTACTGCGTGCAGGTCTGAGACCAGTCCAGTCTTCTACTATACGTGCATGCTAGACAGAAAAGATGTTTTGTTAGGAAAATCAATACTTAACTAATAATATAAACATCTGATTTTCTACCTGTAGGCTGGGCTCAAGTTTGCAGGCGGCCTCCCAGATTTGTTTATGGTCAACAGAACTGTTCTGCCGATTCCAGTTTCCCACTTGGAAAACTCCTCCAACAGTGACCAGACGACTCCTGTGGAGACAAACAGGTCATGTGCAACACTGCTAACATCACATTTGGCATTTAAAAACATAACTCTTAGACTCTAATATGTGAATATGCTTTGATTTTGATCATAAAGATGCTCACCCAGGTATGATGTAAGCTGAATTACCCCTAGATGAGAAATTATGTGTGGCGATCCAGTGTTTTATCCAGGGAGCGTCTACCTGTTCACATACAGCACACAATCTGAGGTTATTTTCACTATTGGTTTTTGCATCCCCTAATGTTTTAGGGTTTTTTTCTGGTAAAGAAATTAAAGTTCCCATGAAATAAATACACATTGCACACATTGTTAATATTAAAGAGATAGTTGACAGTTGTAATGTTGAACACAAAAGAGGACATTTTGAATATTGTTGGAAATCGGTAGCCATTGACACCCAAAGTATCTTTTTGTTGCTATGAATCGGGCTACTGGTTTCCAACATTCTTCAGAATATCTTCTTCTGTGTTAAACTGAATTAAGAAATGCATAAAGGTTTGGAACCACCTGAGGATGAGTAAATGGTACAATGTAAAAAAAGCAGGGTTTCACACTATGGATTTGCATTTGGGACAACATGATGGTATTAAGTTAACTTAATAGTTTTTACAAATTTAAGTAGATTGAACATAAAACAGTTAAGTTGTTCCCAAACAAACATCAAGAATTGTGTTGTTTCAGCTTATTTTAAATAAGTAGTTTGAACAAAAAGCAAACATTATTTTATGAGTGTAAGTAAACGTTTATTTTTGGGTGAACTATCACTTGATAGTGATGAAAAATGATACCGCTGACATTGTTTTTAAGGTCAAAGTCTCGTACAAGACATGGAGCAATATTTAGTGTGCAGAGATTGATATTAATTCCTCCCATATACGTTATATCTTCAAAATATAACTCTGAATACATTGTTGTCAATCCTTTTTAAAAGAAATTTAGCCTCTATTTTATCCACAACACAACTCAGAAGCAAATATGTTACTCTGGTGCAGGGGTGTTGCTAGACATAAAGCTGATGGCAGAGATTTAAATTACTATTAGGTTAACTCTTACCTCCCTTACTCATCTTTCCTACTGCTTCATACAAAAATGTCCATCTACAGGACCCAGTAATATTTTGTCAAAATAAGATCATCATCATTATTATTAAGGAATTTTAGGGTTGTTCAGTGCTTAAAGTGGAAATACAAAATAACCTTGATGCACTATAGGGAAATCGGGTTCAGGGGCTGGTGGGGAAATTGTGAGAGAGTTTAAGTATAAGAGTGCTGCTACAGCATACAGGTGCATATAGCCCACTTCCAGCGTAGCTTTCATCCTTTATTCGAAGCCCACCTCAAATGGTTTTGTGTCAGTTTGTTGCGTTTTGATTAAACTACATTGCTTTTATAGGCTTTGTTTTGGTTGAAAATAACATGTTTATTCTGAGATTACCAAACCTAATTAATACATTCATTCATTGATTTTCTTTTCGACTTAGTCCCTTTATTAATCTATAATCGCCACATCGGAATGAACTGCCAACTTATCCAGCATATGTTTTACGCAGCGGATGCCCTTCCAGCTGCAACCCATCACTGGGAAATATCCATACACACTCATTCACACACATACTGTACACTATGGACAATTAAACTTACCCAATTCACCTGTACCGCATGTCTTTGGACTGTGGGGGAAACCAGAGCACCTGGAGGAAACCCAAGCGAACATGGGGAGAACATGCAAACTCCACACAGAAATGCCAACTGACCCAGCCAAGGCTCGAACCAGCAACCTTCTTGCTGTGAGGCGATCGTGCTACCCACTGCGCCATCTTGCAGCCCGTATTTAATACATTGACATATAAAGTAATTTGCAACTCAGAGCATTTACTGGGGCACAGAAGGTTTTTACTGGGGCACATGCCCCCACAGTCCAAAGATATGCGCTATAGGTGATTTGAGTAAGCTAAATTGTCGACAGTGTATCTGTGTGAATGAGAGTGTATATGTGTTTCCCAGTAATGGGTTGCAGCTGGAAGGGCATCCGCTGCGTAAAACATATGCTGGGTAAGTTGGCGGTTCATTCCGCTGTGGCGACCCCTGATTAATAAAGGGACTAAGCTGAAAAAAAAATGAATGAATGAATGTCTATGACCTGTTGTATTCTATTAGGGTGGTTTACAAGGACATGCCGTGTGTCCTCCTAATTCAAAATGCTTAAAATTGATACTTAATGAGGTCTTTTAACATTCAAAATGTACCACAGATTTCCTGTGAGGGTTGTGTTTAGGGGTAGGGGTGGTAAGGCCAAAACAGCTTTCACAGTATAAAATAAACAGCGCCTATATGGAGAGTCCCCGTAAACTATATATACAAGTGTGTGTGAAAAGCATTTCAGGAGACTTTTTGACTTTACCTAAGCCTCGCCTAGAATGTAGATATCAGAAAACAATTGAACTTATTAAATTAATCCACTATATTTGGCACCTTTTACACAATCCAATGAAGACAGGGAGAGGAATAAGACAATCAAACCATTAAACGTCACCTTAATGATCTGTCCTCTGGCTGGCTGGAGCTCAGGATCAGGTTGCAGCTCTCCTGAGCGAACACCAGAGCAATTGATGATCACATCAGCACCACTGGCTGACAACTGGGCAACATGATACAGTATATTGTTAGTGTGACTGTATATTCTTAGAGTAACACAAATTAATTATAGTGCTGCTATGCTTTAAGTTGTAGGTCTCAAACTCAATTCCTGGAGGGACGCAGTTCTGCACAGTTTTGCTTCAATAATAATAATTATAATAATAATTCCTTACATTTATATAGCGCTTTTCTAGACACTCAAAGCGCTTTACATATTGGGGGGAATCTCCTCATCCACCACCAGTGTGCAGCATCCACCTGGATGAAGCGACGGCAGCCATTTTGCGCCAGACCGCACACCACACACCAGCTGATTGGTGGAGAGGAGACAGAGTGATGAAGCCAATTATGATATGGGGAGGGTTCGGAAGCCATGATGGACAGAGGCCAGTGGGCAGATTTGGCCAGGATGCCGGGGTTAAACGAAGGACATCCTGGGATTTTTAATGACCACAGAGAGTCAGGACCTCGGTTTAACGTCTCATCCGAAAGACGGCGCTCACTGAGCAGTATAGAGTCCCCGTCACTATACTGGGGCATTAGGACCCACACATACCGCAGGTTGGGCACCCCCTGCTGGCCTCACTAACACCACTTCCGGCAGCAACCTAGCTTTCCCATGTGGTCTCCCATCCAGGTACTGACCGGGCGCAGCCCTGCTTAGCTTCAGTGGGCGACCATGTGAGAGTTGCAGAGAGCTAGCTGCCGGCTTCAAACCTATTCAAACACAGCTGATCCAAATAATCAAGTGTTCAAAAGAGTCTTGAACACCTTGATTTGTTGCATCAACTGTGTTTGAATAGGGTTGGAGCAAAACTGTGCAGAGCTGCGGCCCTCGAGGAATTGAGTTTGAGACCTAAGACTTAAAGTGCTAGTGAAGCTTTGAATAAACATTTTGTGTGTAATGAATTACAAATTATTTAGTTACTGTAATTAAAGTACTCATTAACTCTAGAAAAAGGAAAGGAACTTTTCATTTATTTAGGTAATCTAATGTAATGCACTTGCAGTTCTGTGTAAATACATTTAGAGAAGCAGAGAAATTATATTATTTATTAAACATATTTTGGTGAATTTAGTCATTTTATTTTATTTACTCAACTAAAGAAGATGCGCATGCTTAAGAAAAAAAGCTATTACGAATTTAATCATTAATTTGAAACATTACATGTTTTCTGTTGCAAAGTAATTATATTTCTTACCTAACGAATGTGCAGTTTGTTATTAAAATGCTTTTTTTAAATAAAGCTAAAAGCCATCTTTGACTAAATTACTTTTCAGACACAGTAACAAGGCATTTGCACCCACAGAACTGCCGCTCACTAGATATTTTCTCTTTTTCGTGCCATTCTCTGTAAACCGTAGAGATGGTTGTGCGTGAAAATCCCAGTAGATCAGCAGTTTCTGAAATACTCAGACCAGCCTGTCTGGCACCAACAACCATGCCACATTCAAAGTCACTTAAATCACCTTTCTTCCTCATTCTGATGCTCGGTTTAAACTGCAGCAGATCGTCTTGAACATGTCTACATGCCAGGATGCATTGAGCTGCTGCCATGTGATTGGCTGATTAGAAATTTGTGTTAACGAGCAGTTGGACAGGTGTACCTAATAAAGTGGCCGGTGAGTGTATTATGGTTATTATGCATCGATTGGAGAAAGATATATTGTTTTTTTTTGCAGGCTGATGTTTTTCTGAAATAAACATCTCAATCTAGAGCTTTATATTTACTCAAAATAAGGCAAAAACACATGCAAACCTCTTTAAATGAATCAATCTTTCTTTGATAAAACTTGACATTTCTTTCTTTTAACCTGTAGAGAAAACAAGAAAATGATTCAAATGTGTTCTAGATCTTAAGTTTTAAAAATATATATGCACATACTGTGTACAGTTTGTGTATCTCTCACCAGTCCATTAGCCAGGGCAGATATGTTTTTCCTTCAATCATGATAGACGTGTTGAACCAGCCAAAGCTGAGAATAGATGGTAATGCAAAATGAAAACATGACACTGAGATCAATTACATTTCATTTAAATGGAAAATCAAAGTTGTCAGTAAACCAAAGCACCAGCGGCTTTTTCAAAATGTAAAGTAATATCTATTATATTATATTATATTATATTATATTATATTATATTATATTATATTATATTATATTATATTATATTATATTATACTCACAATAACTTATCGAAAATAAAATATGGTATAATATATTTAGAGCATAATTTTTTTTCAACCAAAAGAGGCCATGTTTACAGTATTTTTTAAACAAAACAAAACTGTTTTTTAATTCAGAAGAGTAGAGAAAGCAATATTTAGTGAAATAACCCTGTCTTTCAATCACAACAGTTTTATTTCTATTTTGACCAATTGTCATATTCTGAAAACTTAAAATCGTAAAACTTAAGTCATTAAGAGTTAAATTAAATCAATTTGTCTTGTGACCTGGAATATTACATTGCCCCTTTAGTAGGGGTTAACACAGGTGTGTAGCAGACATTTCAAAAGTGGGGGGTGGGATAGGGGTGATCCAAAAGAGATGAGATTCAAAAGTTTATGTTCATATAATTATTAATAACCTGTTTCTAAATTGTCTGTCTCTAAAAGTGAGGGGGACATATCCCCCGTCCCCCCGGTTGCTACACCCCTGGGTTAACAAATATCTTGGTCTGAATTAAACTAAATTACTAATTAATTAGTAGAATTAAACCAAATATTGCTCCACATCTTATACAAGACTTTGACCTTGAAACAATGTCTACAGTAACATGTTCTAGATTTGTGAAAGTAATAAGCACCTGTAACCCGGGAACATCTCTAATTCACGACTGGTCAGTTGGCGAAAACCCAGTACTGTGTCTTTAAATGAGGGGTCCTGTTGCAGGGGAACAAGAGACAGATACAGAATATGTAATTATTTAATAAAATGTCATTTACCATGCTGCTACATGGGATATTTGAATATCACTCATTTAAAGGGATAGTTCACCCAAAAATGAAAATTTTGTATAATTTATTCTGCCTTTACTTCTTTCCATCTTTTATGAGTTTCTTTCTTCTGTTGTGAAGATATTTTGAAGAATGCTAGAAACCTGTAACCATTGACTTCCATAGTATTTGTTTTTCCTACTATGGAAGTCAGTGGTTACAAGTTTTTAGCTTTTTTTTTGTGTTCAGAGAAAGTCATAAAGGCTTTAGAACCACTTGAGGCAAAGTAAATAGTGAGTAAATTTACATTTTTGGGTAAACTGTCCCTTTAAGGCGGGAAATGTCAGTGTTCTCACTGCTGCAGTTTCAGCGCACAGATTGTAGCCAGACTGAAGAAAGATTCCCATTTTGATTGAATCTGGAGAGTTGATGAAACTCAGTAGATAGTCAAAGGTCTCTTTGTTCCATTGACTGAGAATAGAAAAAAAAAACATTTTATTCGCTGGGTTCTTCAAGAGATCTGGGAAACAGCTGCATTGACAGATGAAAGCTCACGTTTCTTTGACAATGCCCTTGTCGTAGAGATAGGGCTGCCAGAGTCCCGCTGCCCCATCGCTGGTGGTCAGAGGAGTGAAGACATCAGCATAAACCTCTATGGTGAGAGGAGAGACTCTGCTGTGGAAGTGCTGGTAGATGCTCTGAGCAGTGGAGAGACCGATGACCCCCGCACCAATGATGCACAGCTTCATGACTGCAGACAGAAGAGTGCATATTTGCTGCATATAATAGGTTATTTTTTAAAGAACTAAACTTTTTATTTATCTAATGTGCAAGTGAATATAGCTCATTCTTTGAGCTCAATGCTGTCATATGATTAATCTTGCAGCTGACTTAAAGGGGTGGTCCAGAGCGTATTTTTAAGGCTTGGTTGTGTTTATGGGGTGCAAAGCAATGTGTGCTCATGCTTCATTTGTAAAAAAATCACATTATTTTTTATATATCTTTAATTATATACAGCTACTCAGCCAACATGAAAACGACTGTCATATTTCCTAGTTCCTCCAAAAGGCCGCCCTCAAGAGGCTCTGATTGGTCAGCTAACATAATGTGCTGTGATTCACAGATTGGCTCCACGTCACCAGGAAAAGCGTCACACCCCTACATGTACGCCCTTTGCCTCTGCTGTGTAAATACTGTCAGTCAGAGTAGCTGTATTAGTTTGAGCCTGAATCAGACAGAAAATGAAAAGGAACCTCATGTCTGCTCTTTAAAATCAAATCTGACAAGTGTCTTTCACATATATTCGGGTTATAAGCATGTGTAAGTAATATGAAATGTTCACATGTCTTTTGCGAGTTCGTTATTTGAGATGTAGAACGCAGGGAAAGCGGCTGCATAGAGAGACACTGCAGCGCTGCTGAAGACTGTGGCTGTTTACAGGGGTTTGACTGATAA
Source organism: Danio kyathit (assembly GCA_903798195.1). Taxonomy (NCBI): domain Eukaryota; kingdom Metazoa; phylum Chordata; class Actinopteri; order Cypriniformes; family Danionidae; genus Danio; species Danio kyathit. Next base: position 25,157,451 of record LR812523.1, read on the forward strand.
ATATGAATTTGTAGCTAAATCAGGGCTTATGTTGTACCAGAACACGCCGGATCTGGCACCTATGAAATCTGATCCGGCACCTCATTTTACTGATCCCACTCCTCAACCGCCCGTCTTCCCTGTCCACTGTTTACTTTCACTTTCTTCTGCGACTTCCCAAACCCTCTTCACTTTCGTCCGCGACACCCCCGTCCCGCTCACTTTCGTCCGCAACACTCCTCCGCCATTCACCGCACCAAAATCCACAGCTTTGTCTATTATGATTGGAGCTGCTCCTCCTTTGAGGAGTATTCAGCCGAATCCAGCACTGAACTGGGAGAGATTCTGGAAGCGGTCCTTTGTCAAATGCTAGCTGTATATTTTTTATAATTCTCTAGAACATAATTAAAATTAAACTGTAAGCACTTCTCTCTTTGTGTCATGTCCTTTGGAAGCCCAAATACAGAAACAGAACAAACTCTGTGGAAATAGCAGCATTTGGACTGTATTTTAGCTGTCCATTTTAGCTGTTTTAGCACCCCTTTGCTGCGCAGGGTGTATGCACGTGGTGAATACACGTAACCTGAAGCATTTGTGATCTCACTAAGCCGGATGTAATTTTTTGTAGTCCCCAAACTTTGTTCGCTGTAGGCTTTGCTAAGCTAACTCCGTAAAAGCCAATGTCTCCCTTTGCATTGAACTTTGAGCATATTACATTCAGAGATCTTGTTTATGTTCACACAGCTACTTTACACATCAACTAAAGTTTAAAATATAACGTAGTGTACCACGCCTTTAATATGTTGATTAATATTAATGTACAAAAATGAGAAATCTAGAGAAATCTGACTGATAAGATTGGTTTTCATTTTTTGGTCACCTTCATGTGAGCTTAGTTGAGTGAGCAATTCTCTGCATGTAAAGCAATGCTAAAAAAACAACAGTTTCACTCACCTGAATTAAGCTGTCTAGTAGAAAACTAGTGTAAACCGTCCCGTATGCTTCTTTCCCTAACATGCAGTGCCTTAAGACTGCATTAAACAGAATCCGAACTTACTAATTAACTTTATTCCCCACATTGCATAACATACACGATCAAAAAGTGCAGCCATTCGATTGCTTTTCTTTACACAAAGCTTGGATTATAGAGTAAAGTCCACCAGGTTGTATTAGAACCAGACTTGGCCTCTTCTTGAGGTCTGTTTAATATTTTACTTGAATAAACAAATTTTATTATCAATAGGGGAAGCTTATTTAGATTTACTGTCTACATTATGAAATTGCTTGTTATATTATATTATATTATATTATATTATATTATATTATATTATATTATATTATATTATATTATATTATATTATATTATATTATATTATTCATTCATTTTCCTTCAGCTTAGTCTCTTTATTCATCAGGGGTCGCCACAGCAGAATAAACCATCAACTTATCCAACATATGTTTTACACAGCGGATGCCCTTCCAGCTGCAACCCAGGAGAACATGCAAACTCCACACAGAAATGCCAGCTGACCCAGCTGAGACTCGAACCAGTGAGCTTCTTGCTGTGAGGTGACAGTGCTAACCACCCTTTATTATATTATATTATATTATATTATATTATATTATATTATATTATATTATATTATATTATATTATATTATATTATATTATATTATATTATATCCACAACACCTTATTGCAACTGAAATTACTTTTCTACTAATTACAAATTTGGATTTTGTGAAAATATATTGAATGCAGGGGCGGACTTAGTGATTTGGGGGCCCTAAGCAATTCCAGGTAGGGGGCCACGCATTAAAACTCGAAACATTGTTTTTCTCTATAGATAGATATATTTTTTTTCTGTAGATTTTTTTTTTATAGTAATATAAACTGCATGCTAAAAATAGATTTTAAGTGGAACTTTTATATTCTTCATGTAAAATTAAATACAATAAAATCACATAAAAAAAGGAAAACAAGTTCACAAATTAACTATATGTACTGGTAATAAACCATATTAGTGATTAGATTTTAATATTTGCATCATGTGCAGCACTTAAGGAACGTTCCACTATTTATGAGGGACCCTGGTTTTGAAAAGAAGTAATAACATTAAAATCTTAATGGTTATAGACAGATTTTACAACATATGATAGAAAATTTTAAATGAGTTATATAATTAATTTAGGCAATTTTTGGGATTGGTCGGGACCCCCTAATTTTCCAGGGCTCTAAGCGGTTGCTTACCTTGCCCCTGATTGAATGTATATCCTACAGTGATATAAACCTTATAACCCTAATTCCTATATGGAATAACTCTGACTTTCCGTCACAAAAAACTAATTATTATTTATTTATTCTGACCGATTGTCATATTCTGAAAATAATAACTGCTCTAATAACAATACTTTTTATGTGAAATATGCAAGAAATGTTATCAGACCATTGTAGAATAACACAAATAACATTTTACTCAAACACACTTAAGTAAATCCACTAAATCCAGAGAAAGTAAGAGTTTTCAAGTGGTCTGTTTCCATAACTATATCTTATGATTTCTAACTGAATTCCTGGAGGGCCCCAGCTCTGCATAGTTTAGCTCCAACACACACCTGCTTAATAGTCTCTAGTAGTATTGAACACCTTGATTAGTTGGATCAGCTGTGTTTGATTAGGGTTGGAATCGATTTTGAGACCTAATGGTTACGCGCAGTGACAGTATTATTACATCGCTCCGCCAGTAGGTGTTGTCAAATATGTATTTTTGTGCAAATATGAATCACTTCAGTCATCGAATCACCAATTCAACTGATTCACTACTCGACTGAGTCGATTACGACCGCAACACACTACTTTAAAAAAAAACATCGTCAAATAAGTTATTTTAACTGTACATTAAGGTTGCCAACTGCAGTGTATAGCTTTTAAAAAAAAGTCTGAGGTCGATACTTTCCACACAGGAGAAGTTCGCCATGTTTATTCAAATATCCAACGTGATTCAAAACACTACTGACTCGCTCAGTAAAAGGCGTGTTCCTTCCATAGACTGTAAAAGATAGGTTCCTTCAATAATCTAAACCAATGATATTCTTCCTCCACAACCAATACTCGAAGGCTATTGGCTCCTGCCAGAGTCAGTCATCACGACAGAACGCAAACCACTCGCTTTGAACAGGGCGAACCAAAGAAAGCCGAACACATCAAAAGATTCATTCAAACACCGATTCGTACGAACACACCGCTAATGAACAACTGTGGGCATCAGTAGCGGTGCGAGTTTGAGCCCCATGCGGTAGTAAGTGAGTGAGAGAGTGAGAAGCACCACAATAACACCCAGCTCATGTCAAAACGGAATCAACGGTACAAACGAGCCGCTCAGCCATGGCCTTTTAACGGCGAGCGCGTGGAGTCGCAGCGCTGTCCCCGAATATCTGCCGGGGGGAAATCCGTTAGCCGGTTTAGCTTGTGACAGATAGACTGGCCGTTGTGCTGGGAGGTTTCCATCCATGGCTCTGGTCACCCTGCAGCGCTCGCCCACTCCCAGCGCCGCGTCCACTTCCAGCACCGCCACCACCAACGCGGGGGAGGTAAGCGGAAACAAGCACGAGATGTGGGAATGATGTATTGCTTAATAAAAACATAACGGGACGCTAATATATTTCACTCACGTAGGCCCGATGCTAATACAGCTCAGGCGGTAGAGCTAACCAGCGGGATGCCATCAGGATAAATGTGGGATTGAAAGCTGTGTCATCATGTTTATCTGCTCAAATCACATTTGGGCATTTTATGCACTATACTTGAGGTTATTGACTTCAGTTTTACTTAATCATTCATATTCATCTTTTGGGAAGGTGTTTAATCAGTGCTGTAGACATAACTTACAGGCAGTGTTGTTTATGGTTGTGGTTGGATGGAGCTTGATGCTCTTGTTGTGTTGGATGCTGATCAAGTCTGTCATCAAGAGAAAGTGTTTGGCAGTGATGTTAGCTGTTTATTGCTAGATGTTTAGATGTTTATTGAGCTAATGGCTTGTTTCTTGGCTGTCCTGTAATTTGTGGTGTAGATAATATGTATGACTTTTTATGAACTACCCACAAAATACTACTTTAACTAAGGATTTTTCAGTGATAACACGAGGTGCAGTGTGTATGTTGTAGTAATGTGGTATTATACAGATAAATGAACGACATCTTTGGACTTCACATGTCAGCTGTTTATAATTTTATTTTATTTGATGCAGGTCACTGCTGTGTTGACATCACGTGATCAGTCGCGTAGCTGACTTCATTGTGCAAGGTGCATTGCAAAGCAAAAACACATTAAAAAGTTGTCAGAGTCCACTGGTGTTTTTATTTTGGGGCAGTTTGCTGGATTGTCTTTATCTAACACCCTAATTAAATAAAGAAACCAGAATCCTGTCTTGGCTATATTTCTTAGCTAGGGTTTTGTTTAGGACCATCTTTTGTAATGTTGTTCAAGAAATAAATTAGATTCATACCTTACCACACAAGGTACCTTGATGGCTTCTGCAAATGAAGCAAATGTTCACTCCAGTGAAGAAAATTAATAAAATACACTTTTATTAATAAAACAAATCTAATAAAAAAGAAGAATAAAAACAAATACAAGAACAAAACATAGTCCTTTACTTCATCGTCCACTGAGAATAAAGGGCCTAAAACATTCAGTGTCGAGAAGTCAGTTAAGCGCACTGCTGGTTTGTATATTCCAGCCTTTTGTAGTTTTCATGCATAGATGTGAAAGCTTCTTTAGAATAACTATATCAGAAAGCTTTTGGAAACAGCTATCTCAGGAAAAGCTCTCCAGAGTATATATCTAAACGTATAAATCAACATTTTGGGCAGTTCATCAGGGTCATTCTTGCAAAGTCATGTTTTTTAGTTGGACAAGGATCTCATCTTTTGGAGGTGAAGTTTCCATAGTTCTTCCAGGCAACGGTTGTGGTAATTGATTTGCAATTTTATCCGCATCCTCCCTTAGCATTAGCTGAGGGCTGATACACTTCAGTGCACCGTGTTCGAGTCCTTCGGGCTCTTTGTCAGACGCGCCTGTCCTTCCTGTTATGTTTCTGCTCATGGCTAATAAGGGGGGGTTTCAGGTTGTTTGGAAGACCACCCCTCACTGACAAAGGTCCTGAATTTGTCCCATACTTGAGCTCAATTCTCCAATTTTGACTGCTGTGCCATCATAATGAGTGTAAATAACCCATCAAAAAGGCTTTAAGTGCTTAAAATGACTAGTGCTTAAAATGACTAGTGCTTAAAATGTCACTAAAATGCAGTATTTAAATTTTATAATTCAATAGAAAATGAGGCATATAACTGCAAAAGGTCAATTTTTTTGAGAAAAAAGGAACCCTCCCCCCCTTTTTTTTTTTTTTTACTACAGGCATGTTATGAAAGTTCTCAAGAGTAGTAAGTAGTAGTGAGTATTACGCTGTGAAAAGCTGATGTAATTAGTGCGAGTGTGTGAAAATGTAATATTCTGCAGTGCATTTAGTTATTGTTTAAGACCGTTTTGGTCATCATAAACATCTGTCATCTTCTCATCAGTGACGTGCAGTCTGAACAGTCTCTGGGTCACTGCGTGTAAAGTATGCTCTTGGACACCTTTAATGCTTCCAATCGGTTTGCTGCATGTCTTGAGGTAGTTCAGTATGATGTGATTTAATTTCTATGTGCTATTTGATTGCACAGGAATCACAGGACTGATTTTTCTTATCATCGTAGACAGCAAAAAATAAAGTAGTGAATGCAGGTTGAAGGAAAGTTGTGGAGTAAAAGTACTGATACAGCACTAAAAAAGGTACTTTAGGGAAGTAAAAGTTCACATTTTTAAAACTACTCAGTAAATTACAATTCCTGAGAAAAACTACTCATCTATGGGAATTGAGTATTTGTAATTTGTTACTTTACACCACTTGTTATTTGATAAATCGTAATTATTTGAGATAACCACGATCACAGAGCAGTTTAAATAAAAAAAGCAGTGCAAATAAAACTATTATATTATATTATGCATTATGTTTATATTAGGTTGGCTTGATAATACAATTTTGAATTTAGTGCTATAGCCAAAAGATAACCAAACTGAAAACTGTTTTATTTATTTATTTATTTATTTATTTATTTATTTATTATTATTTTATTAAATTATTTTTTTCCCAATTCCTTTTTATTGTATTTTAACATGTACATACACATTTCAATGTGTCAGATATAACATAAACCAACAAGCAAACAAATAAACAAACAAAACAAAAAGGTTCTCAGTATTTTACATCAGAATACAGTATCACCTCTTTACTAATCATCTAGTAAAACATTTCCAAATCCACTACCTTTTAAAAACAACATAAATAGTCCCCGAACTCTATCAAAAATTATGCATTTCTTTCTTAATATACAAGTTATTTTTTCCATTGACATGTTTGTTGTCATCTCTTTCAGCCAACAGCCTATATTTATGCACATATACTTGTCCAATTTAAAGAAAGCCCTTTCGCTTGCAGAATACATATATTCATAAATATATGCTTCGTCTTTTTTAACTTGACCTCCCTGGGATATAAATTAAATTAAAAAATAAAGGAGACATTGGTATATTAACCTCAAGAATCTTTTCTATAATTTCTTTCACACCTTTTCAAAAATTTTGTATTCCTTTACATTTACATACATTTAAGGTCCCTGCATCTCAAGTATCTGGAATCTTTTCATTATATTTATGCAATAAAACTGGAGTTGTGTAAATCCTCATCAACCACTTATATTGTGTTAACAGTTTCAGACAAGTGTTCATTGTTAGTGATTGAGCTTTCTCACATGTCTTCATTTCATATATTTTTAATTACATTTTATTTAACTTCATTAAATTTTATCCATGGTATCTACATATGGGCCTGGAGGGCAACTGTCCTGCAGAGTTTGGCTCCAACATGCCTAAACACTTCAGGAAGCTTCTAAAATTACTAATAAGATCTTCAACACTGTTTACTATATTATATGAAATTATTTATGTGGTAATTTTTATGAAACTATTTAAAAATCACAAAACATCCAAACGTTGGCTATGAAAAATATATTATATTACAGTTGCAATCAGAATTATTCAACCCCCTGATTTATTAGCCCCCCTGTTTATTTTTTCCCCCAATTTCTGTTTAACAAAGAGAAAAAATTTTCAACACATTTCTAAACATAATAGTTTTAATAACTCATCTCTAATAACTGATTTATTTTATCTTTGCCATGATGACAGTAAATATTATTTTACTAGATATTTTTCAAGACACTTCTATACAGCTTAAAGTGACATTTAAAGGCTTAACTAATTAAGTTAATTAGGTTAACTAGGCAGGTTAGGGTAATTAGGCAAGTTATTGTATAATGATGGTTTGTTCTGTATACTATTGAAAAAATATATAGCTTAAAGGGGCTAATAATTTTGACCTTAAAATGGGATTTAAAAAATTAAAAACTGCCTTTATTCTAGCCGAAATAAACCAAATAAGACTTTCTCCAGAAGAAAAAAATATTATCAGACATACTGTGAACATTTCCTTGTTCTGTTAAACATCATTTGGGAAATATTTAAAAAAGAAAAAAAAAATCGAAGGGGGTTCAATAATTCTGATTGCAACTGTACATTACATTACATTACATTACATTGCATTGCATTGTATTGCATTATATTATATTATATATATTATATTATATTATTTTATGTTATATTATTAATTTCAATTGCATTTAAGTAAATAATATTGATCTATTTTATTCTCAACTTTATTGTTATACTGTAAAAACCTAACCTTTTTATGTTGGGCCATCAGTGATGATATCTTGTACTGGGAAGTGGGAATGATAACTATAAATCTATAAAAATATGAACATGAAATACATACATAAACATGTAAGCGTTTTCATATATACAGTCAGAACATAACAGTATTATTATCTAATATGGTATTGGAGTTAATTGGAGCCAGTTAAACAAAAACTTACACTTACCATTTGTCTTGAAATTGTATTGTATACAAAAATAAGCACCACTACATGGTGCGGAGATGGTGATTTATATTGAAAATATCATTGCCATATTGCTTTTGAGGTTGTACATGGTTAAAGTACATTGAGGAGTTTGTTTACATGTAGCCCATAGTATTGTGTTGGACTGTGTGCTGTCATTCATTGGTTAAGCCATTTTAAAAAGGGAAACTGTCAAAAGGATGGAAGCTTTTGGGTCATGAACTAGTTTACAATAAAACTGTCCAACAACAGAAATACTGAGCACTGCCTTCCTCATTCACTATAGTTCCCAATAGTTTTGTACGATATTGGAAAAATCTGACATTGCGATATTTAAATGTTTTGCGATAAATATTGTGTTATGAAAACAGTTTCACCAGATGGTTTGAATTCTCTATTTGACTTTTTCTAGAGAGTCCAACAAGTAATTAGGCACAGAAATTGAGTAATCACAATGCAAATTACTTGCCTTGTTTCTAGTCCAAATATAAAAAAAAGAAAATTTACTTTCAAAATTAAAAAGTCAAAATTAAGTGAGATTTTCTTTAAAATAAGCTAAATAATAGGCCAGTGTGGTAAGCAGAATAATGTTGTTTTAGGTTTGAAATGCAGATATTTGAAACGAAACAATACAAAAAACAATTCTAAGAAACACATTTTTGTAAATGTAAATTAACACCATCTTATATAATCTTCACTGTATAAGTAATTAAATGCAATTAATATTTGTTACACCTCCAAAAGTCATGTCTTGTTAAACTCTCTTGAAATGCTCCGTCACAGACCTCCATCAAATACCTGACTTCAAAGAGCTGAACTAAACATCCATGCTTAAATTGGTTCCATAACGACAAGTTAAAGATCATTTGAACTAACTAAAGTTCAAACTAAAGTTAGAACTAGAGTTCAGGTTATATAATCTAGATAACTGCTCGTGCACGTTACTGTCGTGAATGTCGAGCATAGATGCATCAATTATGTTGTGTGCTACCTTGGCAACTACGATGAAAGAAAGAGCTCTGAAATGAGACACAGATATGTTCACAGTGATTGAGCAGCGCGGGATTTCAAAAATATAATAATTGAAACATAATAATACTCAAAAACTACGGCTTGCCACAAAGTATGAGAGAAGGCTGACAGGAAATTGCAGATCGTCTCAATAGGCTACTCATGTAGCAATATATTTTAAAATACAGGCCATTATTTAGGCCTATTAACGTTAGATTAAATATTTGTCACAATGCATTAAAATTTTGCTTGCGCGCACGCTTACTGCCATTTGTAGCTTACAAAAAAAAAAAAGTTTAAATGCATTGAAGGCTCACCTGAACATACAAAATGTGCGTAACATCAGCACATTAAGGCCCAATCCCAATTCTATTTTTGTACCACCACCCCTTCCCCTTCCCCATGGCCCTTAAAACCAAGTGTGAAGGGGAAGAGCTTCAAAATTTACCCCTAAGAATTGGGACAGCACTACAGCACCTGCACACGTCATCATATGTCATCACGATCTCTTGCTTCATATGAGATCAGACGATCATGACTGCTGTAGTTATTTCAGTTGCTTTATTTTTTGGTATTTATCTTGAGGAAAGCACTGAAGGCATATATTATGTTATTATAATGATCTAATGTGGCAATAAGATCGTAACTGTACTGCGCATTTACACAGTGACCATATTCATAATGTAAACGCATGAAAATAACACTAACATTATAGCAGACACTGTAAAAAGTTCATTCTCAGCCACTAGACTTTTCTGACAGGGTATTCGAGTGTCAGAATGTTGTGGGACTGCTATACAGGAGTTATTATTATGGATTATAGATCGATTTAGATTTATTTTAGCGGTTTTTTTTTTTTTTTTTTTTTTTTTTTTTAAAAAGCATGATGGTAAAACACGAACGCAGTTATGAATATATTTAAACGTGCTTGTTTGTTGTAAAAATTCGTAATAATGACAAAAAATGCTAATTTGTGGATGTCCTTACTTCCGGGTTCAGCAATACTGCCGTTGTGGCTGGTGTATTTTGGGAAATTTTCTTACCCCTTGGTTTCGAGTGTGGTCCTGAAAAATCTTCATTCAAAGGGCCATTCACCCCTTCCCCTTAGCCCTACACCTTCAACCTAAAGAGAATTGAGACACCCATACCTAAGGGCTAAGAGGTAGAATTGGGATCGGGCCTATGTTTAAAATAATGGCTTCAAATAGCCGTGCACGCACAAGCAGTGGGATTTTTAATTTGCTTTGGAAAACGCTGCAAATTGCTGCTTTCCCTTTGACACTTGTGTTTCCCGCGCCCCATGGGAAAATATCTTTATATTAAAGTGAGGCCACTGCTCGGCTCGAATCCATCTCCCGATTATTCTGCTCAGGGTTTGCGGCTTTAAAGTATTTTTTTTTTAAAGAAATGTAGCCTACTTTTTTATATCACTCAGTGCTTTCTTAATCATTAACTTAAGCCTGAGAGTTAACCTGTCCCGGACCAGGCTAGTTTCCCAGCATAAGTTGCCAGAGTAACTGAGTTTGAACTATCGTAAATTTGATTTATGAAACCGAAACTGCCATTAATAAACATGACTTACCAAATTAAGCTTGGCTTTTTCTCCAAGCTTGGTTTATGGAACAGGCCCCTGGTCAACTATAATCCAGACTCAACATTGTAAATCCTGCGATGTGATTATTGCGAATGCTCACATTGCGATATCGATGCTGAAACGATATATTGTGCATCCCTAGTTCCTAATATATTTTCACACATGGACCTAAACCTTTTTTTGCTCAGTTAACACATTGTATAATTTCTGATAAAGGCACAGTTCACCAAAAATACTAATTCTATCAGAATTTGCTCAACCTCTAATTTATTTCCTCTTTTAAACACACAAGAGAAGTTATTTTGAAGAATGTTGAAAACGTTCATAGTCTTTGTTTCATGAATGTCAGTGGCTAATGGTTTCCAACATTCTTCAAAATATCTACTCTTGTTTTCAATAGAAAAAAAGAAACTTATAAAGCTTTGGAATCACTTGAAGCTGAGTAAATTTTCATTATGTGGTAAACTATCCCCTTAACCTTGCTACTGTACTTGTATGGTGCAGATTAACCTTTGTGAGTGGCCCTACATCAGCTGCCATTCTTTGTGTGAAAGTTAAAGGTTTGACCCCCCCGAGGCCTGCATTTCTGCCCGACAGAAATTTAAATCGGAGTCATTGTGCCCAGCTCCTCTCATGCAATGAAAGGCCTCCTGTTTTTACCTTTCATTACAAGCAAGACTCTTTTAGCCAGTCTCTCCAGGAGAGCTGTATTGCCTTTCATTAATAGTGATTCTCTCAGGTGGTGCTTTTGAAAAGGGAATTTTCTTGTAGGTTTTTGAATAGTCTTTTTCTTTTTCTGTGAAAGCACCATACCCACATAGTTCATCTGACGTCATGGTTTTCTTTGAAATCTGTTTTACTGGTTCGCCCAATAGGGGGCGCTGGGTCTACACATTTGAGCACAAACACGATCTGATGGATACTGTATTATGAGACACACAGTGCGGTATTATATGCACACAGTTCAAGCCGTAAGTCTTACTTCAAGTAATTTTTGTCGCATTACTGTAATTTTACTTGCAGTATTTCTCAAACTCTTGCTTTTAGTTGGATAAAAGGGGTAGTTACAAAAAAACATGAATTTATACTCACTTTATACTCTTATTTTCATTCTTTTCTGAGCATATTCCGCATTTGATGTTTAGATTTATTTTGTGCTGTAAGATAAGAATGTCTGCATAGTGTGCTGTGCTAGAGAGGATACACACTATTTAGAATTCACAGCACGACCTTAACATGAGCACTGGTGAACATGCAGCTGCAGTGATGACATCATCTCATAGAGAGAGAGAGAGAGAGAGAGAGAGAGAGAGAGAGAGAGAGAGAGAGAGAGAGAGAGAGAGAGAGACAGAGAGGTTAATGAGAGGCAGTGATGTAAAATGAAAATCATTGAAGAGGAATAATTATGATGTTGGTTTGGCTTTAAAGTTCAGAGGGTAAGCATTTCCAGATGCTTTTTGTGGTATTTAAGTTCTGTTTAACATGAATTAAAAATGACTATTTTAAAGGGTTATTGCATAAGAAAATTTTAATTAATATTGTCTTTGTTTACTTTACCCTCAGGTTGTTTCTAACTTGCATGACCTTTCTCTAAAACACTAAAGAAACTAATTATTTTTTCCCCATTAAAAAAAAAAAAAACAATTATGTGGAAGTGGTTCATATTTTGAGTTTTGTGATAGTCATTTTTATGCAAGATAAGAGGACACACAAAAACTAAAGAAACATAACAGGAAAATATAATATTTATGAAAAATATAATGTCAGAGCATATATTCTGTTTTATTTTATTGTAATATTTCTATTCCCCTGAGAAAATACATGCATTTATTTGACACTCTTGTTGGGTTTAAAATTGGTTTTCTTCTGTTAATCCCCTTGAAAAGTTGTGATTGGGGAAAATAAACACCTTAAATATCTTATATACTTCTATTTAACATTTTAAATCAACTATGATTTCACTATGTAAACAGAAGAACAAGCTGGCTTGGCGTTTAAAAAAACAGACAGTTTTTTGCTCAGACAACCTGGAGTATAGACTGTATAGTGTATGAATATTAAACACTTCTTTTATGAAAATATTATTAGGCGTTTGAAACAGGTTCTTTGGCTATACCGCAGAACTAGCTGCAATGTGATTAGGATGTGATTAGATCTAGGGGCCTGTGTTCACTATATCAACATTATGAAATTGTATGCCTGTTTTTGAGAACTATTCACATTTTTATTGGCTCGCAGATGCATTCAAAATAATACAGTATGAACAACAGTATGAGGCATTGAGGCAGCTGGAAAGACATCCGCTGCGTAAAACATATGCTGGAATAGTTGGCGGTTCATTCCGCAGTGGTGACCTCTGAAATAAAGACTAAGCCAAAGGAAAATGAATGAATGAACTTGGTGTAAAGCAGGGGTCACCAATCTCAGTCCTGGAGGGCCGGTGTCCCTGCAGGGTTTAGCTCCAACTTGCTTCAACACACCTGCCTGGATGTTTCAAGTATACCTAGTAAGACCTTGATTAGCTTGTTCAGGTGTGTTTGATTAGGGTTGAAGCTAAAATCTGCAAGACGCCGGCCCTCCAGGAACAAGTTTGGTGACCCCTGATGTAAAGCCTTAAGTATGTGTGAGATTTATTTTGGGACATTTTCAGCTCACCGTGATGATGATAACATCATTTTGATCACTTAAATGATGTGAAACTTTCATAGTGTTACACACACACACACGCGCACACACACACACACACACACACACACACACACACACACACACACACACTATAATATCTATATACTATTTATTTTATTTTAATTAATAAGTAACATAATTATTCGTTTGATCAATCCATACCTATGTTTCATCTCACCTCCAAGATTTTTAAGGCTTTTGCCGTATGTGTGAAGCTTACAAGCCCCACACCTCATTTGTTTTCATGATTTTGAAGACATCTGGGATTTTTCCAGCTAGTTTTTGGAACAATGAGTCAAAAAACAAGACTGGGGTAACGATTCATTTAATTCACACCCCTATAGTTAATTTTTCCATATTGCTTTATGTTCTTTTTCATGCTATTATGCTTATACTTGCACTCTAAGAAATGCTGGGTTTACTGTTGCACAAAAACATCTTGTTTCCCAACACAAACCGATGAAGTTTACTTTCTTTCATAAATTAAAATGGATTGAAAGCAAAATAAATAAGTTGTCCCGAAGAAATCTCAAGAATTGTGTTGTTTTGGCTTGTTAAAAATAAGTAGTTTGAACAAGCAACAAAAATCTTCTTTTTTTTTGTGTACATCCAGTTTCCATCTGAATTGTGTCACATTACAGAGTAGATGATTAAAATCTCGGTGCCATGTTGATTTCTATTTTCTGATTATTCACCTTTCGCCTCATGCTATCTGTTCATTCACTTTGAATGTAGTAAATCACAGAAGAGCCTCACACCTCAAAAACGTCTGTTTCTGTTATAAACGCCTCATTGTTTCCACTCCTCATTTTGCCCTGCTTAAGAAAGTTTTATATGCCCAGCTGCTGCATGAAGGGACAGATTTTAGCACGTGACAGAAACCCTGGCACGACCGATTCCCCTGACACGGTTTCTTCGCCTTCAGGCATCTGTCACATCTGACCGTGTCGCACTCTCCTTCCTCCATTCACCGATTCATACCACGATCAGTAACCCAATAACCCGTCACGTTCACGTACAGTGAGGAACTATTTTAGAAACACTCTTTGTTATGATGAAACCTTATCTGAAGGAGAGGCCCTACTCTTCATGTTTCAGCTTTGAGAGTGCATTTTTTCTTTGTCATATTACGCTGCTCTGAATGCTGGTGTATCAAAGCTTTTTATTTGTTTTTAGGACACGTGGGTCAGATATTGTGCTTAAAGGTTGCACGTTCAGCAGAGAGCGAGATCATGAGACATGTTTGGGCCAGATTGCAGTGTGTTGCGCTGGGATTGAGTCGGGTGAGGCTGTGGAATTTGGAAAAGTTCCGAGGCCTAAAGGGATTCTGGGCTCTCCCATTATTTATTTCAGAATTGTGTTGATGTTTTCACAGCAGATGCAGAAATGATAACTTATCATTTGGTTTAGGTGTAAGATTTGTGAAGACGTAGTTAGATTTATTACATGAACGCATCCTGCTCTTTGTGTTAAGACTTGAGGCAGTACATATAAAATTGAGCAGTGTGGACATACTTGGTGTGGTTGTTTTGGATGTAGTCATAAATGAGGGGATCTGATTGTCTTATTGCGAAAATTGCTGAAGCTTTTATCACCATATACAATGTTTAGGGTTGTCACGATATGGGAATTCGGTACCAATCGATACTGAAATTTTAAAAACGCCCATTTTCAGCAGACATTTGGGGTTGGGTGCCACGCGTCGTTTTTAAAATCGTACAATTTCGTATGACTGAACTCGTACGAAGTAGCCACTAATATGACAAGTCGTAAAATACTTGCGTTTTCTTGTGAGATGAGGCTGAACTATTACATTAAAGCTGCATTCAGTATGATTCCGCCTATGCCAGCTTCTGTTACTACAGGTACAAGTTAATCATTGATGAAGACAATTTGAATAAAAAATTTTGTTCTACAATGAGCTTGATTAGCATACCTTTGACTGGACTGTTCTCGCGGTAGTGCCAAAATAAGGGACTGTCCTGGGAAAATTGGCACATCTGATCACCCAGTGACTAAAACAGGGCTATTCAATATTCTGATTGGGCTACAGCCACTATGAGCTCAAGTTTAGCACCGGCATCACTGTTTTTTAACAGCAGCGAACCGAAAGGAATACTTCACATTATCGACGAGAGAAAGCATAATGCAAAGAGGCGTTTCCCACGTCATAGCGCAAATTAATTCATCAGCCAATCAAGAACCCCCTTCTCCCGTGGGCCCTGGGGCTTCAGCCCCACCTAGCCCTTATGTTAATCCGGCCCTGCTGTCCGCCTCACAGCAAGAAGGTCGCTGGTTCGAACCTCGGCTGGGTCAGTTGGCATTTCTGTGTGGAGTTTGCATGTTCTCCCTGCATTCGCGTGGGTTTCCTCCGGGTGCTCCGGTTTCCCCATAAGTTCAAAGACATGCGGTACAGGTGAATTAGGTAAGCCAAAATTGTCCGTAGTGTATGTGTGCGAATGAGAGTGCGTGGGTGTTTGCCAGCAATGGGTTGCAGCTAGAAGGGCATCCGCTGCGTAAAACATATGCTGGATAAATTGATGGTTGATTCTGCTGTGGCGATTTTATATTATTAATTATACTTTTCTAAACATTTTATAATGAACTTCTTACAAAAACATAAACACATTTATAACACAATGGTTTTCAATGAGTCAAGCTGAACCTGCCTTTGCCTTGATTTGCTCATTGATGTCCTGTTTATTGTCCTCTATCTTCGAGTGACAGTATACGTTTTTATAAATCTGATTCAGGCACATTTAATTGAAACATTTTATTTCAGTTGACTTGTTTGTAGCTCAACAATTAAACAAACAAACGGTTATGTTAAATTAGAAATGATGATCTCTGTTGAAGGCATTTGCCGCAAACTTCATTCTAAATATGTTCTCAGATGGGGTGGCGGGCCAAAGTAAAGGTTACCATGGGCTAATTTTGGCCCACGTGCCTTACTTTGGGCATCTCTGGTCTATAAGTTGAAATACGAGTGTCACGCTGATAAATCGCAGCTTTAAAATTCTCCAGTGTCCCTGTATCTGTGTTTACACTCAGTAAACAGCGGTGAGTTCGGTGAGCTGATGACCTTGACGGCCAATCACAGTCATTTCTGTTGAGCATGTGAACACAACGGCAAATCGGTTGTGCTTAAGAACGTGCTAAACAGTGCTCAAATGTTTGCGGGAAATGGACGTTTTTAAAATTTCAGTATCATACCGAATTCCAGTATCGTGACAACCCTAACAGTGTTATCACAATATTGACATAGGCTGCATAATTTATGTACACACACAAAAAGTCATTACTCTAACTTAGTTTAATTATGAGACACAATTACACTCAATTATATCATGTTATTTTATCTTATTTAAGGCTAATTAATCCCACGAGCAAAATTCATTTTGAACCAACGATGTCAAATTTTTTTTTTATTGGAATTACCTTGTTAATTAAACTTGCCTGCTACTCTTGTTGGGCCAATTAATCTCAATCACCTAATTTGGATTTTTTTTAATCAGAATTTTCTTTTAAAGGATCAACTCTTTTACATTTTACAACTTTTACACTTGACAAGTCACTTAGTGGTCAATAGTTGTGTTTTACCATTGTTTAAGCTAAGCACTTTTAGCTTAGCTTAGCACAAATAATTGAATTGGATTAGACCATTAGCAAACCCATGCCTTTTTGCTCCAAGGTGAAGACCCCACTCAATGTTTGTGCGGCACTACTCCCCTAACTGTAAAAAACATTTTTATTGGACTGTCCTGCTTTTAATGATTCCAGAAGGCTTTTTTTATGAAATGAACTCTCTTAAGGAAATTTTAACAAAGTGACACCAGGAATATTTTTATTTTTATCATGTATTAAAAATTGTATTTAATTGATGTATTCATTTGTTTGTTCATTTTTAATTGTATATTTATTATTGAAGTGTTCTTGCAATGAAAATAGTATTGGTTGCTGACATGGCATTAAATAAAAAATACACAACATTATATTACAGACCATTAGCATCTCTCTCAAATGTTTTTTTATTTTCCTATTTAAGGCTTGACTCTTCTGTAGATGCATTGTGGACTAAGTTTTTCTAAATTTTCTATGTTTTATAGGCTATTTTCTAGGTTAAAACTGTTAGGATTTATACTCTACATTTTAAAAAATGATGTTTGCTGTTTGTTCAAAATACATATATAAAATGAGCTCAAACATTGAGCTGAATTTCTGACTTTTTTAGGACAACTTAACTGTTTTATGTTAATTCCACTTAAATTTGTAAAAACTAAAAGTTAAAAAGTTAACTTAATTCCTTCATGTTTTCCCAACACAAATCGATTGTTTGGACCATAACATTTTTTACAGTGTTATTCCAGCGTAATAATCAAGAGACTCTACTGTATGTATCATGGCTGCAGCAGGCGGAGTGATATTATTCAGTGCTGTTAACTAGTTGGGACTATTTTCAGGTGCTGCATAATCTCATTGCACCTGCTGCAGCCATAGTATTCTAAAACAATTATTCACAATATTTTGAAGTTCCTACGATAATAATATCATATATTTTCATTATCAAGATTATTGCGTATTGGCACATGTATATTCGATGGCTGACTTCTGTTTCATACTTTCTTTTTTTATTTTCACAGGACTTCGGAAGTGACGATGAGCGCCGGCTAAATCAGAGGTAACAACACGCTTTTACATTTAAGCCTGTCATTTTCTATTTGAGTGTGTGTTTGCGTTCTGTCAGAAGCAGATGATGAAGAGTCTGTCTGTGTCATGATTGTTTTTATCACACCCGGTATTTTAAGAGATTCTTCTTCTCCACATATAATCAAGGAAATCTGAGCCCAAGTGTCTGATCACTGCTTTCACGGCAGCTCAAACACCACAGTGGCTTTTTATTACAGTTCCCAGTTCCTTTTTTTGACTGAACTGAGGTCAAGTGGGTTTAATTTGAAGCAAACATCTAGATGGCTTTCCCTTATCAGACACTGTATCGTTCCTAATGAATACCCTGTCTTATTAGTGTTATCTGCTTGCTTGTAATTCAATGACTGTAGAGGAGAGATGGATAAATTGGTGTTTTACTATACTGGGGGATTGCCAACTGTCTTACTCAGGGCTCCAGAGTTAAAAAAAAAAAAAAGAAAGTTTCTGGCTTCCAAAATAAGAGACAAACTGCTTTTTTTTTTTCAATTTCAGTTTTTCAGAGCCAGCTCTTGGCTTTTTATTGATTTGAGTCCAACCTGTTGTGTTTTAATAATGTGTAGACCTACCAGAATCCTAGAGCTACCCCTTATAGTACCCTATTGTGTTTAATAATGTCTATTTATACCCAACCCCTGAACATACACAATTCTATAGCTTCTGGTCACTGTAACTGTAATGAATATTATATATGTATATGAATATGTAATGAATGTTTATATAATATTATATAAACATATGAATATATATACAATAGAAAATGTATTTTCTCAACAACAAAAGTGTGTCTAGTGAAAATGGCGAATGGCTAGTAATGTTGGAAAGAAATAATTATTTATTTTTGCTGTGGTCAGAGATAAATTTGGTTAATCCTTTAAATCTGACCCCTGAAAATTCATGTGACATAAAAACTAATTGCGGTGCGACACATTTGCTCATGCACATTAAGCGAGCTTATACACAACACACACAAAAAGTGAAATGAATGAGGAGGTATTTGGACATAACACAAAATCTAAATTTTAGCATGTCAGAGTCAAATTTTTGCATATAAAATGTATTTTCCCAACAACAAAAGTGTGTCTAGTGAAAATGGCGTGTGTGTGTGTGTATATATATATATATATATATATATATATATATATATATATATATATATATATATATATATGTATGTGTGTGTGTGTGTGTGTGTGCACCTTATCTGTATATAGCACCTTATCTGTAAATTCAATCAATTAATAGTTTATATATAGTCAACATGGAAAATACTTTTTTTATTTACATTTTACTATGTACAGTATACTCAAAAATGTACTCATGTGATTGTTTTTCTCTTTAAAGCTTCATGCCACTTTTTCGATTAAAAATGTAGGAATATAAAAAAATAATGAAATATAAAACACTTTTCAAAAACTAATTTGACACCACAAAATAAATGATAGAACATCACGTGAAAGATAAGACTTTTATTTCATTCATACCATACTGTATATTGTCGTATGTTGCATAACCCTAAAGGCCAAAGGCTTTCTAGTTGAATGAAGAAGTGCACAGGCTGTATTTAGTATATCTTTTAGAGGACATATTAAACTAGGGCTTGTGTCTGCTGGGATTGGACTAATGTCCCAGTCAGTCCTTTCAAACTTGGAATCTAGGTCACCACTAAGGGTAAAAGAGAAGTTTTTAAGAGACAAGTTGTTCACCAATGTGCGGTACTTTGTAAAACTCTCACTGTATTTCAGTGTTGGCATCTGGGTAATGGCCAAACTGGGTCAAATAACAACCCTTGAGGACAGTCAAAATGCTTATGGTACTGTACAGACTGCAGAGCTAAAGGAAAAGGATGTGTACAGAGGAAGATTTGTCATCCCAAAGGTCACGTGACATCCTCAAAGGTCACATTGCTCAGGAAATAGCTGTTGTGTTGACTGTAAACCCAACACAAGCTGAATCAATAATAACTTGGTGTCCTAGTTCGAAATGATTCTGTCTAGATGTTTAAGTGCAAAATGATCTGTAAATGAATGAAGCGTCATGAATGGCCTGCTATAAGTGCATTCACACAAGCTAATCCCCCAAATGTTTGAACACCGAGATAATGAGCACGTTGCTGGAAACTAAAAGGAAATGGTTTTTATTATTTTGATCTAGCTTAGAAAAGGGTGTGGAGGAACTACTGTGCCAGTTACCTGAATGAACCTACTAAACACAATCTGCTTTTTTGTTTTTTTGATGTGGCGTGTGTGATCTACATAGGGTCATCTGATAAGCGAAAGAGCAGTTGTTCCCTCAGCACATTTAAAGTGCTGTTAGTACTTTCTGTCCATCTCAGTCTCTCGCTCGCTCAGTTTGCCCTGTGATCGGTCGAGGCAGTGCTTGGTGTTCTGTAAAAACAGGATATGAGAAAAGAAGTCTGAGATTCCAGCATTAGCGATTGCAAACACAATGGAGGATGTGTCTGATTTTTGTATCTTCCTGTGACTCACAGATAAGAGTTTAATCCCTCAGTGCTTCTTAAGCTAACAGAGTTTCCTTCAAATACCAAAAGAACATGCTTAAATAGTCATTAAGTAAATATGACGCTGGAAAAAATAATTTGTTTAAAAAAATTGCAAAAGTGAAAGTTAAATTTGTTCATAGGGCTGGGTGATTAATAGAAGGCAATTTTTTTTCCCTCTATGCACATTTTGTCAGTAAAACAGGTTCTATTTTAACTCCAGCACATGTTTTCACTTACACTGTACACTGACAAGCTGTGCAAAATTGTCAAAAAGCTCAATTTATTTAACTAGGCGATTATAAAATCAAGATAATCATTCAGTAAAAGTAATTTCTCAGTGAACTACGGTCTGTGTAGTAGGGATGCACCGATACCATTTTTTCCCAACTGATCCGATCTCGATACCAAAATTCTGAATATCGATCGATACCGATCCGATCCCGATACTGTGCCGTTTTTTGTTGTTGTCCCCAACGCTTTTTGCATTGAGACTGATAGGTGCATCTTTTACATGGTCTACTAATGTTTTGCCGTTGTGCGCTATGTGCTCTCCAGCGGAAAAAGCGTGTTACGTCAGTCTCGTCTTTTTTATTCTTCAATCAAATGAAAGCAGAGGCGGGGTTGGGTTTTCTTTGAGGTGACAGCAGTGTCTGTGTTGTCAAGACAACTTCGGCGAGCTTTTAATTATGGAGGAGAGACTTGTGGTCACTGTTTCAAGTCAAAAGCTGTATGACTTTACAAATCTTGAATATCATAATGCAATTACAAATTACAATTACTGACAGGAACACTCGCGCACAATACGGCTCAGCTGATTCAGTCGTTTCCTAGTGACATAAAAAGAGCACCGCGCTCCTTTTTATCTTGTCATCAATAAAGGCAGTGCGGTGCGCCTCGTTTTTGGAATGGAAAAGCGGGTGCAGTAACAGTAACGTGCAAAAGCAAAATGAAAGAAGGATATTTCTGCTCATAGTTTGACACAGAATTGTTGACAAACCAGCCAGCGCTGATGTGGATCGCCTCTGTGCTGCCAGAGCCGTGTCATAAACTCAATAAATAGGCTATTGGTGATTTAGTGTTCAACTAACAAACCAACCTTTTTTCCATTTGGAAAATTACAGTTATTAATAGTTCTTATATAATATAATTTTCTAAATAGCCTACATAGCCTAATCTACCAATCAAACAAATCTAAAGTTTTTTTTTTACATAGGCTAATGGACCTCGCACCAAACTGAGGCTTTCATTTTACAGCTTAAAAAACATGTATGCAAATAATGCAATATCATATGTAAACAACAAAATTGTTATATGCTATGTAGTAGCCAACACTTTACAAAAAGTCAACATAGAGCCTTTAGGTTCATTGTCTTTCATTACACGCAGCGCGCGCACATGAACCGCGAATGAGACAGAGGAAATAAGTCATAATCGTAATTAAAGACATAATCTTTAAACTAATGAATTCTATTAAACATGTTGACAGGAGATTTGTAATAATTAACATTAATTAAATGCATATTTTGGAGCGATCTATTTGAGGTAGCCTGATATTTTTATTTGATGGAAGAAAAAAAACATGATTGGACAAACAGCCTGCCGGTTCTTAAAAAGTATTCAGTCAGTGTTTTCGTTTTGTAATCTAAATTTGTCATTTAGGGGAAAGATCTAGAGCAGGATTTATTTTATTCTTTTTGTTTAGTTTCTGTTTTTCTATATGCTGCTGAAAACACTGCAGGTGAAGATGCTATATTATGTTCTGTATGCTGTTTGCATTTAAAATAAATAAGTATTTTAAAATGCAATATTTAATGTGTCATACAAAATATAGGCACGTCAATTTTTTTTTTATTACTATTTTAATATTAATCTGTTAGCGGTTAACATTCGGTTAACGAGCCAAAATTAACCGAAATGAGCAGTTTCTAGCTCTGGTGGCTGGTGCTAAACTCAAATCATCTTCTTTAGTAAAAAAATAAATAACAGACCTATAGGTATACATGACAGACGGCACAATCTAACTAAAACATGCTTGCTGTGAACTAGGCTCCACTATTTGAGCATTCGTTGTGATATTGTCCTTTCCTTTTTAATATTAAGATTTTTCTTTGAAATCTGCATATGCTATTGACATCGTTGGTAAAATAATCAGCCTTTTATTAAATTTATTAATTATATTAAATTACAGCCTGATATTTTCCTGCAGGTTTGATGCAGATTAAACTAAACCGATGATGCCAGTTTTACTTAATAATCCCTCTCCAAATCTCGTCGTGAGTGAGACGGAGAAAGTTCAAAAGGTCTGCTTATATGCTTCAGCGCCAAAACACAAACTAGTCTGTTTAATAAAATATTACTATATAAAATGACAGTGAATTATTCACCGTTTCAGAATAGCCTATATTAGGCTAAATCATTTTCTGTTAATAACAATCCATATTGCGCCCGCCAGTTTCACCTTTAATTTATTTAATAAACTTACATTGACCACAATGGGCCAGGTTTTAAAACTAGTCGCAGCAATTAAAGTATTCACCGTAGAAAAACTCAATCTGAAGGATGGGAGAACAAACACATTGTAAGAATAATCTTAAACGGAGCGGCGCACCTCGCCTCTGCGCATGCAGCCGGCACGTGAATAAAAGCGCTTGAGGCATCCGAGACAGCGCGCAGCGCTCCGGTATCTGCAGACATTTGCAAAACAGCAGCTCAAATGGAAGAAATAAGTGCGTTGAGGATCTGTCCAATGCATTATTGAGGCTTTTCTAATTAAACATTTCAGGTAGGCCTACTTTGTGTGTGAAGAGCAGGTAATAACCGTCTCCACTCCAGTATTGCGAATGCGATCTGATCTAACACACACAGCAGCGCAAACATAATGTAATGAACTCCTGCTGCAGGTCAAAATGAAGCCATTTAATGCAAAACTAAATGCATTTCTCCACTAATTATTTAAACTAAAAGGAACAAATAGTCTTAGAGAAAGTTTTTCCTGTTGTCAAATGTGACAAGCAGACTGAATTGTGAATGAATGGAGAATGATTGACGGGCGCAGCCGCGCAGCGGCGGGAAGGGCTGAACTGAACATGAATTTAAACACTTTAATATTCATCTGTACTTCACATTAAACTGTAGAATGGCTTCAGAACATTTAGGATATAGTGGGCCTACATGACAATGTTCTAGTGCCTTAAAATAGGCTTCATGTAGCCTATTAGTTGGCTTATAAACACAGAATATAGCGCACGCGCAAGATCGGATTTGGATCGGTACCAGCTGGCCGATACCCGATCCAGCAAAAATATGCGATATCGAACCGATATCCGATCAAAGTGTCGGCATCGGTGCATCCCTACTGTGTAGTGTTGACCATGGCTGCACGAACAGCCACATTTAACTACAGTGAAAAGTTTGAATTAAATTTTCTGAGATGATTATGTTTACAATAGGGATCTTAAACTGACAGCCTCCGGGCCAATTGCAGCCAACGGGATGATATTTTGTGGCGCCTTAATTTGAAAGTTTAATGTTAGTGCGGCCCCCGAGTTTGATATGTATGGCATTTTACAGTACCGGTCCGTGGATCAATTGATACTGGGCCGCACAAGAAATCATTAATTATTTCAGTTTTATTTATTATCTGAGTCTGAACGATCTTTTATTTTGAAAAATGACCGCATTCTCTTGGTTACATTTCGGTCACTTGAGAGCCCAAATTTAACCCACAAGCAGCAAAATGAGTAAGAAACAGAAGTCTTTGGAAAGTTTCTTAGGGGGAAAAGTGAAGGACACGTGAACTGCGAAGGAATGGATCTGCAACCCAGTTGTCAACAAATGAGGTGAATCCACCTTTGCTGTGCAAGAAGATCAACTGCTGGAGATCACACATGACGGTGGCCTTTTAGGGGCCATTCGCATATTGCGTATCCAACCGCGAGTTCTGTGACAAGAATTGACTGCTCAGCTTCAGCTTGTATGCAATATACACATTTCGGTAAGAGTGATTATCTCAGACAAACACAGAACACCCAAACACTGCAATGCTTTGTATTTTTTTCCATATATAAAATTTGTATCAGAGTCACAGCAATGTCCGCCCCCTGCCCCCGCCCAGTCCGCGGTAAAATAAGCGTTGACCGGTCCGTGTTGACAAAAATGTTGAGGACCACTGCTTTACAGTGTTGTTTGCGGAGCTGAACAAATCTTCCAATCACTGTGGAGTATATAGCTCTTGGGGACAGGACATCAGTGGGACATGCGCTTCATTCACAACACTTAAAAAAAAAGTTGGAAAATGTCAGATATTGAGTTTGAGACCCCTGCTTTATAATACTATGCTATGGGGGTTTCCAGGTTTTCTACATGTCTTGAGTTTCAGCATGAGAGCGCCCTCTGGCCTGGAGATTTACTACTGAACACACAACCGATCTTCCCTTGACAAGATGTGCATCGATCAATCAAATTCAATTAATTACCCAGCCCTATTAACTTCTAGCATATTTGTTGCCATTTATACTGTAAAAAAAATTGTGGCTGCCTTAAGTTTTTAAGTTCAGTCAAATTAACCGGATTTTAAGCCATTTCAGCTTCAAGTATGAATTAAACTAACTTAATAAGTAAAATTAGTATCTATTAATAAAGTTGAAACCTGTTTATAGCTACTAAAATAAAGTTATAAAAAATGTCTTGTCTTTTTGATAATATATTTTTACCTGTGTATTTTGATGCTTTTATCTAATGTGGAGTTTCTAAACTAGGATTTGCAATCAAGTCTGATAATTAAATCATAAAATAATAATAATAATAATAACAATAATCAAATGTATATTAAAGTAAATGTATATACTGTTTTTGATCTGTTTTGAACATTTTGATCCACATGCCGTTTTGACTTTTTTGACTGATTTATAAGCCTTTTACAAGTTATTTTTATGAGTGAAAAATACAATCACATGCACATACAATGAGATTGCCCAGCACACAGCATTATTTTAGAAGTTTGACAACTTATATCATCGTAAATCATAAATTCCACCTTTAATGATTTTTATGTAAAAAAAAAAAAGACAGCTTGAATGCAAAGTGACGCAGGACTATCTACTACAAGTCAGAATATTTATTTAAGTTTTTTTTTAGAATTCTATACATTTTATAACTCTTGAACTGGAACAGGATGTCCTAGCGTCTCATGGGAAGCAAATCCTCTTTTAATGAGGAAAAACAAGGTTAGGATAAAGTCACTAGCGCAATAGATGCATGGAGCTAAATAAAAATATGATGCAAGAACAATGGCGTCAGCAGAACAGAATACTTTCATCCATTTTTATTCAAGGATAAAGCTAAATGTGTTTTGGCATTTTGGAGCAGGACAGTCTGTAGTCTGAGCTTGCTTCTGTTCTGAGAATTCCAGCTTGCTCCATTTATTGTTGTGAAATTATCAGAACGTGATGTGTACCATTGATGGACAGATTCCCAGTATTTGATGTCATTTGTTTATACACACATGTAAAGACTTGTCCTTTCGTCTGAGCTCATTGATTCCTGAAGTAACATCCATCGGCAGTAAAAACCTGACAGATTCCTTTTAACTTACTTAAGAGTAACCTGTCATGCGTTCTGCTGAAATCATGTGGAAGTACGTGCTGTGGTAGAATCTGCAGTGCTGTATACGTGCAGCTTGAGCTGTTGTGAGAACTCTGTGGAAAGGGTAGATGAATGCCATAACTTTGAATGTTTCTGTTGCACTGCAGTTTGTATGTACACTACCTGACAAAAATCTTGTCGCCTATCTAAGTTTTAGGAACAACAAATAATAACTTGACCTCTAGTTCATATTTTGGTATCAGAAATGGCTTATATAAAAGTCAAAGGCCGCTAGATTGTGCTTAATTTACCAAAATAAAATATGATCATGCCTTGATTTTTAATTATTTAATTAGGACAGTAAGTTCTGACTTTGCTTAGACAAAAGTCTTGTCCCATGAGCTTGGACAACTGCATCCATACATATCCGCAATGACTCAAATAACTTCTTAATAAAGTCATCTGGAATGGCAAAGAAAGCATTTTTGCCAGACTCCCAGAGTTCATCAAGATTCTTTGGATTCATCTTCAATGCCTCCTTCTTCGTCTTACCCCAGACATGCTCAATAATGTTCATATCTGGTGACTGGGCTGGCCATTCCTGCAGCACCTTGACCTTCTTTGGCTTTCAGGAACCTTTATGTTGAGGCTGAAGTATAAGAAGGATCTCTATCCTGCTGAGGAATTTGCCCTCTCCTGTGGTTTGTTATTTAATGGGCAGCACAAATGTCTTTACACTTGAGGCTGTTGATGTTGCCATCCACTCTGCAGATTTCTCGCATGCTGCCATACTGAATGTAACCCCAAACCATGATTTTTCCTTCACCAAACCTGACTGACTTCTGAGAGAATCTTGGGTCCATGCAGGTTCCAATAGATCTTCTACAGTATTTGTGATGATTGGGATGAAGTTCAAAGGATGATTCATCAGAATAATCTACCTTCTGCCACTTTTCCAAATGATCAACTAGAAGTCAAGTTATTATTTGTTGCTCTTACAATTAGGATAGGTGACAAGACTTTTGTCAGGTAGTGTAAATCCAGACAGAGATTAAAACAAACTGAAACAAACAATACCTATCGGTTACCTAACGCTCGTTTATTACAAAAATCATCCAGTTCTGTTTTTTGTCAGTCAATCAGTGTATCCCTAATGTGAATATCAGTTGTATTCTATAATAAGCTGGTAACAAATACATTTCAGGTAATTGTTTTTGTATTATTTTGTGATTCAAAAAAACAGGGTTATTTGACCAAATGTTGTTTTGTTAACTCTTCTGAAGTTCATTTTAAGTTCAAACATTGCTTTTATTTTGTCTCAAACTTAATATCTGGAGAACATGGCACCTTTTTGATTTAATAGGTGAAAATGTCATCAGGGTTCTACAGAAGAAAAAAAAAACTAATATTTTACTCTAACACAAATTCAAATAAAAATCTGAAAAACTGAGAATTTTTAAATGGTATCTTAATTTTTTCCAAAGCTGTTTATCGGCCAGTATTTCATCTTTAATATTACCCTCCCTTTTTTGAACCTTTGTCATCTCTAATGCTCTTAAGCAAATATTGATATGATTAATATACTATAATGGTAAACTGCCTTTTAAGCATTTTTTTCCTCAATTTCTCTTTAACAGAGAGAAGATTTTTTTAACACATTTCTAAACATAATAGTTTTAATAACTCATCTCTAATAACTGATTTATTTTATCTTTGCCATGATGACAGTAAATAATATTAGACTAGATATTCTTCAAGACACTTCTATACAGCTTAAAGTGACATTTAAAGGCTTAACTAGGTTAATTAGGTTAACTAGGCAGGTTAGGGTAATTAGGCAAGTTATTGTATAATGATGGTTTGTTCTGTAGACTATCGCAAAAAAAAAAAAATTGCTTAAAGGGGCTAATAATTTTCACCTTAAAATGGTTTTTAAAAAATTAAAACTGCTTTTGTTCTTGCCGAAATAAAACAATTAAGACTTTCTCCAGAAGAAAAAATATTATCAGACATACTGTGAAAATTTCCTTGCTCTGTTAAACATCATTTGGGAAATATTTAAAAAAAAAAAATCAAAAAACCAAAAGGGGGCTAATAACACTGACTTCAACCGTAGGTGTTTTAATCCCCCAAATTCACCCACAGTAACTGTAACCCTAAACTTACTCTTTAGCCTGTTGAATGCCTGTTGAACTGTCTGAAGTCTTTTCCCGTGAAGTCAGGCAGGTGGCACAGCACTGCTGGAGAGCAGCTGGAGAGTTCACCAAACAGATGCAGAGGCAGGAGCAGCCAAGCACAGCAATCTGTGTTTACGTTTGCCTGTTTTTGTACATCATATCAGGGTTTAAGTATTTGGGTGTGTGTGGAATGAGACAATCTGCTAGAGAGCATAAAAGTGAAAATGTTACAATATTGTTCTTTAAAAAGCATGATATGACATTCTGTAGTTTTTAACATAAATTTTAACTTAAAGGAAATTTAACTTTACCTAAAATAATTTATACTCTTTTGTTTTTTTCTTTTCTCTTGACAAAAAAAGAGATGACTTTTCTCATATGATTCTAAGTAGCCAACTATACAAAATAACATTTATTTTTACTAGAGATTCTGAGTTCATTTTTTATTTAATGCAATTTTCAATGAATAAATGTTTAGAAGCTCAGTTTAAATGAACAATTCCATCACTTACCCATAAAGACTTCACTTGTTTCATGACTGATTGAATCTCTTGAACAATTGATTCCACCTTTTGTCATAAAAATGTAGTTGGCACCAAAACAAGTTGTTTTAAATCAATATAAAAGGGACGTTTGGTAAAGCTTAATTCTGTTACTAAACAAAATAACAAGCAAACATTTTTTTTATTTGCTGCAATGTTCAATGAATAATTTTAGAAGCTCAGTTTAAATGAATGATTCGATCACTCACCCATAAAACTTTAACAAATGATTCCAGTTATTGGCATAATAATGTAGTTACCACCAAAAACAAGGTGTCCTAAAAATGCTGTATGTTTTGGTATATAAAGAGTATAAAAGTGACTTTTAAATGAGATAAATTCATTGAGATAAATTCTCTACAGACAACTGAACAAGATATCAAGTAACATTTTTATTTGATGCAGTTTTCAGTGGAAAAATGTAAAACTTTAATTAAATGAAATATTTAATAATCACTCATGAAGACTTTTTGCTTTTTTATGTTTGATTACTTAAGAATCTTCTAAATGATTCATTGACATGTCATTTTAACGGTTGCTTGTTGCCACCAAAATCCTTTATGTTTTGAAACAAAACACATCATGATCAGAAATATAATAGGCCTTTAGACATTATTTTTATTTTCCTCTTTCCAGTGATTTGCAACATGAATTGTTTAAAATTATAGAGCATAATAAAAAAAGAGGTAAGGGCCTCAACAAAATGCAATTTTAGGTGTTCACAAGACGTATTGAAACATGTTAATACCTGGTGGACAGTAATGCATCTCAACTGAACACTATTTAAAAATGAAATCTACAATTTTCCTTTTTTAAAAGGGGCAGTTCATTCAAACATTTAAATTCTGCCAACATTTGCTCATTCTGCACTTGTTCCAAACCTGTTTGACTTTCTTCTGTTGAACACAAAGGAAGATATACTGAAGGATGTTGGACAAAACAGCCATTGACCTCCATAGCCTGTTTTGTTTCTGCTATGGATCTCAATTCCTGCTTTTTTCAGATATTCTTCAGAATATCTCGTGTTTTACAGAAGAAAGAAATTCATAAAAGTTTAGAACCACTTGAATGTGAGTAAATGGGCTGCGGATTTCCATTTTTAGGAGAACTATCCCTTTCTTTACAACAGGAAAACACTTACATCATAGTGTATCCAGTTATATCAGTATGATTGAGCAAAAATAAAATTATCATATACACAGAAAATAAGACCGAATATTTACTGCTTGTTATTTTGCAAAAGAAATCTTTTTTCCCTTTGTCATTATGGGGTATTGTCTGTGGAATTTTGAAGAAATAAATTAATTTGATCCATTTTGGAATAAAGCTGTAACATTAAAAAAATGTGGAAAAACTGAAGTGTTATGAATACTTTCCGGATGCACTGTAGATATCTTAAAAACTAACAATACGGATACTAACATAAAAAAAAAAACATGATTTTAATTTCATGGGTCCTTTAAAAACCAGTTACTTTTCCAGCAGTGTCAGCCAGAAAATCCTAAGAATAGAAAGTGACCTGCATGAGCAAGCGATTTGCTGCTCATGGCAAATTATTATTTAATTTTGTTCACTATAAATTACAACCCTGTAGTCTTTTGCTGTCTGTTTGAACATTATCATAGCAGTAATCATTGTTTCATTAACGGTACACAAAATGCACAATCAATCATGTAATTTAGAGACTACAGAGTTTCATTCAGCATCATTCGAAATTCATTGTTGCAATTCGCATGATTAATAGTGAGGTGGAGCAAAGGCTGGCATGTGGCCAATAAATTGAAGAGCAATGATGTCATACGATTCATCATTCTCGCCTCAACACCTGAGAAAAGATCGGTTTGCCCCCTCCCTCTTTTTGTTGCTTGTTTTTCTTCCGTTGCTCAGCAGAGATATAATGGAAATGTTATGTAACTTTTGCTTCTAGAAAAGAAGCTTTTAATCTTTCTTGTGCAGTGCATGCTGACAAGCAACCATGGCACTTTTATGTACCAGTGCCATCTCAGCACAGTGGAATAATCCAGTGAACACACAGATGCACAGCTGATCTGCTTTAAGCTCCACAAGCAGGCGTCCCGAATCAGGACACCTGTCAGGTGTTTTGAAGTCTGCCTGATGGCAATGCATTGGCTGTGCTGAGTCATGCTTGGGAAGTCATCTGCTCCATGACTAAGCATGTCAAAGCATGAACAAGTAAGGCTGATCTGTCTATATACATTTTTAATATATGAAGTCAGAATTTTAGCGCTTCTCAAATATTTCCTAGGTAATGTTTAACAGAGCAAGGACATTTTACAATATTTCCTATAATATTTTTCCAGATTTTTTTTTAAGAGGCTAATAATATTGACCATACAATTAGCTTTTAAAAATTAAAAAACAGTTTTTAGCCTAAACTTAAAATAAAAATATATTTTTTGTTTTTATCTTTTCATTTTAAGTTTGGAATAAAAACAGTTTTTTCAGTTTTTAAAAGCAAATTTTATGGTCCATATTCATTCATTCATTCATTTTTTTTCGACTTAGTCCCTTTATTATTCAGGAGTCGCCACAGCGAAATGAACCGCCAGCTTACCCAGCATATGTTTTACACCAGGCCTGTAGCCAGGGGGTGGTCGTAATACCCACCTATCACTGACAAAGGTCCAGAATTTGTCCCATGCATGAGCTTATTTGTCTTATTTTGACTGCAATCCGCTAGTTAAGTGTGACGTCACACGAATCGGTTTCCGGGTCCAAGCGCTCTATCAAACTGTATGGGGAGACTCATCAAATGGTAATAATAAACGTTTACAAAGTGATGTAATACTTTCGAAAATCACGATCGCAATCTATATATATCGATGCCTAATAATCCCAAAAAGGGATTAATTTTTTTATAAATTGTTAAAATGTTTATATTTGTTATGGAGCCAGTGCAGAGAGTGTTGTGTACACCATGATTTTATCTAAAATTCACTTTAATGTGTGATATGACAAAAAAGTGGCCATAAACTAATATTTTCTCAGTTCAAATGAGTAGCGGCTTGGACCCGGAAACGGTATTCCATACATCACCAATACATCACGACTTAATCATAATGAGTGAAAATAACCCATCAAAGAGGCTTTGAGTCCAACATCCAGCTGTGCAAGACAACATACAATCAGACGTAAGAGAAGTCTTCTTTCACTACTGTATTGTTTTAAAATGGAGAAAACATTTTACAAGAAACTTTTACTGTAAATATTGGACCTTATTCTTGAAACAAAAAATGACCAATAAAAAGGTGTGAAGCACCAAAAGTGGCTCATATTAAAACTGATTTGAATAATATGTTGGCTAAAATAGTCAAAAGGGTGGTTATGATGACCATCCGACAAGCTAATTCAAACTAGTGCCTAAAATGTCACTAAAATGCAGTATAAAATTTCATAATTCAATAGAAAGTGAGGCATATAACTGCAAAAGGTCCACTTTTTGAGAAAAAGAACCACCCCTTTCACCAGGCTGGCTACGGGCTTGTATTTCCAGCTGCAACCCATCACTGGGAAAACCCATACACTCTCATTCACACATACACTACGGACAATTTAGCTTACCCAATTCACCTGTACCACATGTTTTGGATTTGTGGGGGAAACCGGAGCACCCGGAGGAAACCCACACGAACACGGGGAGAACATGTAAACTCCACACAGAAATGCCAACTGACCCAGCTGGGGCTCAAACCAGCAACCTTCTTGCTGTGAGACGATCGTGCCACCCACTGCGCCACTGTAACGCCCATGGTTAATATTATTAGCACCTTTAAAAAATGTTCCAATTGGCTACAGAACAAATCGGCTACACTGTTATCTTTCTTAACGAAACTATCTTGCCTAGTAAACCTAATAACCTTTAAATGGAACTTTAAGCTGAATACAAGTATCCTGCAAAATAACTAGAAATTATTAGGTACAGTCTTTAAGTCATACGTCATTAAAACTATTATGTTTAAAAATGTGTTGAAAAAAAATCTTCTCTATAATAAATAGCGCTTGGGGAATATTTTTTAAAAGAATTGAATTTCACAGGAGAGCTAATAATTCTGAATTCTAACTGATATATATATATACATTACAGTAGCACATACAGTATGCCCAAAACAGATAAAGGTCTTTGGTATTTTGTAAGGAATCTCTGCAAAACTGCGGTTTATACCTTTGATGTGAGAGATGAAATAATGCAAGACTGATATTTTGAAAAACAGTTTGCCCCTTATCAAAGTAGGTCATTAGCAATTCAGCAGAATCGTTTTATGAAAACTAGTTTCAGTTCAAGAAATATTGTGTATGCTCATGTCTGAGTGTAACTGTTTTGAATACAGAAATGAAAATATTAAGCCGATCTTGTGGTTTAACCAATGAAAATTATTTCAAGATTTCCTTCAGTTTGTCAAAACAACGAAATAAAACCCTTAGAGTTCCTACAGTAATTCTATTGATATTTGAATGCCATGAATTGAGTTATATTTATGATCATTGCTGTTTTTTTTTGTTGTTGTTTAAAACTAAAAGTTAAATACATTTATGTTAAAATAAATGCCTAAAAAAGCAACTTGATGTACGATATACAGTGCATGTGATTTTTCAGGTCTTTTTATTTTTAATAAATTTGCAACAATTTCAAAAAAATCTTTTTTCGCATTGTCATTATGGGGTGTTGTGTGTAGAATTTTAAAGAAATACATTAATTTAATCCATTTTGGAATAAAGCTGTAACATAAAAAAAATTTGGAAAAACTGAAGCGCTATGAATACTTTCCGGATGCACTGTACAATGACAAAAACAAAGGACATTTTTACTATAATTTTAGTTAATTTCAGTTAGTTTTGTACGTACACAATACAATTTTAGTTAATTCTTATTTAGTTAGTTTTTATTTTTATATCAGTTAACGAAAATATTTTTTAAATTCTAGTTTTCATTTAACTTTAATAACTTTGCTTTGAAGGAGAGTTTTTGAAGCTGATCTATAGATGAAATCCTTGTAATCCACAATTGGTAATACAGCTAATAACGTTTTTGAGCAATTCATTTATGTGAGTTGACTAAATGACTAAATAAATGCATTAAAAAGCAACTTGATACTAGATATATTCTTTGTAAACAATTCCAAAGTACCAAACCGGCATTTATTAATCTCTAAATCAATTTACTAAAAAACAGATGAATGTGCATTAAGAAAATATTTTACAGTAGAAATAAATATCTCGCTTCCAAAATTCACAAGAATTTTTCTCAACATTTCTAGGGAAACCCTCCTCCAATTACTTGTCACATAAAGCTTCCATTATAACAGTACACATGGTTTCTGTTTATTTCTATAAACTGTTGGATGAGCCAGTTATTTTTAGTGGTAATTGACAGCACACCACTTGTATTTAACCCAGAGCGTTCTTTTGAAGAGAGTAATCTGGCAGCGTTTTGTTTGTTTGCTGTTTTTATTCAGTTGTTTCATGGATCTTGCCATTCCAGAAAGTAAAAAGTTCAAACGCCCTTTAAAAAGTCCTATTCATCAGCCTTCTTCAGTTCATTTAGACTGCTCTCTTCATCTTCCTTTCTGTTCATCCTTCCTTTCTTCCTAAATATCTCCTCTCCCCCCTTTTTTGCAGATTCCTTCCAGCTATTTCTGTTTCTCTGTGTCTCGGTTTCCTCTTTGTCCTGTTTTATCTGCTTTTAGACTGAAAGTGTCACGCTCTTCTTCTTCTTCTTCTAAGTGCTGCTTCAGTAGTGTGTATGAGAGAGACCCAATACTTTGTTCTTCTGTTGACAGGCAGACGGTCGTCCAGTCTACATTTACTGCAGTCTACTTAGGACACTCAAGGGGGAAGCTTATCCCCCGTCTCTGCTTCTAATGAGATTTTGAAGAGTTTTTCCTGGTTCGGCACTGA
Organism: Danio kyathit; assembly: GCA_903798195.1. Classification (NCBI taxonomy): domain Eukaryota; kingdom Metazoa; phylum Chordata; class Actinopteri; order Cypriniformes; family Danionidae; genus Danio; species Danio kyathit. The sequence continues at coordinate 25,192,205 of LR812523.1, forward strand.
GCCATTACTGCCCATGTTTAGACCATGTGAGGATGGCAAACCACAGGGAGAGATTTTTTTAAACAGAGGGAAAATCATTGGGAAAATGTGCCCTGGTGTACATTTTTGAGAACCGAGAAATACGTGCTTGCAGGTATACATATGCGCCCGAGAGCTCCGCCTCTTCCCCTACGTGGGCAAAACAGCGGCTGTAGAGTGTGTGAAGTGTCCAACATTCCACTTTTATTTTTAACGGGTGAATAAGTGCATCATCCAGGTAATTAAAGTGCACTTATTATTTTTTGAGTTTTCAGTGTGAACGCACTACTTACACTACAGTATTTATACTACAAAATGGTGTAAAATAATGCATAAGTATACGATTTAGGGCTCACCTATTGTCAAAAATGTGCATGTTGCCATCTAGTATATTTGTAAAACTAAAACTGCAAAAAAAAAAAAAAAAAAAAACACAGTCCAGGGTACATATTTGTCGGTTCTCAAAAATGTAGTCCTGGGCACATATTTTCAATGTGCCTGGGTTGCAATATTTTAAAGTTTTGAAGAGTGATTATCAGTCATTTATTTGCAGGAGTTATTAGTAATATAAGCTGCTAGATTAAAAAATAAATTAGGCTTTTCTGGCTTGAAATATAGCTGACCCTGGGTAAACCGAATTTTGAGTCTTGAGGCCCACGTGGAATCTGCGCCCACAGAAATCAACAGATTTTTTTAATCTATTTTTTTACTTATGTAAATGTGTGTAAATGTATATTTATTCAGTTTTTATATTGATTTCAGTAATATTGTTGAATAATATGCAAATGTTTCAATTTATGTACAGTATATAAAGTGATATGTTCTGGTCTTAAGTAAATATATTTTATGGAAGACTTGATTACCAAACTAGTGGCTCTAATTGGATTTGCCTTGTAAACATTCAATAAATTAAAAAAAATAATAATAATAATGTAGTAAGTTTTTAGGTACTAAAACTTTTATAAAATTCTGTACAGCAAAAATAAGTCAAATTCTGTTTGGCCCTGGTCGAGATTTATGTTTTACACTGCACATAAATTACTAAGGATTAACAATTAAAGGGATAGTTCACCCAATGACAATTATTTCATGATTTACTCATCGTCCAGTTGTTCCAAACTTGTTTGTTTCTTTCTCCTGTTGAGCACAAAGGAATATATTTTGAAGAATGTTGAAAAGCAGGAGCCATTGACTTCCATAATTTTTTTATTCTTCAGAATGTCTTTTGTGTTCAACAGAAGAAAGAAATTTATGAAAGTGTAGCACCAAGTGAGTAAATGAAAAGGAAATTTAGATTTTTGGATGAACTATCAATTTAATCTTTGTTATTTAAACACTGAAATTTTATAGTGTACATTTACAAACCCTGGCGTATTTACCTTATTTCCATGTTTGAGGTGGCAGTGTCTCTGATTACAAATCTCAAATACAGCATGAGGATACTTATTGCAAAAGTTTGCTCTTTCTGGATGTGCTTTAATCTAAGGTAAAACACATTGCTGTTCCATGTGCTCACTATAAACAGACAGAAAGTAGGTTAATGCATTGACAGAGGTGCAATACGTGTAGGAGGGAAAAATCTAGTTGTGATGATTGGATTATAATTGGTCCGTTTATGACCTTATAAAAGAAACCGGTTAATGCAGTCATTCACGTGCATTGTCCTCTTATTAAGAATGTGCATGTAAACACACTCATCCTTTCATTTCAGAGTTCACATATGCAAGATTCGAGAGTTCACTCAAAAATGAATATTTCCTCACCAGTTACTCACACTCAGTGGTTCTAAACTGACATTTCTGTCATCCATTGAACACAAAACAAGATATTCTGAAGAAAAAGAGCGCAAGCGCAAAGTCCATTGTAAATGGTCAAGGAATCCTTGCGCTTGTCACTTCAGTTCAGAATAACAACACATGCGAAAATGAGTGCCGTATAGCAGCAGTGAGGAGATTGCAAATAAAAAAAGGATGTAACGATGTCGTCAGAGTGGCTTTTTGGTTTCTTTTCTTGTGCATCCCAGCCACTAGCACCCCATCTTAAAGTGTTTTTAGCGTAGAGGGTGATATAGTCATTTAACTTCACAATTTGTAATGCTGTATGTATTTGAATAATGATGGTTAGTTCCTTTACTTGAAAGCTCAGATTTGATGATCATAATTTGTGTTGTTGACAGAGTTTGAGGTTTACTGTATCATTATTATTCACACCTTAAAGTTTGCTTTGATTGTTCAGTATTTACGCTTTACCATTGCACAGACTTTGTAACATTTTATTAATCAAGTTTAAGAGTTTCTTTAACACTTATGTTTATTTTATTATAAAGAGATCAGATATTTTAAGTATTTTTGTTTTTTCATTATTTAAACTATTTGCCTTAGTAATGTTGGTAAATTAAAACAAAGTGGTTAAATAACAAAAAAAACCTAATATTCATAAATGTTAAAAATATTCAATATTTATCAATATCGAAGGATATCAAACATGATATTGTAATATTTTTTTTTGCAATATCTCCCAGCCCTAGTTCTTTCTACTATTAAACACCAAAGAAGTTATTTTGAAGAAAGCTGGAAACCTGGTAACCATTGACTTCCATGTTTTTCTCATGGAAGTCAATGTTTACAGGCTTTCAGCTTTCTTCAAAATATCTTCTTTGGTGTTCAACAGAATAAAGAATATACTGTATAAAAGGTTTTAAATCACTTCAGCGTCAATAAATAGTGAGTAAATTTTCATTTTTGGATGAACTATCCCTTTAACCCTGGTGTAAAACCTATCATTGTAGACATTCTTTTCATTTAGGAAATAGTAATATATTTTACATTTCACAAACAATAAAAAAAAACATTGAATTAAAAATGAAATTTTAGCTAGAAAAACTAAAACAGCACTTTCCTCTCCAACGATCTTTATTTACACATTCCGAAAATCATATTTAATCTGTAATCTGAACGACAGATCTCCTTGTGTGTACACAAACAGTGCTTCATCCTTCTGCAGAAAGCAGTGAACAGGTTTTTCCTCCTCTCTCTATTTACCAACACACACTCAAAGAGCGAGCGGGAGGGAGAGAGAGAAGGAGGAAGAGGGAGGGATGGAGTGCGTCAGTAGGAAGTCACTCACACACACGCTCAGACAGTATCAGACTGAGGCAGGGGCTGCAGCCGCGCTCCTCCTCTCCTCTGCGTCCCGTTTCTCTTCTGGACATCCGAGCGAAGCTGCTGCTGCGAACCGGCCCGAGGGAGATCTCCCTTCAGCCAGCAGCAGCATGCGTCTGTTCGAGGAGTCCTGCCAGGAAGTTGTGCTGAAGATATTGCCGTATTTTGCGGATAATGCATTCGTCACGCAGAGCCAGATCTACCACATGTGAGTGAATTAATGCGGTGGTGCAGGAGGCTGAAGTCAGAACAGTGCAGATTGCAGTGCAGTTGACGTCTTTGATTGATTGTGATGCATGGAGTGTACAGTAGTAGAGGTCTGGAAATCAGGGGTTGAAATTGCAGTTTAAGTTTGATGTGTTGATGCCAGGTGAATGTGAAAGTGTTTATGTCACTAATTTGTGATGGTTTTCATGTGATTTTGTTCTTGTTTCCATTTGACGCTTTGAATTGTACTCAAATCATGGTGGAGAGGATGATCGTCATGTTTTACACAAGCTTACACAGTTTGTAAAGCTTGAGCACTGCTGTCATTAAAGTAAAAAGGCGACAAATCAATTGATGTTAAGTGTTACTAAATTGTATGAATCTTTTTAATTGTTGTGGCTTTAATTGACAGTTTAGGGTCAGTAATTACTTAATGTTTCAAAGGAGGCTCTTATGGTCGTAAGGCAGCATTCATCTGAAGAAAATTCCTGTAAACCTGTAAAATAATGCTATGTTTGTACAGTATGTAGTACTTGAATAAAAATAATAGCTAGTACAACATATCTGTATAATAACAGTTGCATTTTGTGATTCATGTTTTTTGTTTGTTTATGCTTTTAAAATACTGACAAATGTCGAAAAGTGACTTTTATTGACATATTTAATAGTTTAAAATGATATATTTTCTGGGTTGTTGTTGTAAATTATGGTACAAGCCTGGTAATAAACTGCTAGTACTTTTTAAGTTATGCACTTAATCTACAATATATAATTTCTTATACAGATTGTTTGAAACTACTGTACAAAAATATAAAAAAAATCACCTTGTTAAACTGTAGTGTTGAATTTTCAACATAAAAAGTCGACAGAGCAGAGATCAAGGTCTTATAATGCAATTCACAACCATAAATAAACGAATGACACATGAATCACAAAATAAGGAAGCTGTAAATAACAGTTTTTTTTTTCTTCATTCAGAATCATTTTCTTCAAATCATTCAGAAATGCCGATCTCTTTCTAAATAAATATGTCTTATATAGGCCTGTCACAATAATCAAGATCGACTTATCGCACAACACATGGACAGGACCTCAGTCATTTTTGGTGAGGCAATATACAGTTGAAGTCAGAATTATTAGCCCCCCTTTGAATTGTATTATTTTTTAAAAATATTTCCCAAATGATGTTTTACAGAGCAAGGACATTTTCACAGTATGTCTGATAATATTTTTTCTTCTGGAGAAAGTCTTATTCGTTTTATTTCGGCTAGAATAAAAGCAATTTAAAAATTTTTAAAAACCATTTTAAGGACAATATTATTAGCCCCTTTAAGCTATATATTTTTTCGAAAGTCTACAGAACAAACCATCATTATACAATAACTTGCCTAATTACCCTAACCTGCCTAGTTAACCTAATTAACTTAGTTACGCCTTTAAATGTCACTTTAAGCTGTATAGAAGTGTCTTGAAAAATATCTAGTCAAATATTATTTACTGTCATCATGGCAAAGATAAAATAAATCAGTTATTAGAGATGAGTTATTAAAACTATTATGTTTAGAAATGTGTTGAAAATATGTTCTCTCTGTTAAACAGAAATTGAAGAAAAAATAAACAGGGGGGGTAATAATTTAGGGGGGCTAATAATTCTGACTTCAACTGTATATCGCCTATACATAAAAAACAATTCTAGCAAACTTTTAGCTTTTGCGCAATATCTCGATCTTTATTGGAGGTGTCAGTGTAAAAACATACTGTAGTATTTACTATAAATTACTGTAGTATATTTTCATGTGGGTGTTTGACAACTGAAAATAGATCTGGTAGCAGATATTGTAGCCTCTGTTACCTTTTTACCTTGCACTTTTTTTCTCAGCCTAATTATTTCTATTGCCTAATTATTACATTGTTAAAATGACTATAATAAAATGAAATTTTCTTAGGAATAAATAATATGTGTTCTTTGGAAGAGTGTACTTGCATTGTGATGATATTATATTGTCATTTTGGCATTGTTTAATTAGTGACATAAAATGACAATAGTATCGTTTATCGCAATGTGTTTTGGTCCAATATATTGTACATCAAAATAATAGATATCGTGTCAGGCCTAGTCTTATATTGCTAATGTTGAAAACTGCTGAGTAGTTTTGTGGAAACAGTAGACGTTTAAATAATTAACTGATCATTGTAATGACAAAGCAGAATTTTTAGCAGTCATTCCTCTAGTCTTTAGTGCCACATGAATGTCATTGTTGTGTTTACTGTTTTGTTAGAAACCTTGATGCGCTTTTGTATGGTACTTTAATGTATAGAAAGTTGGATACAGCAATATAAAGTGGCATTATAATAAAAACTGTCTTTACCATTACGTTGAGCATTTTAATGCATGTTTGGTGAATAGCAGTATTAATTTCGTCCCAAAAAGGAAAACGTTTAGATATTAAACTTTTAAACAATACTCTTAAAACAATCAAATTTTTCAACAAATCAATTCTTGAGGTTTTTTTTATTACAACTTTTTTTTATGGTCAATCCACTTAAATTTGTAAAAACTAACAAGTTAACTTCCTCATGTTGTCCCAACACAAATCGATTGTTTGGAAAATAACATTTTTACAGTGTTATTCCAGCATAATAATCAAGAGACTTCATCTGCCTATGCATCTACCATAGCTGCAGCAGGCAGAGTGATATTATTTAGTGCTGTTAACTAGTTACCTAGCATGGGACTATTTTCAGGTGCTGCGTAATATCATTGTAAATAAGGAATAAACATCTTTAGGGCTTTATTCTGCAAAAGCAACTGGCCAAATATACATTATCCTGCTTATTACACAGCTACCTGCCAAAGAAGTAAACAATTAAAAACAAAACTTTGATCTGTGCTTTAATAAGCTACTAACTTTTTATTAAATGTAAAGCTTGTAGAAAGAAAAATGCATGGATGCAGCCGGTATTAACCTACTTGTATTATTTATGTAATAAAGTGACAAGATTGCACCAAACAATCAAGAATATAAAATATAAACCTATTTTCCAAAGATCAAGATGAGGCTGTGTTATTAGTTTTATTGGTTGTTATCTGAGAATAACATACCTTGGAATGTTGTGATTGGCCAATTAGGATCAAGTATTCCAGAGTGCGTAATAATTACTAATAACTAGGGCCAGACAGAATCTGTGTACTTGTTTTCTTTGCAGAATTTTGCTTAATAAATAAATAAAATCAGTAAATTTCTGCAGAATAATTAGTATATTAGTATAATAAAGTATAGTAGCTGAAAACGTAATAAATAAAATAAATAAATAAATAAAAATAAATACTAATTCAATCAATTAGGACCACTTGTTTGATAAACAACTCTAGTAGCTCTCTCATATAATACATCCTGTAAAAGACAAAAAATATTAATTTCAAAATTGAATTGTACACAAACAATCTAAACATTTGCATATTATGCAAATGTAAACATTTACACGGTAATATACTGTATATTAGGGCTGCACAATGTATCGTTTCAGCATCAATATCGCAATGTGTGCATCTGCATTAGTCACATCGCAAAGATATGAAATGCTGAGTTGACTTTGCAGAGTAATTTTTACATTTACATATACAAAACCATAATGCATGCACTGCATGCATTGATTGCATGATTTCACTTTTTGTCTTTGCTTTGTTGCATTTATCTACGCTTGTAGTTTGTTTATTACATGTTATGCATGATTCACTGCCCTACAGAATCATCCCAGTCAATCAAAGTTAACACTTTAGGGATCAATTCTCACTATTAACTAGTATGCAGGTTGTTGAGTTATTGACTGCTTATTAGTACTTATAAAGCACATATTCTGTATGATCTTATTCTGCATCCTTAATCCTACCCAATACAAAAAATACCTTAATAGCTGTAATTAAGGAGCAAATTAGGAGTTTATTGAAGCAAAAGTCTAAATTGTTTGCTAAGAGAGAGAACTAAACCTTAAAATAAAGTGTGACCAAAAATTATTTCCAAGTATAACAAAGTATATCGCAATATATATTGCATAAAAACTAAATATCGCAATGTCAGATTTTTCCAATATCGTCCAGCCCTAATATATCTTTATTCAATAATATAAGAAAATGGATAGAATGACAGGGTCATATATTTGAGGGGACAGATCACACGTGGGTCTACTAATAAAAATATATTTTGTTTGAAGAAAAAAAAAGCTAAATAAATGTTTTTTTACAATCATTCTCAGGAATTTTGAGCGCAATGTAAAGTTTTTTGTGTGATACTAACTCTAGTCCAAAGATAAAAACATTAATCTGGACTGCAGGTGGTTTGTGACCCAGTTACAGCAGCTGGCAGAGTTCATAAATACTTCCTATTTCATCTGAGGCCAGAGGATCAGTATTGTTTTGATATTACGTGTAGTTTTGTTCTTTAGGTCTGCCACATGCTATAGATTTGCATTGACCTGTAAAATCCTGTCTAGTCATGTCAGAACATTGCTTTTCATTTTCACTTATGTAAGAGCGTTTCATTTTACATGACAGGTACTGTAGTGTTGTTTGCATATCTAAATGAAAGGCATGTGGTCGTTCATTTTTGAGTTTTGTATTTGCCCTGGGTTGTGTGTGTGTATGCGTATTATATAAGAGTGGACATACCACTTAGTTCTTGCAGATGGTCATTTTACAAGTACTGTCAGACGCAAATGATACTGGACCAAATGAATCGTGACCTTCAGATGAATTTATTGACTGTTTTGTGGAGTTGTTTGGCCTGGACGTGTAGTTTTGCTTTGCAGAAGGTATTTTTGGTTTATGAATTTGTGGAGGGGTTGTTGAGAAAGTACATGTGTATTAATGTTTGTTTGGAAGCAAGAATGAATGGTCCTCTTCTACTAGGGTGGGCTATGTATTTTTCTATACATTATTGGTCATTTTATGGCTATTTAAAATTAAGCAAAACTACGGAAATTGCAGCTAGTATACGTTTTTGACCAATGTCTTCATTTTATATCAGTTTGTTATGTCATTATTGGTTTAGAAATTTCAATTGCTATATTATTTTTTATAATTTACAGATGAGTATGTAAGATTTAAAACTTAAAGAGAACCTATTAGGCCCCTTTTTACAAGATGTAAAATAAGTTTCTATTGTCCTAATGCTGCGTTCTCACCAGATGCGAATGAAGCGTCAAGCGCGAGTGATTTACATTTTAAGTCAACACAAAGACTCGAATAGACATCCCGCTGTGCAATTTGTGTGAATGAGGCAGCACAAATGATGCTCCACAATCTAAAATGCAACTGTGTGATATGATTATTTATTGCTGCATAAAATTGATTCATTCATTCAAAATGACTGATTCTTTTAGAAATTAAAAAAACCCATGCTTCCTGTTGATTAGTGAGTCATTTATTAGTTTTAAAACAGTTTCATTCAGGAACTCTTTTTTACCCCCACTAAGTGAGTGACTTGTTTAATAATGTCTTACAAATTATTTAAGCAACAAATAAGACCACAAATAAGGCACAAAAGCTGTCACTGCGGTGATATCAGTTTTTAAAAGGACTGTGATTGTCCTTAATAGGCCTGTATTGGCTCAAATTGGTGTGAATGAGGTGGCACAAATTATGCGATTCGCGCAAAATCTGCGCATGTTGAGTGTTTTGTGCGTTTGAAGCGCTTAAATCGTGAATCGCTTGAGTTGAAATATCTGAACTTCAGCAGACATTCACGCTAAGTAAACATGTTAAGTAAAAAAAAGGGTTAATTTGACGTGTGAATGAAGCGAATTTGACGCGCAAATAAAGCGAGTAAACTCTAAATGTTCACGCATCTACTTACGTGCAAATAGCGCGATTTATTTGCACGTGCCGTGTTTTGCCACATTAGAATCCTTTAAGTATAAAAAGGGTTCATTTGACGTGTGAATGAAGCGAATTTGACGCGCAAATAAAGCGAATAAACTCAAAATGTTCACGCATCTACTTACACGCAAATAGCGCGATTTATTTGCACGTGCTGTGTCTGGTGTGAACACAGCTTTAGAGTGTTAATGCCAAGTTTTAGCTCAAAATACCCTGCAAATAATGTTTTTATAACTGTTTGAAACTGCCCCATTTAGGCTTTGATTCAAATTGTGCCATTTTAGTGACTGACGCTTTAAATTCAAATAAGATTTCGCTCCCAGCCCTCTTTTCAATTGAGGGCAGAGCTACAAATGTCAATGAGTTTGCATAGCAGCAGATTTAAAAAAGGACTAACGTTATCTCAATGAAAAATTGCAAATGTCAAAAGCAGTAGCTCAGAAGAAGGAAGTCTATGTAGATTAAGATGTCCATTTGTGGATCCTAAAACTCAACATTTATAACACCTTTTATTTGTTGACATTATCTTTGGCAGGTATGGTGCATAGACTAATGGCGGATGACAGCTTCTCACTCAGGGCTGTCTATGCTAATGACGGAGCGATCGTCACTAATGGGTGTGGCTTTCCCCCTCTGATGACATGTACAATGGGAGAATCAGAGTGTTTCTGCAGAACAAGTGTTATTATAAACAAGTGTGATTATAAAACAGAATCCATTGATTTTTACTATTAGAGGCTGGCTATATTCACACAAATCTATGTTAAAATCCCTTATAAAAGTGATTTTTTGCATAATACATAGGTCCCCTTTAAGTAGCAAAAGCTATTGGAGTATTAGAGAGAACTTAATTTCACAAGTCAGTTCAAAATCTCTGTTTGTGCAATGTGAAGTGCATAGTGTTTCTTTACAAAGTGACAGCTCCAACTATGGGCCTGGCATGCATAATAAAGCATTTTTAGTTACTTTGGCAGATCAGTGCAAACAAGGATTATTGTTGTGTAAACTTAGTATTTGCCAAACATACTGTGAGGTGCTATTTACTATATGGCTAAATAATTTTTATACCAGTCACACTGTATGTTGCTGTCTTTATACCCAAATCAGTGCCTGACATTAAAATATTACTACTACACAATCTGAAATGCAACTGTGTGATGATATGATTATTTATTGCTGCATAAAATTGATTGAGTCATTCAAAATGACTGATTCTTTTAGAAATTAAAACCCCCCATGCTTCCTGTTGATTAGTGAGTCATTTATTAGTTTCAAATACAGTTTCATTCATTCTCTGTTTTTTCCCCACTAAGTGAGTGACTTGTTTAATAATGTCTTACACATTATTAAAACAACAAATAAGACCACAAATAAGGCACAAAAGCTGTCACTGCGGTGATATCAGTTTTTAAAAGGATTGTGATTGCCCTTAATGGGCCTATAGACCATTTCAATATGGTAATGTCATTGGCCCTTGAACATTTCCTGCTTGTTATCATACTATATTATAACTTTAACAAGAGGTAATTCAATCATATTTTCACGTTAAAACAGCTATCATAACTGTATTTATCAATATGTGGACCTTTTTGGATTTTTGGAAGCTATGGAAATTAAAAATGTAAAACAGGAAATACGTTAGGACAATTGTTATTGTTTACATTCCTTAAAATGGTCTATATTGGCACCTTGAAGGTACACTTTTGTGGTGCTTTTCAGGTACTAGTATACATTTGGCAACAAGACAGTGACAGCTTTTGTACTTTTTGAGAGTGTAATGTCATATACAATCAATTTTATTAGCTCTATTACAGTCAGTCTAACATTTCCTTCAGTACTGTAAAATACATTTTTATAAACTTTCAGATAGGGCTGGGCGATTTGGCCTAAAATCAAAATCTCGATTAATTGAATATTTTAACTCTATTACAACTAATGAACGGTTATTTGATTTATTTGTTTTATTTTTTTGCCCTCATTGTTCACTGACAGGTTTTGTACAGTAAATATGTGAGAGGTTTTTGAATGAAGGGTGCATTACTTGATTTTAAAATAACTGAAGGAAACACACACTATCTACTATCTGGGATTATTTATTGAACATCAATGTTGAACAACTGAAATGAAAACAGATATTGTCCAAATCGAACAGTCACTTTTTTCTTATTAAAAAGTGAAAATCAATAACTTGCACTTCTGGAAACAAAATAAATTATTTTCGATGTTTTTCATATTCAAAGTAGAAAATAAGCAGCATCTCTTCTAAATAAAATAACTCTTGTATATCCTGTAAATAATATTTTAAACGGTGCATTTCTTGCATCTTCTGTAAACAAATATTTCTTTAAGTATTTTTTAAGGGTTTTCACCTTTTTTTTTATTAATAGGACAGTGGAGATGTACAGAGGAAAGTGTGGGGAGTAGAGATAGGGGAAGGATCGGCAAAGGACCTTGAGCTGGGAATCGAACTCGGGTCACCGCGAGCACCTCGGTGCTATGGGTCGAAGCACTAACCACTAGGCTATTGTCGCCGAATGCAAATCATCGTCAATGTAGTGCAAATTAAGGCTCATGAATGGGTCTATCATCTTACTTGACCAGAGATCAGATGTGGCAGCAAAGTGGCCGCAGAAGTAGAAATAAAGGCTTAACCTAGCAGGTCACGTAAATCCACATGTGGTAGGAAAGTTATAGAAAAAAATTGACCTGGAAAAATTTGATCGATTATGGGTTCTGAATGACGATTTCGATTAAACGGCCAGCCCTACTTTCAGATATTCATAATAGTGCTGCACATTAGCATCGATATCGCAACGTGCACATCTATAATAGTCACATCACGATGTGCAATGTTGCGATGTCTTAGAAAGATTTGTGGAGTCACTGCAGAGTTTAACCATAATAGATGGAAAGTTTATGGTCTGCAAGGCCTGTGACTGAGAAGTTGTAGCCGTATGTAAATCTCATAAAGAATAATTTTATTGAATCATTTATACAATGAAAACTTTACAGTGTTATTTTACATTTGATTATTCAATTTATTTCCCTGAATACGGCTGCACTCCCCAGAAAATCATAAAGCACTGTTTGTTTCACTTTTATCTTTGCTCTATTGTATTCATCTTGTAATTTGTTTATTATATTTCATGAATGATTCACTCCACTACACAATCATCTCAATCACCCAAACTAAAGAATTCTTTCCAAAAAGAGATACTCAAAGTCATCTGGTCAAATTATATCGAAAAAAAACATTGTAATGTCAGATTTTTTTAAGTATCGTGCAGCCCTAAATAATGAGAAAAATAACTTGTGCTGTAGTTTTTATGCTATATTTCCACCAAAGGTCTTTTAATTCTACACCAGGTACCACGTATCCATCTGATGTCGACACTAAACATCCAAGTGAAACGTGGACGGGGACGTTTTGGAGCGGTTTGTTCTCAAAACTCATACTCTCATCATAATTACACCCTTGCAGATGAGCATACGCTGCTTGAGGCTGATGTGTATCGTCATTTTCTGCTGTCTGTCTGACAGTCATGACTCAATCCATCAGCCTGGCGGCACTGAGCTGCTTCCAGCCTTCACATAAATCGCTCAGAGAGGCGGACAGAGAGAGAACGAAGCAGAGAGAGCAGAAACAAAAGAGAGGAGGACGGAAACAAAAGCCTCTGTGATCCGCTGACACCCTCGAGGCCTTTGGAGGGAGGGTGAGAAAGTCGAAGAAGGGAATAAGAGAAAGGGAGGAGGAGGAAGTAGGAGAGAAATAAAGAAGAAGGGTGGGGAAAGAGGATCGGGGGCACAATGCAAGTTTTGTTGCTTCTTGCTTATCATGTGATGGTTGTTCTCCTGAATGCTGAGACACTGGAAGTCCAGTCAGGAAAATGAGAGGGATGAGTCAGCACAGGGTCATCGCCACAGCAGGCCAACAAAACAATGTGACCCCCAAATATCTGGCCTGCATAGACCATGATGGCTTTGAGTGCTCCTAAATAGCCAGCCCATGACCATTCTGAATCTATGCTTCCATTATTGTCCTTTCCAGTTTAACCACTGTACATTTCACTGGACTTTAGCTAGATAGACAGACAGATTCTTAATTTTTCAGAGACTTGATCTGACCCTAATTTTGTGGTCATATCTAGGGCCAGAAAGAATCTGCCTACATGTTTTGATATTTCTGCACTACATTTTGTAAGAAAAACAAACAACTGCAGATTTATACAGAATGATTTTGGGAATGTTGTAATTAAATACTTAAAACATGAAACAAGGACCAGGGTGGGCCAAGTCGGAACACTTACATGGGTCCCCCGGGTTCTGCACTGGTTGGGAAAATTCCAAATTGAACCAAAACAATTCATTACAATTGGCTTAAGATCTCCAGGTTGGAGGAAAGTCCTTACCCCAGGTGGAAAAGTTCAAGTATCTCAGGGTTTTGTTCACGAGTTAGGGAAGGATGGAACGTGAGATTGACAGGCGCTTTGGTGCAGCGGCAGCAGTAATGCGGTCGATGTACCGGTTCGTCATGGTGAAGAAGGAACTAAGCCGAAAGGCAAAGCTTTCGATTTACCGGTCAATCTACGCTCCTACTCTCACCTATGGTCATGAGCTTTGGGTCATGACCGAAAGGACAAGATCTCGGATACAAGCGGCTGAAATGAGTTTCCTTCGAAGGGTTGCAAGGCCCACTCTTATAGATGGGGTGAGGAGCTCTAACACTCGGGAGGAGCTCGGAGTAGAGTGGCTGCTCCTCCATCGAGAGAAGTCAGCTGAGGTGGCTCGGGCATCTGTTTCGGATGCCTCCTGGACGCCTTCCTAGGGAGGTGTTCCAGGCATGTCCCACCGGGAGGAGGCCTCGGGGAAGACCCAGGACACGCTGGAGGGACTATGTCTCTCGGCTGGCCTGGGAACGCCTCAAGATCCCCCCGGAGGAGCTGAAGGAAGTGTCTGGGGAGAGGGAAGTCTGGGGTTCTCTCCCAAGACTGCTACCCCCGCGACCCGGCCCCAGAAAAGCGGCAGAAAATGAATGAATGAATAAATGAATGAATGAATGAATGAATGGCTTCAGATTGGCAAGCAAAATTTGGGACATTGCAACCTGCAGAACCTGGGAATTATAAAAAAAACATGAAACAAATTATAATTACTTACAAATTAATTTAACTTCAATTTAAGGTTTATGGTGCAAAACCAATTAGATCCATTTGTTTGGTATTGTTCTGTGCATAACCACCGTTTTTTTGCATTCATGTGTTCAAGAAAGGGATCCATTTATATCCTTTTAATTAGGGAAGAAAACATACTCTTTTGTGCTGACCAAATTTCTAAATGCATCTCCTTCTAGGGTCACATAGGGCCAAACGGAATCTGCGCACAGAAATATGCAATTTCCACAGATATTTTAGCCCATTGTTGAGCCCATTTATTTATTTGTTTTGTAAATGTGTGTAAATATTTATTTTTATATTCATTTTAGTAATTTTATTAGCTAATATTGTAAATATTAGCTATTAATGTGAAGTAATATTTTCAGTTTTAGTAGATATAATAGATGAGAGACTTGCTTTGTTTACCAAACATATTGATCTAATTGGATTTGCATTGTAAACCTTAAATTGAAGTTAAATTAATTTGAAAGAAATAAGATTTTATTGAATGTTTATGTATTTAGTTACAACTTTTCCAAAATCATTCCGCATAGATTTTGCAGGGTTGTTTTTTAAGCAAGAAATGTCCACATGGTCTGCCTGGCCCTAGCTATGACTACCACATTGGGGCCAGACCTTCAGAATGCTCTTTACTGGTATGCTAAATCTTTACTAGCTGATCAGACTTTCAGTGTTTATTAACTGGCAGATCAAGTCTGTGAAAAATTGAGAGTCTGTCTGTCTATATAGCTAGCAACTAGCCAAGAACATGCTAAAAACATGTACAGTCATACAAACTGCATAATAAAAGATGCATAATAATAATACATCTAAAACTTTAAAACCTTGTCAGGGAAATGCTAATTCGTGCTTCCAATGTATTAAAAGTCCTAAAAACATGCTAGCAACAGCTAATATGTTAGTTATGTGTTGAAACGTTAGTTAAAATGTTAATTAATGCTAACAATGTGTTAACCATTCTAGCAACTAGCAAACTGGTAATTTGTTATAGTATTATGAAACATTCTTAAAACATGTTTTTGTATTTTGTTAGCATATTTTAGCAGCAATCTACTCATGTTAACATTTCATTTTGAATGTGTGTAGAAACATTAACAACATGCAAATTCATGTTAACGGCACATGTTTGCATGTTAGACATGTTAGCAACATGTTATTTCGTACTTTAAGAAAAACCGTGCTAGCAATATATACATGTTGCCATTTTTTGTCTACAGGTGCACACTAGTAATGTATTTTTAAGGCTGTTTTTAAAAATGTGGCTTAAATAGCCTAATTTAGCCAACGTCTAGTCCTGGCTTAAGCTAAGTCCTGTTTGTGAAACTGGGCCTCAGTGTTTATTAACCAGAAGATCAAGTCTCTGAAAAATCGAGTGTCTGTCTGTCTATCTAGCTAGCAACTAGCCTAGAACATGCTGAAACATATACAGTCATGTTTACAGCATGATAAAACATGTTTAGAACATGGAAAAGAATAGCATTCTGTAATAATACAGCTAAAGCTTTAAAACCTTGTTAGGGAAATGCTAATTCATACTTCCAATGTATTAAAAGTCCTAAAAACATGCTAGCAACAGCTAATATGTTAGTTACACGTTGAAATGTTTGTTGAAAGGTTAATTTATGCTAACAATGTATTGACCATGCTAGCAACCAGCAAAATGTTCATTTATGTTGCATGAAAAACATTCTAGTAATTAAGAGTTAATATGTTTGTTACATATGCAGCGATCTAATAGTGTTAAAGTTAATGTTAAACGTGTAGAAACATTAACAACATGCAAATTCATGTTAACGACACGTTTGGTAGACACGTTAGCAACATGTTTATTCATAGTTTTTAGTAAAACATGTTAGCAAAATTCTAACTCATGTTAGCAAATATTGAGAAAGAAATGTTAACGTTAAAACAAGATAAAAAACATGATAGCAAAATAGAAACATGCGAGAAACATTAATAAACATGCAAATTCATGTTAAGGACACGTTTGCACGTTAGACATGTTAGCAACATGTTAATTCATACTTTAAGCTAAACCATGCTAGCAACATGTACAACATGTTAGCAAACATATAAGTCCTGTTAGCAATGTTGGCAAATGTTGAAAATGAAATGTTAATGTTAAAACGACATAGAAAAATGATAGCAACGTAGAAACATTAATAAACATGCAAATTCATGTTAAGGACATGTTTGCATGTTCTACACGTTAGCAACCTGTTAATTTATACTTTAAGCTAAACCATGCTAGCAACATGTACAATCTAACTCATATTAGCTATGTTGGCAAATGTTGAGAAAGTAATGTCAATGTTAGAACAAGATAGAAACATGATAGCAACATAGAAACATGATAGAAACATATTAATAAACATGCAAATTAATGTTAAGGACACGTTTGCATGTTCGACACGTTAGCAACATGTTAATTCATACTTTAAGCTAAACATGCTAGCAACATGTACAATCTAACTCATATCAGCATTGTTAGCAAATGTTGAAAAAGAAATGTCAATGTTAAAACAAGATAGAAACATGATAGCAACATAGAAACATGATAGAAACATATTAATAAACATACAAATTCATGTTATTGACGTTTGCATGTTCGACACGTTAGCAACATGTTAATTTATACTTTAAGCTAAACCATGCTAGCAACATGTACAGTCTAACTCATATTAGCAATGTTAACAAATGTTGAGAAAGAAATGTCAATGTTAAAACAAGATAGAAACATGATAGCAACATACAAACATGATAGAAACATATTAATAAACATGCAAATTCATGTTAATGACGTTTGCAACATGTTAATTCATACTTTAAGCTAAACATGCTAGCAACATGTACAATCTAACTCATTAGCAATGTTAGCGAATGTTGAGAAAGAAATGTCAATGTTAAAACAAGATAGAAACATGATAGCAACATAGAAACATGCGAGAAACATATTAATAAACATGCAAATTCATGTTAATGACGTTTGCAACATGTTAATTCATACTTTAAGCTAAACATGCTAGCAACATGTACAATCTAACTCATTAGCAATGTTAGCGAATGTTGAGAAAGAAATGTCAATGTTAAAACAAGATAGAAACATGATAGCAACATAGAAACATGCGAGAAACATATTAATAAACATACAAATTCATGTTAATGACGTTTGCATGTTCGACACGTTAGCAACATGTTAATTTATACTTTAAGCTAAACCATGCTAGCAACATGTACAGTCTAACTCATATTAGCAATGTTAGCAAATGTTGAGAAAGAAATGTCAATGTTAAAACAAGATAGAAACATGATAGCAATATAGAAACATGCGAGAAACATATTAATAAACATGCAAATTCATTTTAATGACATGTTTGCATGTTCGACACGTTAGCAACATGTTAATTCATACTTTAAGCTAAACATGCTAGCAGCATGTACAATCTAACTCATATTAGCAATGTTAGCAAATGTTGAGAAAGAAATGTCAATGTTAAAACAAGATAGAAACATGATAGCAACATAGAAACATGCGAGAAACATATTAATAAACATACAAATTCATGTTAATGACGTTTGCATGTTCGACACGTTAGCAACATGTTAATTTATACTTTAAGCTAAACCATGCTAGCAACATGTACAGTCTAACTCATATTAGCTATGTTAACAAATGTTGAGAAAGAAATGTCAATGTTAAAACAAGATAGAAACATGATAGCAATATAGAAACATGCGAGAAACATATTAATAAACATGCAAATTCATTTTAATGACATGTTTGCATGTTCGACACGTTAGCAACATGTTAATTCATACTTTAAGCTAAACATGCTAGCAACATGTACAATCTAACTCATATTAGCAATGTTAGCAAATGTTGAGAAAGAAATGTCAATGTTAAAACAAGATAGAAACATGATAGCAACATAGAAACTTGATAGAAACATCAATAAACATGCAAATTCATGTTAATGACATGTTTGCATGTTCGACACGTTAGCAACATGTTAATTCATACTTTAAGCTAAACAACGTGTACTAGCATGCTAGCAACATGTACAACATGTTAGCAAAAATCTAACTCATGTCAGCAATGTTAGCAATAAGATAGAGACATGATAGCAACACGCTAAAACAATTGAACTTTTTATTAGAGTAAATTCCCCTTCATCTTCAACAACTTGTCTTCTTCCCAGTGGACAAAATGAAGTCTCGCCCTACATTTTACATTCCTTTTAACAGTATGCTGACTCGAAGGAAGCCCTGAATAATTATGCTTCATCACAGTGTAGTTTCCCCTGACCACTATTGCCTATTTAGCATTCAGTCTTTGTGTTTGCTTCAGTGCTCCCCTGATGTCTTATTTTCAATGGCCAGTAATGATATCTAAAGAGATGTTGCAGTGTAATTATGCTTTATCACACAAAAGCAGAACACAGCTGTCAGCTCATTATGGTTTTGTGGACAAACTGTTTACTTATATAGAGAGTGACAACCTCATACTGCAAATGATGTGAATGCTCCAAATGTTCAGGACAGTGAGAGTGATTTGAAGAGTGTTTAGTTGATGTGTGCTGCCTAAATAGAGCCACAGTCAACAGTTAGTTGTTTGACAAGTCATTGACATGCGGATGACAGGCATGTGTGCTTGGCTTGTTTGTTTGTACTTGTCTGTCATCAGACTTTCACATGAAATGCCAATTTATGACAGAAATGAGATATTAGAAGAATTTCTATTGGATCATATATTAGTGAATGGAATTAAGGCTGCTAAAAACTCAGATTTTTTTTTTCTGGAATAAATAATATTTATTTAAATACATTTTTCTATTACATCTACACTGTATTTTTTATGTTTGTTTTTAAAAATATTTAAAAGAGTAGGTAGTTTAAATATATTTCATTTATTATTTATTCAGTTAATTGTTTAAGTTAACATCCCTGGTTGAAAACCCCGGTTTTGTTTATAAGGTTTGTTAATTGTCTCATGATAATTTATATAGAGCTTACATTAATTTTGAAATTATTGTAAAGTTATAAGGACTAGTATAAAGTAGGGCTGTCAATTGATTAAAAAAATTAACTAATTAATCACACTTTTTTTTTGTAATTAATCATGATTAATCGCCATATTTATTACAGAAATAAAAACACAGGCATGTAAGTGCCATTTGTATTTCAAAACAATCAATGCCAATAACAAACAAAAATGATTTCCATGTTGTATTCTAAGTGGACTACAAAAAAATCCAAAATACAGGCATTGCAAATATGGAAAATTATAATAATAATAAAGTATTGAATACAAACAATTGTACTCATTGTAAAGTTGTATTGTGAGTTGAGAATATTAATTATAAAGTAGAAACAATTTGGCTTAGTCCTTCTTAACATTTAGCCAGTTGCTTAGACAGTCCGGTTTATTGACATTATCAGGGGACAATGTGGCCAAGGGGTACATCAAAGGCACGTACCAAAGACTATGGACTTCTTACAGGGACTTTGGTCACGCAATCTCCAAACATTTAATTCTAAACAGCTTTGAGAGATACGAACACCGAACAGACTATAGAATACATATAGAAAGAGACTTTGGACACCGTCAGCGATGTCAGGGCGTTTGCTCTTGTTTCTAGCAAACACACACACACACACACACACACAGACACAACACGCGCAATACACCGCACTCAGTGAGCGACTCCTCAACCTCCTCAGCGATTCATCAACACGCACGATCGCGTTCATCAAATTTGCTTAAACTAAGCATTCTAAAGTGTGGCTGTATTTTACAAGCAAGTATTCTGACACAGCAACGTGAAGCAGACGCTTTACAAAAGTTGCGTGTAGGGGGGAAACGCGCCAAACTTAATGAAACATTTGAGGGCGCATGGAATCAACTTAAAGGCAGAGGAATGGGCTGTCTTTGACAGCTTGCGACATCATCTGGCACTTTCACTGAGTACATTTACATAGACATCAATACTCCGATAATACTCTGATTAAGTGTCTACCATGTAAGCAGCGATTTTTGATTACCTTAAAGGACCACCTGAGTCACGAAATGCAAAGGTTTTTCTTTCCGTTCGCCATGCGGTATCAAATTCCATTAAAACGACACTCTTCCAGCAGTCCTTACTTCATATTTTCATCCAATAATTTTCACGGGGCATGAATAATATGTTGCTGAATGAAAGTGAACTGCTGAACTGCAGTTAAAGTCTAAAGATTAAAAATTAAACACCTGAAATTGCATGAAACTGGAGGAAACGCTGGATAGCCTGGTGATGTGACATTAATTGTTTTATACTGAAACTTTCCTTCTAAAAGAGCTTCCTTGGTCTTATCCATATTTCTTTGCACGTTAAACACACGTCGGCCACAACAGGAAATAAAAAACTGCAACTGCGTTAATTGCGTTAATTTTTTTTAACGCGTTAAATAATTCAAATTAATCGCATGCGTTAACACGCTAATTTTGACAACTCTAGTATAAAGATTCTAACTACTTTGGGGAACTCGAGTCTTATACTCAACAATACTGCATTTATTGGTTTAAAAAATCCATTACATACACACTGAAAAAATGCAGTATATAATGATATAATGATGTAATATTATATAATATAATAATATTTTTACAATGAAAAATAAATAAATTTTTAAATTGCATTTTAATTTATTGAAATATTTATTTCTGAAGTGACATTGCTGAATTTTCAGAAGTCATCATTCCAGCTTTACTCCCAACAAAACGAAATCGAAATTGATTGGTATATCTGCTTGTTGCTCTAACTCTTTCTGTTCTGTATGGGTTGCACATCTAAAGATCAAATCTAAAAGCAAAATTCATGTAGTTTGCCAGTATGTTCAGTCAAATTAACAAGAACCATCTCTACCCTGTTATGACAGCAGCTCAGCTTCTCTGCACACATTACTAGCTGTACTCCTGTCTTTTCCAAGCACTGCATTTTCTAGCTCATTACTGGTGCCATAGTATATCAGAATAAAAGTGAGCTTCACATTTCTGTGTGTTTAAGTGCATGTGAGGTTAATTACTGAAGCACCTGAAATCACAGACCTGAAGCACCTGTCATAAGTGCTGGTGAGATGGGTTGTATAACATGCAAAATTTAGCCGCAGAAGATTGAAGATTTGCAGTCATACACTAGTTCATTCACAGAGGGTTTTGTTATCATCTGGAGAGTATGAGCATAGTCATATATTTATCACAAATGCTCGTAAAAGGATCGTTCTCCCCAAAAATGAAAAATGACTCACCCTTGAATGGTTTCATGCTTTTATGAGTTTGATTTTACTGTTAAACACAAAAGAAGATGTTTTGAAAAATGTTAGAATCCGGTAACCATTGACTTCCATTTTAGGAAAAACACTACTGTGGAAGTCAGCGCTTACCGTTTTTCAACATTTTTCATTCATTCATTTTCTTTTTGGCTTAGTCCTTGTATTCATCAGGGTTCGCCACAGTGGAATGAACCGCCAACTTATCCAGCATATGTTTTACGCAGTGGATGGCCTTCCAGCTGCAACCCATCACAGGGGAACATCCATACACACTCATACACTACGGACAATTTAGCTTACCCAATTCAGCTATAGCGCATAGTCTTTCAACTTGTGGGGGAAATCGGAGCACCCGGAGGAAACCCACACGAACGCAGGGAGAACATGCAAACTCCACACAGAAATGCCAACTGACCCAGCCAAAGCTCGAACCAGCGACCTTCTTGCTGTGAGGCAATTGTGCTACCCACTGCGCCACCGTGACACCCCTCAACATTTTTCAAAATAACTTATTTTGTGTTCAACAGAAAAAAGAAAGTATACAGGTTTGTGTACAGCTATGTACACAAACCTCAGTTTTTTTTCTCAGTTTTTCTTGATTTGAAAGTCATTTAAAGATCCAGTAATATTGTGAAGTATTATTTTTAATCTTTTTAGTCTATTTATTTATTTCTGAAATGACAAAGCTGGCTTTTCAGAAGTCATTACTCCAGCCTTGAGTGATATAGAATACCAAAAAACTCAACAATGTAAGAAAAGAAGTAAAAGTAAGATTAATTTATTCATTCATTTTTTTTTCTTTTCGGCTTAGTCCATTTATTATTCTGGGGTCGCCACAGCGGAATGGACCGCCAACTGCAAGCTGCAACCCATCACTGGGAAAAAGAAAAAGTAATATTGTATTATAATATAATTTATTCCTGATTCAGTTCTTTTCGATATTACACATAATAAGAATAATTCATTGACATCTCAATGTGCAAATTCGTAATAGTCCAAATGCATGATCTGCAATGTCAGTTGAGTTGCAGTTTAATAATCCCTTAAGAAATTTGAGTGGTGTTGACAAGGATCTACAATTCAGAACATTATGGAGTCATTGTAAAGTTTAACCATGATAGAGGGAACGTTTTTAATTAGTTTGTTTTGTTTCAAGTGATTTTTAAACCACTTGTCTATAAGGGATTATAACATTTGTAGTTTTCACAAAGATTAAATGTATTTTTTTTACAATTAAAACTATGTTTAACAAATCAAATATTATAACATTTGATAATTCAAGTTTTGTACTTGAATACCGTTAGACTCTCCAGAAACCATAAAACAATGTCCATTTCGTTTGTGCCTTTGCTTTATTTTATTTATGCTTGCAATTGCTATCATATATATACAGTTGAAGTCAGAATTATTAGCCCACCTTTGAATTTTCTTTCTTTTTTAAATATTTCCCAAATGATGTTTAACAGAGCAAGGAAATTTTCACAGTATGTCTGATAATATTTTTTCTTCTGGAGAAAGTCTTATTTGTTATATTTCGGCTAGAATAAAAGCAGTTTTTAATGTTTTGAACACCATTTTAAGGTCAAAATTATTAGCCCTCTTAAGCTATATTTTTCAATAGTCTACAGAACAAACAATCATTATACAATAACTTGCCTAATTACCCTAACCTGTCCAGTTAACCTAATTAACCTAGTTACGCCTTTAAATGTCACTTTAAGCTGTATTAAAGTGTCTTGAAAAATATCTAGTAAAATATTATTTACTGTCATCATGGCAAAGATGAAATAAATGAGTTATTAGAAATAAGTTATTAAAACTAATGTTTAGAAATGGGGGGGGGGGGGGTTCATTCTGACTTCACTTGTATATCACAGAAAAAAATAAATATTGCAGTGTCAGTTTTTTCCAACATTGTTTAGCTTTAGGTTAAATGTAGTATGTCTTTCATTCTAAATAAACCTCCTGCATCCTTTCTGCTCTCTGTCTTGCAGTCTGAGTGAGAGTTTCTTCATGGTGAAGGGAGCAGCTCTTTTTCTGCAGCAGGGCAGTTGTCCACAGGCTCAGAGAGCTCATCCTCACCACAAACATGCAGGTGAGTCTGTTCATGCACATCACAACATCTCTTCACAACACACACACTTGCATAAATGGTTTACGAGGACTCTCTTTAGGCATACTGTTTTTATATTGTATATAACCCCTCATTATTTGGCCTACCCCTAAACCCAACCCTTACAGGAAACCTGGGTCAAATTTAGAATGAACAATGACTTTTAGGCATTTTGAGTTATGAGGACACAAGTCATGTCCTTATAAACCACCATAATAGACTACAATTAGGTCAAACCTATGTCATTATACAATTTTGTCCTCGTAAGCCACATAAACAAGTACACACACACACAACATCCTCTGAGAAGTATTACATGTCATGTTACAGAATGTGTTTATTGTAAATTTCATATTAACAATTTAAAGCATGGTGCCACCACCACCCCAACTGTAATATTATTATTATTATGCGTTTGTCTTTTAGAAAAGCACATTTGACAGTAGCTTGAGTTGAGAGTAGCAGGTAATTATATCAAGGTAAATTTATGTAGTAGCAGTGCACTTTACTCTTATGGCTACATCTACACTAATCAGGATAAATTACAGGATAAATGTAGTCTAAAAACGCTCCATGTCCACACTACCATTTTCAATTCTTTTTGTCAGCCACACTAAAACCACTTAAATGCTTTCGTTCAGTACTGTGAATGTGGACAGACGTAAGACCATTTTACTTGCGTCATATCCGCCTGCCGTTTATTTACTTTCCATGTCTTTGAAACATCGTGGCGAAATGTCGCAGATGCTGTCTGCTTTTGTCGCTGAAGAAAAGCTCCCAGTAAACATTCCGTGTCATTTGAAGGAAGGCAATGTGGAACATATACACACTGACATTAAACTTTAACAAAGCTGTTAAAATGGACAGCATCCAGAACATCGTTTTTGATATGGCCACAGCCATATCACCCTGCAGCCCAAGACTTGTTACTCACTGAAACTAAGCAGGGCTGAGCTTGGTCAGTACCTGGACAGGAGACCACATGGGAAAACTAGGTTTCTGTTGGAAGTGGTGTTAGAGAGGCCAGCAGGTTTTTTGTTGAGTCCTAATACCCCAGTAAAGTGAAGGGGAGACTACACTGTCAGTGGGCGCTGTCTTTCGGATGAGGCATTAAACGGAGGTCCTGACTCTCTGTGATCATTAAAAATCCCATGGCACTTCTTGTAAAGAGTAGGGGTGTAACCCCGGTGTCCTGGCCAAATTCCCTCCATCGGCCTTTACCCTTCATGGCCTCCTAATTATCCCCAGCCACCAAATTGGCTCTATCACTGTCTCTCCACCCCACCTATAGCTGGTGTGTGGTGAGTGCACTGGCTCCGTTGTCCTGTGGCTGCCGTTGCATCATCCAAGTGGATGCTACACACTGGTGGTGGTGTGGAGAGACCCCCCTCATGATTGTGAAGCGCTTTGGGTGTATGGCCATACACGTCAAATGCGCTATATAAATACACATTACATTACATCTGCTTTACCATGTTAGCTGAATTGATCACATCACTTAAATGCGTCATCGTTTTCGAAAGCCTCTGTTTTTACAGTCTATACTGCAACACGAAAACAGCATTTTCAAATTAAGCCACCTTGGACTGCTATTTCAGAAAGATTCATTTTCATTTCCTAAAAGCGCTGCCTCAGTGTGGAAGAAAGCCAAAACGGAGAAAAAATTCTGCATTTTTTAAATAATTATTTTTAGAGTTTTTCACCTTTTATTAGGATAGGATAGTAAAGGAAAGCATTGGGAGCAGAGAGAAGGGAAGGGTCGGCATAGGACCTCAAGCCGGGAATCGAACTTAGGTCACCGTGAGCACTATGGTGCTATGTGTTGGCACACTTAACCACTAGGCTATTGATGTTGACAAAGTTTATGCATGTTTAAATGAAAAATACTTGTGTGGACATGGCATATGTTTGCCTTTGAAAACACTATTGTTTGGGCTTAATGAAGGGATTAGGCTATTAGTTTCCTGGTCTAGGTGGTCTATATGAAAAGCTACATGATACACAGTGTGTATGTGAAGAGTAGAACCATAACATATTTCAGATTTGCAAAAATGTCGACAGCATCCTCTAGTAGATTTGTCATCTAAATTGTGCAACAAATGTATCCGGAGCAATGTATTTTGCAAAAATTTAGGCTGATCCACATATTTTCAATGAGCCTGAGCTGGTTTCATTGGTGGAGTATATAATAAAGAGTGCTGTAACAATCTCAAACAGTGCTGTTTAGTGCGCATGTAACCAACTAATCCAGAGAAACACATTGACTAAAAACTCACACGACTCTGACTTTTGGTCTGAATCTTGATGATAAAGCTCTATTTGAGTTCAGCAATGTATTCAAATGTAACATAATGCCATCGCTTATAAGTTTTGCTCATCAGCAAAAATTGGTAGTGGCACCTGTGCAACCTGTTAAGAAAATAAAATGGCACTGGCAGGGAAAAAAGTTAATTTACTGACAGTCTGGAGTTCTGGTTAACTCTACAAGTTTGGTGGAAATGGTGGTTACTGTAGTAATTTGGTGTGGTTGACTGTGTTTACTGCTGCATGCTTCTGCGCTGAGACAGAACCTCAGGAATTGTGCAGCAGATGCTGTCGGGCTGATGGACAGACTCGCTGCTGGATAAGCATGTTCCAGACGGGTGTGTGTGTTTGTGTGTGTGTGTGAGTGTGTTTGTGTGTGGATTAGCCAGATTAGCAGTTCAGCTCAGCACATTGGGACTGTGAGAACATCACTTCTTAAGGGCAGGATGCACAGAATGGCACATCTATCTGTTTTATGTGCTTCCTGATGCTTTTAAGAGGTTTATGATGCACATATGTTTATAATATAAAATATTGAAGTTTAAATGTATAATAATTTTTTGTGTATATTATTTTAAACGTTGATTGTATATTATTACTGCAGTTATTGTTTATATAATTATTTATAAGTAAAATATTTTATATTATATTTTTTATTAATAGAATATGAATAGTTAATAATAATAATGATAATAATAATAATAATTATTATTATTATTAAAATCATCACATTTTTTTACCTCAGATTTTTAGGACAATTTGAACAGCCACTTTTATAGACATGCTTTTACATGCATTTAATATATCCATTATTGGTCAATGTAAACAATAAAACAATTATTACAGAACAAAAACAATTGTTTTTGGATTTTAGTTGTGAGGACAGGATTCACAAACCGCATTCAATGTCTGTAGATGTTTAAAAAAATCGAAGCCACTGCAATAAAAACCAGCATTTGTGCAACTGATCTGACACATTTAATCAATCAGCCAAGGAATGTCTCTTCACATTAACAATGCAAACTCTACTGCGCAACAACAGATGTCCCAGCCGTCAACCATTCAGTGTCTTTTAACACATGTGACACTCCGAATTTATTAAACATGCCAGATTAAGGGACGTGTTTACTGTTCAACAGAAGGGTGTACACTTGCTGCAGGGCGATTTCAGTTTATGAGAGAAACTAAACACCTTGCAGACACAACAAGCCTTCAGGCTTTAAGAGCAGACTCACTTCATGCTTTCAGACAGCTCGTCATATCACAGCAGGTTTACAGAGACTTTTTGATTTTTGTTATCATGGAGCATCTTTTTTGCTATATAGCTAATATTACGCTGCCATCTACAGCTATCTTTTCAAGTTCAGGTCAGGTTTCCATCCAAAAATTGGGATATTACATAAATATGACAAGTCTAAATTAAATATCAAATTTTTTGCATAAATTATTCTGATTAGGTTAAAGAAGTGCTGTATGAGTTAAAAATTTATCATTCTTCTAAACCAGATCTTAATCAAAATTGGACCCAAATCATCTTGATAGACTTTATTTTTCATAAAATATTAGACATTCAAGTTCTTTGTCCAGTTAGTCTGTTTTTTCCTCCATTTCCTGCATTTATTAGGTCTGGGTTTAAGCAAAAATATTATTAATTAAATATAAATATTTTATTATTATTATTATTATTATTATTAATTAGTTTGTTTATTTGATTTGATATTTTAAATATAAAAGTCTGATTACATTTATTTCATATTTCAGATAAAAATATTGTCATTTAGAGCCTTTTTGTTCTTCCATTCTACCTGTCCAGGAACTGCAGGTGCAAAATGGCAGTTTTTGCTAAAGCCTGGCACAAGCATATTTCTTTTTTAAGATGAGTGTATTGTTGTGCATGTCCCTGTCAAATAAACAACTTTAAATCCAAAAATGACAATTTGTCAGAATTATAAATGTTTTATTTTGGGAGTCATGGGAAATTATAGGAAAATTCATTCATTTTCCTTCGGCTTAGTCTCAACTTCAGAGGTCACCACAGCAGAATGAGCAACCAACTATTCCAGCATATGTTTTACGCAGCGGATGCTCTTCCAGCTTTAACCCTGAATTGAGAAACACCCATACACACTCATTCACGCATGCACACTACAGCCAATTTAGTTTATTCAATTAGCCTATCCTGCATGTCTTTGGACTGTGGGGGAAACCGGAGCACCCGGAGGAAACCCACGCCAACATGGGAAGAACTCCACACAGAAATGCCAACTGGCTTAGTCTGGACTCGAACCAGCGACCTTTTTGCTGTGAGGCGACAGTGCTAACCACTGCGCTACCCCCAATTATGGGAAAATGTGGTGCATTTTCTATGCTAATATTGAAAGATTCAATTAGAAAGACATGGTGTTGAACATTTTTAAGACAGCAGGTGTGTACAATTTTGCTGTGTATGAAGAAGTTGTGAATTGGCTTACATTGTTCTAAGATATTGGTAAACAAGACCCATTGAGATGGAAATATAATTATTTTTAACTGCATTATGGCATAAAGTATGTTTAAATGATTTAATTCCTTTAACATTTACTAAGTGTATTTGACCAAAAATGAGTAAAATGAGTAGTTTTAAAAGGAATTCTTTGAGTGTACAGAATGTAAATCCACAAGCTTATTTTACAGTCGAATCAGAGTTATTGCACTAAATATTGATTTCTGAAGTTGAATGTTGGTAAAGTGTTGGTGTTGTTTAAAAATGAACAGAAATGTCTGAAAACATGGCATTTTATGTTATTCTATTTGTAAAAAGTGCTCCAAATAACAGCATTTTTATTTTACATTAGAAGGAAATGTCATCAGTAGCTTACAGAATAAAAAAAAAATACTTTTAACTCAAAACACATAGCAACTGTATAATTCATAAGTCCTAAAGAAATTGATTTCAGATGGTCTCTCAATTTTTTCAATATATATATATATATATATATATATATATATATATATATATATATATATATATATATATATATATATATATATATATATATATTGTTCTTGTTGGAGTTTGGGTTTGACGTGTCAGATTTGAACGCATCAGTAGTGCTAATCACAAACAAGTTATTGCAGGTTTGACGAGCGCTTTTGTTTTTACATCCAGTCTGTCCTCAGGGGACAGGAGCTTCAAGCTTCTCTTGACTCATGATGAGTTTGCTGTAAAAGGAGCGAATAATAACTCCGCTGACCATCAGTCACAAGAGGAACAAGACAAAGACTTTCTAGAAAGTGACTTGCCCAGACTGTCTTGAAGATCTGGAATTGGATTACAAGAATTAGATTGTTTGAAACAAAGTACAATTGCATCACAGCACTAAAAGGTGAAGTAGTCAGCTGTCTGTGTTGAGAAACAGAGGATGTCTGAGATCAGCTGGATGATGTAAAGTTTCTCTTCTCTAAAGCAGTCGAGGTACAAAATGTTCTCTTACAGGGAGAATAAATCAGCAGTTTAACATTTATTCATGAGGCAAGTCCTTGATACTCATTCAGAATGCAAATCAAGTTCTAAAATGTCTTCTCATTGAGCACTGATGTCTTGGAATACAGCTGTGGAAAAAATTAGAGAAAAGAACATTTGAACATGTCTCTTAAAGATTATTAAAGCCACAGCCATATCACCCTGCAGCCCAAGACCGGTTACTCACTGAAGCTAAGCAGGGCTGCGCTTGGTCAGTACCTGGATGGGAGACCACATGGAAAAACTAGGTTGCTGTTGGAAGTGGTGTTAGAGAGGCCTGCAGGGGGCGCTCAACCTGTGGTCTGTGTGAGTCCTAATGCCCCAGTAAAAGTGAAGGGGACACTATACTGTCAGTGGGCGCCGTCTTTCGGATGAGACGTTAAACCGAGGTCCTGACTCTCTCTGGTCATTAAAAATCCCGTGGCACTTCTTGTAAAGAGTAGGGGTGTAACCCCGGTGTCCTGGCCAAAGTCCCTCAATTGGCACTTACCCATCATGGCCTCCTAATCATCCCCATCCACCGATTTGGCTCTATCACTGTCTCTTCACTCCACCTATAGCTGGTGTGTGGTGAGCGCACTGGCGCCGTTGTCCTGTGGCTGCCGTTGCATCATCCAAGTGGATGCTACACACTGGTGGTGGTGTGGAGGGACCCCCCTCATGATTGTGAAGCGCTTTGGGTGTATGGCCATACACAATAAATGCGCTATATAAATACACATTACATTACATTACATTACATATTAGTTAAATGTGTGAGTAAAATGTTACTTTTTTATGACCATCTGAAGACTTTTCAGTTTTAAATAGAAATATTATCTTGTTGTTGTTTTTTTTTCATAAAAATGAACAAAATTAGCCAAAAAACCTAAACAAAACACATTTTTTTATTCATTTTTATTGAAAATCAGGGTTATTCAAAATATTAAAAACAGTAAATAATAATTTCTTAATGCTTCTGAAGTTCTGAAGATCGTCTAAAAATAGATATAAACATTTCCGAAACCAAGCCGACGTTTTTGTTATTTTATGCTCAAAAAGTGCTCTACATGACAGAATTTTTATTGTAAATTATAGGAAGAAATGTTATTGTTTGCAGAACAAATAAAGCTTTACTCAAAACGCATAACAATAAATCATGAATACAGAACAATTGCTAGCGGCCTCTTGATGATTTCCTTATTTTAGTTCTGTTATGCTTTTATTATTTTTTAATTATCATCATTTGACGTCATCAGTCACCTCTATTTGCATTCTCCTGGCGCCGGGAGGCAGACGCTCTAAAATAGCATCAGCAGTGATCAGCAGTATTTAACACTGTCCAACCTCCTAAAGAAAGATACATTATAAAAAATAGCAGAAGAGGATTTGCACCTGTGCTGCTTGTTCTACTGGGTAAAGCAGAGTAAAGGAATGAGATAAAATAATAAAACACAAAGCCAATTAAAAAAAAAAAATCATATCATGAGGAATTACATTTTCATCAGTCTTTTGAGAGGAAATAGTTTTGTGTGCCTGGAAATGCCAAAGCTTGGGGTCAGTGCTATTTTTATTTTTCAAAAAGCAGTAATAAGTATTCTAATAACAGTTTTCTGTTTAAATATATTTTCAAATGTAGTTTATTTTGATCTTGGCAAAGCAAAATTTTCAGCAGCATCAAAAAATTAACATTCAAAAAATTAAGTTTGCTGTTTGTTCAAACTACTTATCTAAAATGCGGTGAAACTAAATTCTTGAGTTTTTTTTTTTTTGGACAACTCAATTGTTTTATTTTCAATCCATTGTAAAAAAACAATAAGCTAACTTAATTCCTTCATGCTGCACAAACACAAATCGAGTTGTGATTGTGTATATTTCAAAAATCATTTGAAAATTCTGATTTGGTACATACTGTAAAAAGTGATTAAACCCATTGTCTTCAAATTATTCAGTAAATGAGCTACTGTATGTGCATAATTATAAAAATGAAGTTCGTTGAAGTTAACATATCTAAGTTATAACAGAAATGCTTACATTTTTAAAGTAAAATCAACTTGTCATTTTTAAGGCAATGGGTTTACTCACTTTATTAAGTAAAGTAATTCTACACACATGAACACACGTTAATGTATAAAACACAAAATAAAGAAAGAAAAAAATATTAAAACCTTACACAGAAACGGACATTAATGTTATAAAAAGAATTTAGATATACAGAACTTCAAATAAATAGGGGGAAATAAAAAAATCACAATATATATAATAATGTTAAATAAAATTATATTAAAATATAAAGAACCTCGCAATATTAAAAATGAGTAGGCTATCTATAATATGTATTGTTTTGAATTTTATTGTGAAATATTTTTTTTTTATTATTAAATATATAAAATCTAAAGTTAATACCCAAATACTAAACACTGGCTCCTATAAACAACCATTTTTTTCATAGTATCAATGTTAAAAATTGCATTGCTTAAATGGTTAGTTCACTTAAAATTGAATATTATGTTATTAATTACGCTCTCTCTCTGTCTCTCTCTGAACAGTTTTATGCATCCATACTTGATAAAACTATTAGATTAAATCATACTGATCCAGACTTAGTAAAATAGAAAACAATAGTATACCTCTAATCTTATTATTAAAAAAAAACCTTTACCTCTTGAAAGATTGTCTTTTTGGCCTAAATCATGGTAGATTACATTTGTTTAAGACTTGCTGTTTGATATTTAGTTCGCGACTTCACATCTTATTTCAGTTTTAATCATACGGTTTCACATTATTACAAAATCCCTGACAAGTCACTATACCAGAAACATAATCAATGGAGAAAGCTGTTTGTCCAACTGTGCTCAGTCAGTAAGAATAATTATTAAACTAATAGCTCATCCAGAACTGCAGATGCTGTCCTAATTTACATATGCAGATATAAATGACTTTGTGTTTTCTTTGTACTTGCAGTGAATTGAGACTCAAAGGTTTTAGCCTGCAAATAGGTGCAACCTTAAAACCATCAAAATGTCATCCTCGTGACATGCAGCAATGTCCAGTTCATGAACAAATCCTTCTTGAGATGCTTCACAGAAGAAGTCTGAATGATTTGTTCATGAGTTTGACTGATCTTGAGCTAACAAGATTATCAGTGAAAATCAATAGTTAAATGCATCCTTTCTGTTTCTGCTACTGTATGGTTTGGGAAGACTTGCGTACCAACACTGATGATACGGACCATTATACTATTATTTTCACAATTTTTTTTTTCTTCTCTTTTTAAAGCTTGATTCTATCTCTAACTATTCATTTCACAATAGCTATATTGCCATCCTAAGGTGCGAATTAAACTTGTATGCAAATCTGGAATTTTGCATAAAATACTTGTTAATAAATAACTGTTTTCATTCAATGAGTCAAAGAAAACTAAATCGTCACTTCCTGATAAACTGGTGCCAAATATCAAAAAGAAAAAAGTATTTTGCTGCCTTTAGAAGGCCTTTTCGTGTATAAGAAATGACTTCCACCTCAGAAGATGAAATGCAATAAACTAGGGCTGCAACTAACCATTATTTTGATAATTGATTGGCCAATTATTTTTTTAGATTAATTAGATAAAACTAAATACTTTTTTTAGTGCTGGGCAAAGATTAATGCAAAATAAAAGTTTGTTTTGACATAATATGTGTGTGTGTGTGCATGTACGGTGTATTTTTATGTACACTGTAAAGCCTAACAGTGAGAATGACTAAATGTAATAAGTTAGTTTAACTTATACTTTTTTTTTTTACTGTTACCTTGACTCAATAAAAAAGAGTTATGGTAACTCATAAACTGATTTTTATTAAGCAGAGTTATAAATTAATTCATTGTTTTT
This sequence comes from Danio kyathit, assembly GCA_903798195.1. Taxonomy (NCBI): domain Eukaryota; kingdom Metazoa; phylum Chordata; class Actinopteri; order Cypriniformes; family Danionidae; genus Danio; species Danio kyathit. Next base: position 25,225,717 of record LR812523.1, read on the forward strand.
TTTGTGTTAACTCTAATGCTAGAAGCAATGCCAAACCATTTAAGTATAGTTGTTTGGACTTAATTTAAGTTTATTGAACTAATAGCGATTTTATAAATTAAAAAAGTTACTAATACTCTAAATGCTTGTCGATATCAACACAAATGATATATGTGTATGTGACTCAACATACAGTATATATACGTTTACAGTACTCAAACCATTTTGTTTCAAAACTTAAGTATATATATATATATATATATATATATATATATATATATATATATATATATATATATATATATATATATATATATATTAAGGTTTACAATGCAAATCCAATTAGAGCCATTTTTTGGTAAACAAAGTCTCATAATATATCTACTAAAAGACAGAAAATATTACTTTACAAATGCTATTGTACATAAATCACCTAAACATTTGCATATTGTTCAATATTATTACTGAAATTAATATTAAAAACTGAATAAATATATATTTACAAACAAGTATATACACCGTGCTGCGCCTAGACTGCAGCTCTGCACAAGACGTTTGGCCATAGGGGAAATGGTCGTGCCCAACTGAGCCTGGTTTTTCTTGAGGTTTTTTAAATCTTCGCTTTCGCCAATTGGTGAAGTTTTTTCCTCGCCGCTGTCGCCACTGGCTTGCATGGTTCGGGATCTGTAGAGCTGCGCATCGATGGATTTGCTCTTCAGTGTTTGGACTCTCAGTAGTGATTATTAACCCACACTGAACTGAGCTAAACTGAACTGAACTTAATCTCTGAAAATTGAACTGACACTGTTTCAATTCACTATAATCTTCCATGTGAAGCTGCTTTGACACAATCTACATTGTATAAGCGCTATACAAATAAAGATGAATTGAATTGAAAGTATATAGTTATTAACTATACATTCATTCATTCATTCATTTTTCTTCGGCTTGGTCCCTTTATTTATTAGGGGTCGCCACAGCAAAATGAACCGCTAACTTATCCAGCATATGTTTTACACAGTGAATGCCCTTCCAGCTGCAACCCAGTACTTTGAAACATCCATACACACTCATTCACACACATACACTGCAGCCAATTTAGTTAATCCAATTCACCTATAGCGCATGCCTTTGGACTGTGGGGGAAACCGGAGCACCCGGAGGAAACCCACGTGAACAAGGGGAGAACATGCGAACTCCACATAGATATGCCAACTGACCCAGCCAGGACATAAACCAGCGACCCTCTTGCTGTGAGGCGACAGTGCTACTCACTGCGCCACTTTATAAAGTATACAATATAAGTAAATGAATAGATTGAATGATGGGATCAAAAATCTGAGGATTCCCTGTGGGCCTACTAATGACTCACCAAAACACTCTTTGATCAAAGTTTTGCTCTAGGACCTTGCGCTGCCTCAATGATTCAATTACACTTTACAGTTTTTATCAGATAAGCATGTAAAGTTATGTAAATCCTTGTCATAGAGACCCAGAAGACCAAGGGTCTTGCTTTGATGGAGGAGAAAACGTGCACCTTTTTTCATATATGTTTCAAATGCAAAACAGCCAATAAACCGCAGAGAACGTCATCTGTTTTGTTGAGCACACATGATGGGCTTTGGCTCTTAAGCTTTGAGTTTATTTGCTTTTCATGTTTTTTGGCTTTGTTCTTACCCTCCTCGTACACTTTGATTGGCCTCCCACACGTCCCACACCAGTTACATCATAGCTTCATGCATCCTGCCAAAGCCTACAAGAGAGGTTTGTTTGGGTAGGACCACACCACAGTCAGCGGTCAGAAGAGTCAGTCTGTGTTGAGGAGAGTATGAAATGTAAACACGTATTGTGGATTCAAGATTTGCGATCTCATTGACCTGCATCAAAGGGGGAGGTGCTAATAAGATGATTGACAGTATGTCAGATATAGCGGGGAAAATAAGTATTGAACACATGTTTTTTTCCGAGGAATAATATCTCTAAAGGAGCTGTTGACATGGATTTGAACCAGATTTTGGTAAAAACCCAAACAATACAAACATAAAAATAAAACAAAACCAAACAAATCTGATAAATGAGTTACACGTAATAACAATGAATTACACAAGGAGAAAAGACTGAACTACTGGAACATATTCAATACAAAGGCTTTTTTAATGATGGCAGCTTAAGCCTAGTTCACACTACAAGATTTTAAGCCTGATTTGAGCCCGATTTGGAAGTTAACGAGCTCGTCGACAGATCGGGCTATGATCGGGGAAAAATCTGGGGGTGCTCGGCGCTCAGCAGTCTTTATGTGTGAACTACTGAACAATGCATCAAAGAGGCTCGCTGACGCGTCGCCAACACCTCGCAGACGAAAATCCAATATCTAGCATGCTGAATATTCCAGAGCAGTCGGCCGACTCGACCCCACGTGCGGTCAGATGAAGTGACGAGCTGTAGCCAATGAGAAAGCATATCAGCATGAACTGAATGGCCATTGTGCTCAGGAGCTTAACAGAAATGTCTGTGATTGGCCAGAATGGGCATCGATGCGCTCGCTTTATTCTGTTAACACGGACACAAGAGTAGGCTATATTAGCTGTGGAACTAGAATTCTGTAACTATTAGAATAACCATACTGGTCATTCTGACCGTTCTCATACAAGACGTCATATTGTCACGTCATATTTACATTTAAAGCTTCTATTGAGATATTAAAATTAAGCTTTGAATGTCTGTCATCATATTTTATGACACCATTACCCTAAAAATATGATCTTTTTGGTAATACAGCCTATAAATATGTAGTTAAGATACTAGAACACGCAAATCTCGGCCTCGCTTTCATTTTCACCTTTAAACAGGAGCTGTTTTGCGGCAGAGAATATGCTGTTTTGAAATATATATCTAAAGTAAATATATGTTTTTGCTATCAGAAAGTTATGTTTATGTTAGCAGGAAGTTGCTAGGCAAAAAGGCACACATATTTAAAGTCACAGCGAAAAGTAGCAGACATGCATGCAGACATTTTAACCAATATAGTAATTAAAGGTAGAAATGCTCAGTTCTTTAATGTTTTGTAATAAAAAAAAAAATAACAATGTTAGAATAAAATGGACAGATATTAAGGAACTGTCAGGATGTTATAGGTATGTTAGTATTATTTCAAAGAGTTATTCAATTACAAAAATTTTAAACTCTCTGACTGCCTCTGTAGTTCTAGTGTTAAAGCCACATGTATCCACTTGAAACTTCCAGGTGAGCTGACGCTGACACTGATTGACAATGTTTTTAAATGCTCCCTTGAAAGCTTGAAACGCTGTCAGTGATGTAATCAGCACACAAGCACCCAATAGTGTTCAGCTTTTTCTGACGGCTCCTGCCTCAACATTTCATTGGCTGTGGTTTAGTAGCTTGACTGAGCTGTTGGGGAACGAGTTGTTGTCAGATCATGTAGTTCTATATTGCTTTTACAATGTAGATTGTGTCAAAGCAGCTTAACATAGAAGATTATAGTAAATTGAAACAGTGTCAGTCCAGTTTCATCTTCATCATCCTGATAATGTAGATGTTGGACTGAAGCAGTGAATATATTAATTTACAATGATGAAGGGCAGATGATTGCTGAAGAACTACTGAGAGATTTCAGCTGCTGCCTGGGCTTTCACTGCTTTCCTACACCTCACTTTCTTCATGCGTTCAATACATTTTCTCTGCGTCATTTCATTTTATTACGCATAACTTCATTTTTAAACTAATACAAATTGTTTTCTTTGCATGTATATGGATATCTTTTCTACATGGATTTATCAACATCCGGGGAAAATTTCAAGTCAACAGCACCTTTAGAAATATGTATTCTGAGAAAAATGGTGACGTGTTCAATCCTTATTTTCCCCTCTGTATATTATTATTGATATTCTTTGATACAAAGTGTACAACTTGTTTGTACAAATCTGATCCCAATGCAACCAAAAGCCGCTTATTCATGTTAGATGGTTGCTTTTATTGTTTAATTAAATGGATAGTTCACTCAGAAATGAAAATGCTGTCATCATTTACTTGTTTCAAACCGACTTCCATCCTTCTGTTGAACACAAAATATATTGTGACCATCCATATTATTTATTTTTCCTACAATGGAAGTCAATGGTTTTCAGCATTCTTTAAACTATCTTTTTTGTTCAATGGAAAAAATTATAAGTAAATATTCAGTTTTGAGTGAACTATCCTTTTAAATAGGAGCATCAGATACGTGTAAACACCTGAATGTATTTTTCATATCTCAAAGCTCATTTTCTCGGCATTAACTTTGGACACTTTGTACTCTGGTATCTCGTAAAATCAGCAGCGCTATAAAAACGTTAATCAAAAGCGTACTGTTGTCTTCCCACCCAACACTTAAAGACTGAGTCGTATCACTCATCTGGCATTTGTCTTGGCTCACTTAAACCGTGCTTCATTCCTGACTTTCATGCTCAACCAAGTGACATCACCTTGTTTACTTTTATGGCTGTTTTTCCTCAATAGATTTTAGATATGGGTTTTGAGACGCCACTGGTGTCCGTGTAAACAAAACAGGCGTCATGGTGGTGTTTGGATTGTAACGGTGCTTTCACTCAACAGGTGACTTGCCTCAGCATCTACAGGTGATGATCAACATTCTTCGCTCTGAGGATCGCATCAAACTGGTGAGAGAACACACACATATACACACACATAGTCAATGACTAACATTTTGGCAGTCAGACTGAATGGGCTTTATTGTCAAAGTGTTGCCTGAAGCTTGTTTACTTTTGCTGTGATTATCAAGGCACGTTTGAATTAGGGCTGCACGATACTGAATACAACTGACATTGCGATCATTTATTTTTTGTGATATAGATTGCGATATTGAATATATAATTTCACCAGATTATATTAATAAGTCTCCTTGGAAAGAATTTATATTTTTCGACACATCGGGATGATTTTGACTCTGATTTTCCAATCACAAACATTGAGAAACACAGTAGAGGAACAATACTGTAGAAATAAAACATACAGTGCTTTACGATTTCTGAAAGTCTAGCAATATTTAGATACACAAATGTAATAATCAAATATGAAATAACACTATATAGTCTATCATATGTACATCGTTAGTTAGAAATGCAATTTCTTATGCCTGAATATTTTTAAACTGAATTAAATGATAAAAACACACATAAACAATAAACTTTTTGTTAACTTTAAGGTTAAACGTTGCAAAAACACCACAAATCATGAGTGTTTTCAAATGTGTTTTTCAAATTCTGCCCAATAATAATGCCTATTTAACATTGCAGACCCTGCGATGTGACTATTGTAGATGCGCACATTGCGATATCGATGAAGAAACGATATATTGTGCAGCCCTAGTATGAATGTCTTGGGGTTTCATGGTGAAATATACCATCTATATTAATACTATTGTCATTCACCTAAAATGTTGATTATTCTACATTTAACAGCTGCATTTGAACAACTGCATTGCCCTTTAAAATAAATATTCCTTCATCATTTATGAAACCTCCTGACATTCCAAAACCAACTTTGCTTTGATGCATGTGAGCTGTACTGCCATTTTTTTTTATAAATAAATAAAACAATTGGACTAAATTGTAAAAAAGAGGCACAAAACATTTGCATTTGAATTTTTAATGTCTCGTTTAAGATAATAATATTTGCTGTTCATTTAATAGAGAAGTTGATTTTAGGTTGAAACCACAGACCTTGATGAAATGGAAGTCAAGCAAATTGTAGCTGATAACAAAAACTCTTAGTGTTGTTGCATATATAAAAGGATAAGCATAAGGCTGCACATCTCTTACTATAAAAACCAACACAATCTCACAGCAATTTGTAACTTTTTGATTTAGTTGTTAATTCGTATGAATTCGTACGATCTCGTTTGTACAATTTAGTACAATTTGCTTAACAATTATTGCTTATGACGGTTGGGTTTAGGGGTGGGGTTGGGTGCCACACCTCCTTTTTAAAATCATACATTTTTGTACGAATTAGCCACTAAACTGACAAAATGTAAAATACTTGCATTTCATTGTGAGATCAGGCTGATAAAAACAGACTGTAGCTTTAACCCAGGGCTCCAGGCTCATTCATTAATTTTTTTTTTCGGCTTAGTACCTTTGATAATGTGGGGTCGCCACAGCGGAATGAACCGCCAACTTATCCAGCATATGTTTTACGTAGCAGATGCCCTTCCAGCTGCAACCCATCACTGGGAAACATCCATACACTCCCATTCACACACATACACTACGGACAATTTAACCTAACCAATTCACCCATAGCACATGTTTTTTTGGACTTGTGGGGGAAACTGGAGCACCCGGAGGAAACCCACACGAACACGGGGAGAACATGCAAACTCCACACAGAAATGCCAACTGACCCAGCCGGGGCTTGAACCAGCGACCTTCTTGCTGTAAGGCGATTGTGCTAACCACTGCACCATTGTGCTGCGCTGGAATAAGATTGTAATAAAATGAATGTAACAATGTAATTAATTTCAGAATTCTTAATTTAGTATTAGAGTTTACATCTTGTTGTTGATTAATGATAACGATGCCAGTGCATTAATTTATTTTAATTTCTGTCATTTACAGTTTTTCTCAGTCGCTTCGGTGCGTTTCTCACAACACTATTTACATTTGCACAACAGTTAATGCATTTCTCAAAACAATCATAGCACATCATAGTAGCAGTTTCTCATTCCTTCCAACAAATTGCAAATGCTTTTGGACATGCATCAATTACTTTCATACAACTCTCTGCTGTTTGTAACATTATCATTTGCTTATGTCATGTCAGTCAAAATGAACTGAACTTGTGAATGCTGAATAGTCATTCCATATAAAACTAATAGTCCTCATTTCATTACTTGAGTCAGTACATACAAAAATGTTGAACTAGTTGTCAAAATCTGTCAAGCAAATTTTATAAAAAAATATATAATCTTTTTTTCCTGAAAAGGTCTTCTAAATTGAACAATTTGATGAATGATTTACAGACCTGTGTATGTTGTAGGTTCAGTTCCAGTATGTACTGCAGTATTGTTTACAGTTGTGCACAGCTCTACCCAAAGGGAGTTTATGTTTGTTGTAAAAAAGGGGGTATTTATTCTTTTGCACAATGCTGTGAATAAATTAGAATTGCACTCAGTTATTAGTGTCTTGTACCCAGATATCTCACTAAATGCAGCGATGTCTAACTTTACTGTAGTTTTCAAATGGCTGTGCAAATAGTATATAGTGCTGTCTTGAGCATTTTCAGGAAGTGTCACCAAAATCTGACTTTTTTGCATTGGAAAATATGTACAGAGTAAACTGTCATAATGAAAACATGACAAAGCCATTTGACTATCTTGTTCATAAACAATAGTGTCAGGACTTTCATCTTGATGACATTGACACTTTCATTGACATCAATTCTTGCTTTTAAGGAATGAGCTATCCATTTTGAGCAAGTGACACGCTTTTGCAGGTTATCAACTAGGTTTTGCAGTTTGTACTAATTGTTTTGAGAAATGCATTAACTGTTGTGCAAATGTAAATAGTGTTGTGAAATGCACCAAAGCCACTGAGAAAACTGTAAAAATTTCTTCCACAACTTCACTTTAGACTCTGACTTAGCAGACTGTGTTTTAAAAGTGGGTCTTTTGATTTGATTTCACATACATTTTGCCATGTTGCAGCACAAGTACATGTTAAATAAAAAAGAGGGAGAAGCGTGGTACAGTAGGTGACAGGTATCAATATTGTGGGATATACAGTATACCAAAACACTTCTGTGTCAAATGCTTTAAAAATAAACAATACACAGTGCATGGCTGCATGACCGTCCTAAACAATGCACACTCATCTCGAATTCACACGAGAACTGAACAGATTAGGTTTTTTATGCACAAAACAAAAATGGCCCCTGATGATACATTGAAGTCTTATGATGTCTTATTAATCAGTATGTTTGAAATTGTGCATATGCAATATTGTGCAAATGCTCAGGACCCTGGATTAATATCACTTTTTTGGTTTTGCTTTAAGACTTCAATGCATCATCATTTTTTTGACTCCCAAAGTGCCAGTAGTAGCTGACTTCCATTTTATGAACTAGCTACTAAATTAGCAGCATATTTTCTTTTTAAGCTTGCGCTTGTTTCAGCATGCAGTTTTAGTGTGTATTTTTCAGTTCTTTTAAATTTATATATATATAAAAATAAAGCTTTATTGCTATCTAAGTAACTTTGTCAGATTGATTAAAATGAGCTGCAGCAAAACAGCAAAATGTTGACATAAAACAGGTTTAGGATGAATTTTAAGTGATGGAAACATATTAATTCGCAGGTGTTCAGGGTGTTCGTGGGGTCTTAAAAATTATTAAAAGTTGATAAATCAATGTAGAGCAATTTAAGGCCATTAAAAAGTATTAAAAGGTCTTAAATGCTATTTTGCAAGGTGTTCAATTTTATATCATTTTTGATTATACAATGTGTGGTTGTATGATAAAGTTTGCCTAAATTAAATCTGGGAATATCAGGATGCTGTGTAGTTTATGAAATCAAAGAAATCCTACTAGATTTGACATCATGCTGCTTTGTTTACTGCAGTAATCAAGGCAACACCATTATTTCTGCAGTTCTTTAGGGACCAACCTGCTGAATTAGTTAGATTTAATAGATTCGTATTCAGTAAATGAATAATGTTTTAGTTTCTTACACTAATATTTAGTAAATATACTGTATTGCCAATGTTTCCGGTTGAAAATTAAAGTGGTTTTAAGGTCTTAAAATGTATGGAAAGATTCTTAAAGGTCTTAAAAGGTATTGAATTTCACTCTCTGTTTCCTGTATATACTCTGTAATAAATTGAATGATGTATACTGTTTTTTATTCATGTCTTCATGTGCATGCTGTTTTTGCACCAAGCAAGACTTATTTGTTGATTTATTGTAATCTGCAGGCGGTGCGTTTGGAGAGCGCATGGTCAGACCGTGTGAGGTACATGGTGGTGGTTTACACAAATGGCCGACAAGACACTGAAGAAAACATCTTATTGGGGATGGACTTCAGCAACAAAGACAGGTGAGCTAAATAACAAATACAATTTAGCATGCGTCAAGTTCAGGAGGCGTTTGCTTCCTCTTTTAGCAAAATTAAAGGAAGAAAAAAAAAATCAGTGTTGTTTGTTGTGTTTGTTTGACAGTAAGAACTGCTCTGTCGGGATGGTGCTGCCGCTGTGGAGTGACACCAAGATTCATTTAGACGGTGACGGGTGAGTGCTGCCCCCTCCTGGAGTGAAGTGAAAATGCTGATACTGCTGTTTTATAGCATTAGATACTCAAATCAATCCTGTGTAGATTATATACAATGTTGATTTGGTTTGTAAACTGAAAAAGGAATGTTGATGACAGTTAACAGTATTCGTGATGTTCATTGTTATTTTGAGAGGTTGTTTTGAGTGACGTATGCAGATGGCCTAAGTTAACCTGTGTCCTCATGTCTCCAGGGGTTTCAGTGTGACGACCGCCGGGCGCACGCACATCTTCAAGCCGGTGTCAGTCCAGGCCATGTGGTGAGGAAACAACATCCATTAATAATGTGCTTAAATTTGGTCAAGCTTGACATTTTAGTCTTAAGCTAAATTTATTTAGTTTATGTTCATGTTTAGCTTTGGGCTTTCTTTTTTAGTAAGTGCTTAGCAGCTCTTTTAATTGATTAATTTAACTCTCAAATGGCTTCAGAAAATAGTTCAGCCTTTCATGTTATGATTAATAACAACTATCTATCAGGTGACAGGTAAAATTGTTGTTGTTGTTTTTCTGCCGGGAGCCATAGTCTAGTTGACGGGGTGAATTTGTGCACTTGTTTGTCACCGAGGTATGAAAATAGCTCCTCGGGGAGTTGAAGATGCTATGAGTCGACTGTTTTGAGACGTTCACTGGTGCTTTGGGACTTGGGCATCTTAAAAGAGCTCTGCACTGCCATCTGGCGATCCTTTAAAAAAAGTACAGCGAATGTCAAGATCATTGGAGGGGTTTTAATGTGAGGCTTGCTGGTGACACCTGCTTGCCACATTACTGTTCAATTACCATATCAAGGTACTATGGTATTCGCATTGAACAATATACTGTAATACTGTGATCCTTTTTAATATCAAATGGTTAAATACTGAATTTGTTGCATTCTTGTCATGTTTTCAGCCTGCAGGTCATTTGCTTTGTTTCTAAAACACTTAATTTGATACAGTGTTGCTGCATTTACATCTTGGCTTGGTTTGCTTTCATTGGGAAACCTTTTTGAGAATACTAAAATTTATGCAATATGAATTTTCAAGTTAGACTTTTCATACAAAGCCATCATGATGGCAAACACCCTAGTATTTAAGTTAAAAGCAGTTGTTTTTACAAGGCAATGAAAGCTTATCAGGGTCACATAAATGCTGGGTTTTAAAAAATAAGTCAAGTTTATAACATAGACTTTAAAATATGCCAAGGGTGTTTACATTATCAATGTTTATGAATCTGACTGCCATGCTCATATTGACCTAAACAAGTCAAACTAATATAGAAAATGCTTTGAAGCAAATGCTTCAAGTGAACATGGTTTGAAACACCCATAGATATGTACATTAGATGTCGGCTACCCTGTTGTTGTCTATTGGAAGGAATGCGTCATTTGAGCTGCCATTTTAGTACAGGGTAGCGCTCCTTTGAAATGAATGCGGGACCAAGCTGCAGTGGAGGACTGTGGCCATCCAGAGCCAGAGATATACACATATACACATATATCTATGATCGGGAGTTTTTTTACCGGTGGTCATTATGGAATTTTTTTTTTTAATTATAATTTTACATCACTTTTCTACTACATTGTGGATATGTGACCGCACGGGCATTCCTGACAAAGAGCATATTGTGTGTATGGAAATGTACTATCCACCCTCCCTGTTAAATTCACTTTTCATTCTGACAGAGGGAGCGATTCGTTTGTGAATGAATCCCCATTATGAACGACTCGTTCACTAAGCTGATAATACAAGTTTCTAGCACCGCAGCATCCTGTTGTCATATTTCTTTTGCATTGTTTGCTTATTTTATTCAACAAAACTAGCATAAGCCTAGTATTTAGTGCAAGTTGGTGCCACTGTACCTTGTGGTCAGGGCAGTAGAGACTGTATTATCATCAATACTTGTTTAGCACAAAAGTTCATAACATACAAAAACATAAAAAAAAGGAATTCTTAACTATAAAAATGTTCTGCCTTTGTGCTTTGTTTTCTTTGTTTGCTCATTGCTACACCCGTACACAGCGCTAAATTCCAGCATCTTCACATTGGCACACTGTCTTGACTATTGCGATTGAATGACATTTGTGCTGGGAGCAATGTACAAATGTGGTGGCTCTATTGACGCATGCTCAGGGTCCGTATGCGATATCTAGTGATATATCTATGTGAAACACCCATAAGGGTTTGGGTTAGTTCACCTAAAAATGAAATATACCCTATCATTCACTCTATGAATTTAAATCTTTATAAGTTTCTTTCTTCTGTTGAACACAAAAAATAAGATATTTTGAAGAATGCTGTTTCCTGGGACCCATCCACTTCCATAGTACTAAACTGAAATTCAACTGTGACAACTGAACTGAAGTAGTTTTCAATTTTCTAGAATTTCATCTGTGTTAAGCTAATTTGACACAGTCTGCATTGCAAAATGCAGTATAGAAATAAAGATGAATTGAATAGTAGGACTTTTTTAAATAAATAAAAAAATTCAAAATATGTTCTTCTGTGTTCAGTAGAAGAAAGGAACTCAAAGGAGAGGAAATAATGAAAGAATCTTCCTTTTGGGGTGAAGCGTCCCTTTAATCAGCTGAGATACTCTTTGATTGTTTTGTTAATCCTCTGCGAGAGTGATGGACACACGCACATCGTGATCATTTAAAGTCATTACTGACACCGATGGCGTAGGTCTCTCCATCGTGCTCACTTTTAACCTGCTCCTCCTGCAGGTCAGCATTGCAGATTTTACACAAGGCCTGCGAGGTGTCACGGCGGTACAACTATTTCCCTGGTGGGATGGCACTGACGTGGATGGGGTACTATGAGAGCTGCATCAGCTCTGAACAGAGCTGCATCAATGAGTGGAACGCCATGCAGGACCTGGAAACACTGAGACCAGACTCACCTGTAGTCTTTGTCGACAAGTGAGTGAAAGCCCTGCAGATTTAAAGCACCTCCAGAATGCAGACTTAATTGTAGTGAGTGTTGATGATCATTTAGTTTTTTGGCCAACTGAGACCATAATTACAGATAATTATAGCAGTCAAAATGGTCAAATAAACATATTAACACAAAAGGTTATTGATTACGGTGTTAATGATGTTATGTCTGCTCTGTTTTAAATATAGGGGTACCTCACGAATGTGTATTATCCCCTATTTTATTTTCTATATATATTAATGAACTGCAGAGCAATAATGAAGATAATCTCACTTTTATAAAATACACCGATGATCTGACAATGGTTTCCTCTCAGGAAGAAATGAATAGCTCCTTATATTTAAATATATTAATAGTATCACATATTGATTTGGCAAAAGTTTGTTACATCGGAATACTGGAAAAACTAAAGAGCTATGTCTGGGGAGTCAAACAAGAGCAGTAGATAATAGACTTTATAAACCAGTCATTATAAACGGACAAATAGTAGAGCAGGTCTCAAATTTAAAGTATTTAGGCACAATTATTGACAATAACTGAATTTTGATAGTAATGTAGAGGCTGTTTAAGTAAGCGCCTTAGTCTCCTCCGCAAGTTGAGAAGTTTTAATGTTAGTACACAGACTTTAAACATGGCATATAGATCATTGATAGAGAGTGTTCTCACATATAATATTGTTTCATGGTTTGGAAACACAACACTTAAACAGAAGAAGAACCTATCGCAAATTCTCAATCAGGCAAATAAGATAACTGGTCACAAACAACATTCACTGCAGCTCTTATTTGACTCAACAAAGACTGTTCTTGCTAAGGAAGCTTAGATCGTTTCAGGTTTGTACCTCTATGATGACAGTTTTATAAGCAATTTATTGAATCTGTTTTATCTTTCTGCATTGTAGCTTGGTACGGTAATCTAAGTGTGTCAAATAAGAACAGGTTGAGTAGCCTGGTGAAGGTGACTGGTAAGATCATCGGTCTTGACCAAACTGATCCAATGGTAATTTACCATAATTATGTTTTAAAGAGAGCTCAGAGTATCCTATGAACCCCGGATCAGCCATTGTACCCTATGTTTCAGCTGCTGCCATCTGGACGTCGTTTTAGAGTTCCTGTTTGCAGGACAAATAGAACTAGAAATTATTTTATAATGGTGGCCATTAGGTCATTAAATGAGGCCAGGGGGGAGGAAGATGCACTTACAAAATGATGTATTGTATGTTGTGTGGTAATATATATATATATTTTTTTTTTTTTTTTTTTTTTTTTTATGTGTACATGGAACTTCGCCTGTGTTACGGCACCTTGCTGCAATTTTAGTTTCCCAAACGTGATAATAAAGTTGAGTGAGTCCTTTATGGAAAAAACAGCAGTTGCGATTTTTAAAGAGAATACACATCCCTTTCACTCAGCATTTGAGGTGTTACCATCAAGACGCAGGGTGGTTGTCAAGAAAGATCTGCAGTAAATATGTATAGGGCTAATTTGGTTTTTAAGGTTTTAATTTATGTTGTTGTCTTGATGAGTGTTTCTATTGTGTGATTGTTGTATGGTTGTATGTATGCACTTGTTGTCTTAACTCCAGTGTTAAAGACAAATTTCCTTTCTGTGCCTAGCAGAATGAACAATAAAGTTTAAACTAAACTTTAAAAAAATTATATTCTTTCTATGTAAAATGAATAATTAAATAAATGTTTTTTTTTTGTTGTTTAAATTTTTTTTACATTTTTTTGCAAGCGGTTAAAATGGTCAAATTAACATAAAAAGGTTATTACAAAATTAATATTGTTTCATTTTTTTTTTAGTTTAGATTTTTAATTATTTTTATTTTGCAACATTTATTTTTTGTCATGGAAAATAACTGTTATTTTTAAGTGGAAGAGCTATGATGCAAAAGAAAACCATTTATTTTACCTATTGTTTGTTGCATATATGTAATTATTTTCTTCTTACTATTAAATTAAGTCACTTTAACCATTAAAATGTTCTTTCTTAAAATGTTTGGTCTATATTGTGTCCTGTCTTTGTTTCTCAGGCCAACACAGAGGGAGAGAACAGAATGTCTAATCAAGTCCAAACTCAGGAGTATCATGATGTGCCAGGACCTTGAAAATGTCACGTCCAAAGAGGTCAGCAAGAAATGCAGTTGCTTATAAAACATGCAGTTATATACTAAGTAATATACGCCACAATGGACCCTCCTACCTCAAAATCATTTGAGAGTCTTTCTACCTGGATTCAGAAATTTGACTGAACTCTAATGTGATTACATTATCTGAGTTGATCTTAATAATGTGTGTTAACAAGAGCAGTACTTTTGATGAAACTGCAGGTCAATAATGATCTGTATTTTTTCTAGATTCGTAATGAGTTGGAGCAGCAGATGAACTGTAACCTGAAAGAGTACAAAGAGTTCATAGACAATGAGATGCTGCTTATTCTTGGCCAGATGGATAAAGCCACTCTCATCTTTGACCACCTTTATCTGGTTAGTGTTGCTTTTATCAGTTTTTTTCTTGATTTTATTGTATATTTATGAGCAAAAACACTTGTCAATATCCATTATATATTATTTTTAATAATGACAAGTCACTTTAATTAGTAATAGCCTTACCAAGTAAAAATAAAATGCTACTTTTAAAAAGGAGTTGTTCAGACATGCTTGTTTAATAAGGAGATTGAGAATTTTAATTACTTTGGATGTTAGTTCTGTGTCAGAAAATATGGTATTTGTCATGTTTATGTGCACTGCATGCTAACGTCCTCATAAAAGCAGTGATTTGCATTGCGTATTGCTCATCTTCCAGGGTTCTGAATGGAATGCTTCTAATCTAGAGGAACTTCAGGAAAGTGGGTGAGTTTACCTTCAACCTCCCATTCAATTTTTCTCAAGATACTGTATATTTAAATGGGTTTATGTTAGGTAAATGTGAAAGCTTCAACTGAATGTGTATCATATTGCCATTTAAAGGGCAACATTTTCTCATGTTTCAGCTGAAGTTCAGAGTAGAATCATCAAAGCGGTTTCTTTTACTCTAAGAATCAGGGTATTTTTAGTACCTGGTGTTAGGCAAAAAGAAGAAACTTGCATGCATATGGATTTCCATTGTTCTCCACATTTAATATATGTAATCTCTTTATGTAAATGTCTTGCTGTTTTAGGGTGGGCTACATTTTAAATGTCACGAGGGAAATAGATAACTTTTTCCCAGGAACATTCTGCTACCACAATGTCCGAGTGTATGACGACGAGGCCACAGACTTACTGGCTCACTGGAATGATACCTACAACTTCATTGTCAAAGCAAAGTGAGGAAATACTTTGCGTTTCTGTCTTTTAAAACTACGCAGCATGCTTTTTCTCTTTACATATGAATTTTTAACACCATCTTTGTTCTGTATCTCTGCAGAAAGAATCAGTCCAAATGTTTGGTTCACTGTAAGATGGGCGTAAGCCGTTCTGCTTCCACGGTAATCGCATATGCCATGAAAGAGTACGGCTGGACTTTGGAGAAAGCATATAACTTTGTCAAACAGAAGCGCAGTATCACCCGTCCCAATGCCAGCTTCATGAGACAGCTGGCAGAGTATGAAGGCATACTGGATGCCAGGTACAATAAATTTCCGTTTTTTTGTATTCTAGCAAAAGAAATTTACATGGCATTACACATATCAGCTAATTAAGCATAACTAACTGGCTTAACAATGTGCATGTAATCGCACTCAATAAAAGTCATTTGGGTCCAATTATGTTTTGGACCATATAGATAGAGGGATACAAGGATTTATAAATAAAAAGATACTTATACAGATGACAGAATTGCAATTTTTGAGTGAACTATACCTTCCATCCTTATTAAAATACTTTTCTGTTTTTTCCATTTAGTAAGCAGCGTCATAACCGTCTGTGGCGCCCTGATTCGGATTGCGATCACCCCGAGTGCCAGCAAGCTGCTGGTCCTTGCTATCTGAATGCAGAGACTGGGGATCACATCACTCCTGACTCCACAACCCCCAGGGTCACCGTCTGCTGTGAGCCTACAGCCCACTCCTCTCCACTTAGTCTAGATCTGGATCCTGGCCATCCACAAAATTACCACTACTACTTCCGTCGCTTGTCAGACTCAGCTCTCGAGAGCGAACCTTCCACCCCTGTCCACACACAGCCTTTGGTGGATGTAGATCATGTCTATATTGAGGTTGCCGATGTAGAGCAAGATGCACTTCTTGAGGATGAAACCTTCGAGGGACATGAGGGCCCTCCTGTTTCCCACTCAGGAGAGGGTATTGGTGCTCAGACATGTTCTCGAGGACCGGAGCCACTGGAAGAACTACGTCTGCGGTTGGAATTCAGCACAGTGGAAGAAGAGGATGAAGAAGAGGCTCAGAAAGAGCAAGCTGAGATGGAGGCATTAGCAGAGGAAGCAAAGAGAGCAAATGGTAAGGATAGTGAGGAGTTGTCGAATGAAAAGTGGATCGATCTGACAAGCGTGAACCATTTGTGCAATGAGAACAACAACAATAATCACCTCAAAATGCAACAAATCCTCACTGTGAGTATCTTACTTGGCCACACAAAGTATTAGCATCTTGAACCATTTAAAGACGTTATTACATAATGTTTTTTCTTGTGTATTCTTGTTCAGGAAAGTGCCCATGTAAAGTTAAGACTTGCTCCTGGTTCGTCGCTTGCTTCCAAGCCCACCCAAAGTGCTCTTTCGGAAGCTAACAGACGAGGCCTTGCCCCTTTACCCCTAAATAGTGCGCCCTGTATCTCCATTCAGATGCCAACCTGTGCCAACTTGTCCATGACAGCCAAGTGTGGCAAAACTGCCTCAGATCCGTGCCTTGATGCCAATGCAATGTCATTAGGGAATAACGATAAGCCAGAAAGCAGATCTCTTGACCAGGAAACTGAAACCCAGACAACTCTGCCTGAGGCCAAAGCAGAAGGAGATTTCAGGCAGGAAGAGACTGATCTACAGGGTTCCTCTGCTCTTCCCATGAATGAGAGACAGCTGAAAGGTTTAGAGAAGGCAGAGGCGTCTTGCTCTCCTCAACAACAAGAGGCTCTGATTCAGCTCCAACGCTCCGGCTTAGTTCGACGCCGAAAAGAACGATTGGAAAAACTGTCCGGTCTCTTCCAGGAGCGTGCTCGCGCAAACGAACAACGGGAAGCTGGTTCTAGTAAAACAGAGGATGCAATGAACAGTACCAGTGATCCAGCAGACCCCTTTCACAGGTCCTTTGGAACACGGACTGATTTTGGTACTGAAGCAGCAGTGCCACTGACCAATGAGGCTTTGTTGGCAGTCCTCGGATCAGGAGGATTGACTCCAGTCTCATCTCCACACGGCTCTACGCTCACCCGCAGCTCCAGCAGTGACAGTCTTCGCAGTGTCCGAGGCAAACCAGGTCTTGTGCGTCAGCGTACACAAGAAATTGAAGCACGAATGCGATTAGCGGGACTGACTGTACCTTCTCGGCTCAAGCGCTCTAACTCACTCGCCAAACTAGGCAGTCTCACCTTTTCATCTGAGGACTTGTGCTCGGCCTGCTCCTCTGACGCAGGGACCCTTCTCATGCTCTCATTGTCCCCAGAACCCGAGCACTCGCTCAGCCCAGAATGGGCAAAACCAGACAACATGGAGGTCTTTAGCCCAGGCGAAGCAGGATCTGAAGAGTCCAAGAGCTGACAGCAGGAGATTTTAACGCAACACCACTTTTATTTTCAGCTTCATCTGGAGTTCTGCAACACGTTACTGAGATATTTATATTTATTGATACTTTTTAATCATTTCAGCCACTTGGGAACATTGGTGTTGTGGTGAACAGATCTTGCAAGTTGGATAAAGAGTGTCTTCTGTTTTTGTGCATTCAATGAATGGGTATCCAAAATCTATTGGACAGACTTTCATTGCATGAAGCCCAAATGGATGTGTATTGCACTGACTGATGAACGGTTCATGAGGTTTTCACTGCTCTTCCTCACTGCTGTTTTCAAGCACTTGCCATCCCAGAGACCATTACTTGAACGCATCGAAATAGACCATTGTGTAGTGTTTCCATCAGCCCACCCATTTATCGCAGCATAAATCGCTTAGTTGTGGCCTGCTATGAGTCACAGATTCCTTTGGACATGGTCACACATTTTAAAATCATTCACCCTCCTGCGCTCTCACTTCCTGGCTGGACGGTGAAAGGAAATGGACTCTTTGCCGTGATTAGGAAAGTTCTTTGTGTGCTGATGGACTCTTATCATTTATAGAGCACTGATGATTCACTCACAGGTTTCAAACAGATACCTCATATCAGTTCATTACTGTTTGTAGGCCAGGCAGAAATCAAAACAGGAAGACTGGCAGCACTTTGGTGTGTGGAGGCTCATTGGGAAAGCTGGTGCCGGACCACCAAGAGGAGATTTGTTTGGAATTCTTCCATCTATCTAGTACTTAGTGATGGTGACAAAAGACAATCATTTTGAAGAATAAAGAAAAGCGAAGGCAACTTCAAGCTGCTCCGTTTTCACTGAAATGCTCATAAATGCAGTTGCTGTTCTTATGAATGTAACTGTCCATGTTGCTGTCCAAATAGTGAAAGAGTGGGAAATGCTTGAGTCATTGTTACTGTTACAGTCTCTAATAGCACATATGTGTGTTTTCAAGAGATTTTATATCGACAGGAGCTCTAACATTGTAGTTTTTCTCTAGCAAAAGAGCTGTTGTCATTCACCAAGGTAAGACACGACTGTTATTTTTAAGACTCATTACACTTGATTCTGAGGCAGTGGCTTGTTTGGGCCAAACTGAGCTAAGGCTGATTGCAGTTTGCTGATGATTTCCATCATATAGTTGCATTTGCATTAAGTTTTTTATAAAGAAATTAAAGCAAGGTGGAATGGCCTATTGAATTAAATCTACATAGAAGTAGAACTAAAGATGATCGCTGTGAAAGAAGATCGGACAACACTTACGAGGCAAAGTTGTGGCATGGTTTCCACTGTGAGTGTGTGTATCTGCATGAGTGAATCTCACAAAGGCATGTCTAGGTCACTTTTTCCCCAAAACTAAGAGGAAGTTTTATGAAATATAATAAATAATATTTTGTATTTTGGAACTTATTTTTTTTCTAATTGTTTTTATGGGGTTTTCACCGTGACTATACAGGACAGTAGAGTTGAGACAGGTGGGGAGCAGAAATTATTTGTCTGCGCACTTAACCACTAGGCCAGGGATTCTCAGTATCGGTCCTGGAGATCTGGTGTTCAGCAGATTTTAGCTCCAACCCCAATCAGACACACCTGGGCTAGCAAATCAAGCTCTTACTAGACCAGGGGTGTCCAAACTCGGTCCTGGAGCAGCGTTGTCCTGCAGAGTTTAGCTCCAACTCGCTTTAACACACCTGTTAGGAAGTTTCTAGTATATCTAGAAAGAGCTTGATTAGCTGGTTCAGGTGTGTTTGATTAGGGGTGGAGATCAACTTTCCAGAACACCGGCCCTCTAGGACCGAGTTTGGACACCCCTGTACTAGGCTTTCTAGAAACATCCTTGCAGATGTGCTGAGGAAAGTTGGAAATCTGCAGGACATCAGACCAAGTTTGTGAACCCCTTCACTAGGCTATTGGTGCCAACAGAATTTTACTGGAATATTGTTTTTTTTTCCATGAGGGCTCCTGTTCACCGAAGTGCGCAGAAACGCGTGTGCTGTTCTTTTTTTCTGTTGTTGTCAATGAAAGTGGTGCTTTTTTTTTTTTAAATGGTGTCAGCGTAGTGAGGCATGGAGCGCGCGTTGTTTATTGCCTCATTCAGACTAGCAGCGACTTTGTAGCTGCCTGTCACTCTGGGTGGCGACCTGCTGCAAAGCAAGTCTGTGTATATACTGTATATACAGCATGAATACAACAACCACTGAGCGAGCTGAGATCACGTGAGCTCTACGGGTGCTCCTATTGACTGTTGCTCAAGAAAGTCGCTCTTCATTTGTTGTTCACTCTCAAGTTAAAGGATTCTCAACTTGTTGCGTTGCTTGACACAGCCACCTGGTCGCCAATGGTCGATTTCGCTCGTGGAAATCGCTCGCTCTCTGGTAATATGAATGGACAAACGTTGCTTTGCCACTACGAGTTGTTTGTAGTGTGAATGAGGCTTAAAAGCTTCGACATTTGGAGAAGCGCTCGCAGCTCAGTGTTTTCAGAACAGAGTTCACATTCCTGCAGCAGAAAAAATGCTTTGGTGGACACGCGCCCTTACTCTTATAAAGCTTATAAATTCAGTGCAATTTAATAAAAAATACAGTGAGGTTAGTATTTAGATTGGCGCATGCAAGATTTTATCAAATAAATAATATATTGTTTTGCAATACAGTAACGGTATATATGCAAAAAGGCTGCAATGCCAAAGCTCCAAAAATGCCAATTTATTAAATGAAAAGGCTGATACAAGACGTGTAACGTTTCGAGCACACCAGCTCTTCATTAGACAGCAACTATGTTTCCATCCAAAAATGCGAATTAACTTTATTCTCAAAACTGGATTATCGCATAAAAGACATTCAAATAAAGCAGCGTTTCCATCCAACAAGTCAAAGAGAACAAAATCGTCACTTTCTGATTAACTTGCACCAAATATCAACAGTAAAAACGGAATTTGCTGAGGTAGGAGAAGCTGCGTGAATCTTTTCTTCATTTAATAAATGCCTTTCACCTCAAAAGACAATGCCGACATGCACTGAACATGTGGTGGCATTTCAAGGCATGAGACAGGGAGTACAGACAGTTCTGGAGGTCATTAATAATTTAATAACCCTAATACTTAAACGGTGAGACATTTTACGATGACTAAAACAATTTTTTTTTCGATTCACACACATTTTTATTGTCACATGATCTCTTATAACAAAGTCACATGACTTTTTTTAATGCTTATACTGGAATTTGTTCGGTAAAAGTGTTTCCATCGCAGGTTATGTGCATCTTTTCCTATCGAATAAAAAGTTTATCCTACTCAGTGTTGCGCATGTTTTTAAGCGCATTTTCAAAATTTATGCGCATCTTGGCATTTCCATCAACCGTTTTTTATGCGCATATCCAAAATGCGCATAAAAATAGATGGATGGAAACGTAGCTAGTGAGAGGCGGTGTGCTCGAAATGTTACACGCCTTTTATCAGCCTTTTTAATTTAAAGGTGCAGTATGTAAGTTTGACACCTAGTGGTTAAACTTGGTGTTGCACTCCTGGATCAAAACAATAGCATGCGTGGGATGCCAGAGAAGCGAGTGATTTAAACTGTTCTAAAAAAAGCGACGACACGCGATAGAGGGAATATTCTCCATATTAAAGGGAGTTTTTGTCCTAACCAACACCTCGAATTGAATTTATTAGAAACGGCTTCTATTTCTAACAGCTGAACTTGTGAAACCTATGACAGTGATCAGCTCAGGTAAATCTCGTGTGCTTTATTCAATGCTAAATGCTAACAATATGAGTTTGAATGCCATTTTACATTTAATGATGTTAACGTGGGTTAACATGTATTAAACAGATTCTAAACTTTACCATTTCATGAGTGAGTGCATATTCTGTGCTTCTGAAAGGCTGTGTTTAAATTTCTGCCGTGTTTGATCTGGTGCAAACAGCCAAATAGCTCATCACTGCCTCTCTCGTCACAGCGTGTTGTTAGGACACGCGGTTACAATGTAACCTGCTCACCTAATGTTGACGTTCGTAATATTTATGTCATTTGCTAATTAATAACCTCATGTGGAACTGAATCTGTCTCCCATACTGTCCTTTTCGGTCACGGACGCATGCTTTCAGAGCCTTTCTGAATGAATGTATGAAGTATGCTGTTTCCCAACATGGCAACCCGGGGTGCTGAATTATAATTGGCTAAACTGGCATGTGCATGTGAAAATTACCTAAACAAAGAGAGCGTTCCGGCACGGAAAAAACATTTTCAAAGCAGAATATCTGACTTCAGCATTGTTTTTCAGTTAAACAAGTATGTTCACTTGGGATGTTTCTTAAATATCTGCACACATATTATGGCAATTTTATGCTTTAGAAGAGTAAAAAAACTTACATACAGCACCTTTAATAAATTGATATTTTTGGAGCTTTGGTGTTGCCGCCTGTTTGAATACATATTTTTGCACCTTTTGCTGTTTGGCTGAGCACCCGTTTAAAATGATGTGTGTGCTTTTGTGCATTTTTTCGTTAAGTAATAGGAATTGAAAACATAGGATCAATTTTAAGCATTTAGGTAATATATAATATTTGATTTTATACATTTTAAGTGATATTTAGGAGTGAAAAAAAACTCCTAGACATGTTTTTGACAGTAAGATTCATCTCTGTGTGTGTCTGTGGAAACTTTACCAGTTGACGTGATCACAGAACCTTTGATAAGAAGCAAAAAGCTTGGTTAATGCATCAGTCCAACTGATGTTCTGGTGTCAACATGCCTTTATTTACCATCAGCTGGCCAATTACAGCTTGAGTTGAAGTACTTGAGGTTTAACATTATGCAGCATACTTTACCAATGTTTTATAAAAGCGATTTTATACACGCATCTATGCTCTCACGCTGTGTTTGAGCAACACGAATGTGAAGTTTGCGAGTGTGTGGAAGTGAGCGGTGCCTTGTACAGCGGTTACACCATAACTGTGAACTATTTATGAACACAAAACCCTGTCAGAGTGTGTGCTTTAATGTTATAAACACGAGCAGGCTCATAATATACAGACCATCTCCACCTCTACACTCAGCAATACACTGTATGTTAATATGTATGTCGGTCATGCAACAGAATTGCCGGTACTCGCATCTGAAGCTTTTTGTTTGTCCTGTAGATGATTGCCTGAAATGTTTTTGGTGGATTGAAAAAGTATCAACACTTTAATCTTCCTTATGAGGCCTAAATATTAAAATTGGGAGGAGAAATAAGCCAGAAAGTTCTTTAGTGTCATGAACTTGTAACATTTTAAAAGGAATAGTTTCATTTACTCTCACTCAGGACATCCAGGAGATTAGTACAAAAGTCTAGCTGAAACTGTTTCTTGGTGATTCGTGAAATGCATTTCAGTGGCACTTTGAGGGTCCAAAAAAGCATGTACAGCAGGGCTCGAAATTAACCTTTAAAAACTTTAAAAATATAAGAGCACCAGCCAATTATGAGCACCGTTAAGTTTTATATTAACAGATTTATTGCATTTGAAATCACTAATCAAAACTAACAAACAAACAAAAAAATATGCATGCGCCCACAAGCTCTGCACTCACTGCTTGACATGAATGAAACGATAATAACTGTGCTGTGTTTTCACGGGTGTTGTCCAATATTGCACAGAGGCTATTGACATATACCTTATTATTTGCATACGTCATCTTAATAGCAATACTGGTCTTTTCATGAGCTGCTATATTAGTGATCTTAGTGAATGCAAGCCCTTTTGTGATGGTGTATGCAGTGGTACATTTTACATATAGCTGCCACTTGCATGGCTGACAGCTGATGATTTATTGAAGGATTAAACAGAACCTCTCACTCTTAAAATGTGTAAAATGTTGTTACCTGCAAACTCCGTCAAATCGGCTTTACAGTGAATGCTATAGTCATTTTCATAGCGGACTGCAACCCAATGGGACTCTTTTATCTACTCTTTGAAAAGTGTAAATGATGGATTAACATTCACCACATGATCATTAATCAGATGTGCTGTTACTTGTAACTTTAGATGCGCTTTACTTTTCCGCGGTTGTCGCTCCCTGTCATCTGAAGGCAGAAGGCATTGACTGAGTGATTGACAGCCGATATTAACCAATCCATTCGCATTCAGTTCTAGAGCAGTGAGCCAATCAGAAGAGCTTGAAGGTGAAGCAAACATTGTGGGTAAGGCTGGGCGATATTGCAAAAAAATAATCCCAATATCATGTTTCCTATCATTCGGTATCGATAATTATTGAATATTTTTAACAATACATTTAGGAATATTAGGATTATTATTTAACCACTTTTTTTTTATTTACCAACATTACTAAGGCAAATAGTTCTAATAGTCAAAAACAAAAATATTTCAACAAGATCTCTTCATAATAAATTAAACATAAGTGTTAAAGAGACTCTTAAACTTGATAAATAAAATGTTACAAAGTCTGTGCAACTAAGGGAGATCAACATCTGTAAGGTGTCGATAATAATGATACAGTAAAACTCTGTAAACAAAACAAATTATGATCATCAAATCTGAGCTTTCAAGTAAAGGAACTAACCATCATTATTCAAATACATGTTGCAACATTACAAATTGTGAAGTTGAATGACTACATTACCCCTATGCTAAAAACTCGTTCAGATGGGGAGTTAGTGGCTGGGATGCACAAGAAAAGAAACCAAAAAGCCACTCTGGTGACATCCTTTTTTGTCTGAGGTAATTAGTCTGCCGTTATTACTGAAATGTGTATGTTCCACACAAAGTGTAAAGCAGATTGGTTGGTTCTAGCGCTCGGGGCATTCGGAAAAGTTCAGATGTTCAGACTAGGTTTCCCTGAAAATGCACATGTTTACGTCCATGCTGCTTGCACACCATGTGCACGTCGCTCCCATGTGCACCTCTATTGGAAATAACAAACTTACACTCTAAGCTTATTGGCACTGCTTCCAAGGCATGCGCATGCGCAGCAGCCACATTTTAATAAAGCTATAGCGCTTCATACCAAAACTACATACCAAACTTTTTTATTATCGATATTGAAAACGGTGTTCGGTCAATAAATACCGATATCGATTTTATCGCCTAGCCCTAATTGCAGGCTTTGTTTACTGCAGCAAGCTGACATGTCAACTGTTGGAAACTATTCCTAAACGCTGCATTTGGCATTTCAGGTGCAAAGATACATTCTGCACGAATGTCTTCTAAACCCGCGCATGCGGTGAACATTTTGCAGTGAAAACCAGTCGCACAGCAACAATTTTATGCACTCACACAAATGCTCCCAAATACATTTTGAGCTCGCATAGATAAAATTTCGGCCGCATACACAACCAAAATGGTCGCAATTTCGAGCCCTGTACACGCAAAATAAAATGAATAACTGTAGCTTATTGCAAAATATAAGACATGAAGCGAAACACTACGTCTTTACATTATTCACAATTTTTTTTTACCATTTTAACTTTTTTTTTTAACATTATTTACAACAGTGTTTCTCAACCACGTTCCTGGAGGACCACCAGCTCTGCACATATTCCATGTCTCTTTAATCAAACACACCTGATTCAGCTCATTAGCAAAGACTGAAAGACCTGTAATGGGTGTGACAGACAAAGGAGACATATAAAAGATGCAGTTCTGGTGGTCCTCCAGGAACGTGGTTGAGAAACACTGATTTACAACATGTAATCTTCAGCATTTTTGTCTTCAGGATTCACAGGTATTAAATTATTATATATATATATTTTTTTTTTTTTTTTTTTGCCTATATATGTTTTTTTTACTCTCAAAGCCATCGATTTGCATTTTGAAAATCACCAGGGATCCCAGAATGAGCAAAAATTGTCAAATTCAGTCAAACTTTACAATAAGGTTGCATTATTTAAAGGTGACCTATTAGGCCAAAATCTAAAAAGTCTCTAGTAAAATCTAAAGTCTCTAGGATCAAAATACCCAAGAAACATTTTATAGCTCTTTAAAATGACCCTATTTAAGCTTTGATCCAAATTGTCACCATTTTGGTGACTGTCGCTTTAAATTCAAATGAGCTTGTGCTCCCAGCCATATTTGGAAAAGAGGGTGGAGCTTAAAAATACCTACACGTTAGCAGAGCAGCAGATTCAAAAAGGCTGCTTCTCACTCAGGGCTGTTTATGCTAATGAGGGAGAGACCCTTACTTATGGGTGGGGCTTTCCCCCTCGGATGACAAATACAAAGGATGTCAATCAAAATGTTTCGGCGGACTGTTTTCATCAAGTGTGATTATAAAAAAATAGATTTAATACATTTTTACCATTAATATTTGGTCCATTATTTGTTTATGTTAGTAAAAACATGAACTAAATACTAATGCAACCTTATTGTAAAGTGTTACCAACAATACTTTAATGTTCTATTGAGGGAATCCTGAGGTAAATAGCCAGAAAAGTGTCATTTTTGGGTGAACTGACCCTTCTAAATGTGTCGCCATTTTGTGTCTGATGCCATATTGAGGTCAAATCAGAGTCAGAGGATACAGATTAAATGTGCATTGTCCTGTGTCATCAACATCAAGTGCCTTACCCAGAAGCACTAGAGAGGCATTGCTCTGATTGACTCCCATTTGATAACATTGCCAGTCCAGCAAGAGGCCAGCGGCTCACACTGACATTCATTTCTAAAATCGCAATATTATATTAGAAAATAATGCTAATAATCATACACACTGCAAGCGTTTCCAGTTGCCAGGTTTGGTTGAGTTTCCTTTCTTAGTGACCGGGGAGAGATTTTATGCGATCCACGTATGAAGTGATAACCAAAGTTTAGCATTGAATCAATAATAATAAGTAAATGCCACATTATTTGTTGATGCTGTTGCTTGTGGAGCTGCCATAGATTTAAGCTGTTTGCTTGGGAGAAATGGTGACTGGTGAGAAGTGGCTTTCCTTTTTTTTAATTCCAGAATGTTACACTGGTTGTTCTGTTCCCGAAACATCCGTAGAGTTTCCTGTAGGTGGATAGCGAGCGTCTTTTTGTGAATTAGCAATGCGGTTTAATTGCAAACAAATCTTGTCACCGTTGTCATTGCTATTAAGTATGCAGTAATTGTTTTGTGTACTGCAGATTTGCTGTAGTTTCAACGCATATTGCACTTTGTACATTTTGTTGAGGCGATGTACTGTATGTGTTTATTATGAGAATAAACTTTTTTTCATTCCACGTGGATTGTTTTTTTGTCTTTTTTTTGACTATGGTACGTTATTATGTCATAATAGTGTGCCATCTGTGCTGTATATTTAGGCCTGGCTGTGCTTATGCAACTTCTGACTGGATCTCCGTGTGTGTGTGTGACGTCAGTGGTTTTACTGCAGGCTTTGAGGAAAGACAGGGTGATTAATTTATCAAGTCTTCCCAGAATAAGTGCACATGATCGCTCAGCATACTTCATTCAGGGATGAAATGTAGCTTTTGTACAAAAAGGAAAGCTATGATAGTGGATTTGTTTTCTTATTTCTGACTGAAGAGCAGAGACGTGTGTTTTTATTTTGTATTTCATAATTACTATACAGTAATTTAGTGATGCACAATATTAAAAAGTCATTTAAAAATATAGGAATGTCAGTACTTTAGGTATATGTGGAGGTATCCGCAAACTAATCATTCATTCAATTCATCTTTATTTGTATAGCGCTTTTACAATGTAGATTGTGTCAAAGCAGCTTCACATAGAAGATTATAGTAAATTGAAACCGTGTCAGTCCAGTTTTCAGTGTTTAAGTTTAGCTCAGTTCAGTGTGGTTTAATATTCACTACTGAGAGTCCAAACACTGAAGAGCAATTCCTTCGATGCGCAGCTCTACATATCCTGAACCATGCAAGCCAGTGGCGACAGCGGCGAGGAAAAAACTTCATCAATTGGCAAAAGTGAAGAATTAAAAAACCTTGAGATAATAATGCTTGGATGCGCTCTGCTAACATTTATGGACACAGAAAGTGTAAATGCTATTACTGTTTATAACATCTAATGTGTTGTTTTATCAGTTTAAACCAGATAAAAATAATAATAATAATAATAAAATAGCAATGCGTTTATGAATACATTAAAGATGGGAATGTTTTTTCAAGAGTCAGAACTACGTAATAAAGCTTTACATTACAGAAGCCACTCAAAATAAATGTCATTCATTGTAACACTAGTTTGCATACCAAATATATATCCGGAATATTTTTGGGAGGAAAACATTTGAGGACATATTTTAAAGTACTAATTAAAATACCTAACATGAATGGTCATTTGAATTATTTATGCTTTACTATATCCTTAACTTTTTTCTTTATACTTTGATGAATACAAAATAGTATTATAAATGTATATAGTAGAATTAATGCAGTGATATTCATACATCTTTCAGTCCAAATAACTAAATAGTTAGTTGCCTTAAAAATTAAGTTGGATCACGTTAGCCCTACAAGCAAGTTTAACTTGCATTAACTTACAATAAGCCATATAACGAAACAAAACGTGAAACATGATTAACTTTTGTTCAAATATAAGTTGTCATGTGGGACTGATTATTTAACTTTTACTTTCACTTCTAAAAATAAAATTGCTGAAAAAAAAATTATAAAAGTTTTTAGGTTTCCCCAAAGCATTTTAAAAAAGTTGAACTTTTTCAAAGAACAATTTTTTGTCATAGATTTAAAGAAGTTTTAGAAATATATACAGTTGAAGTTGGAAATATTAACCCCCTTGAATTATTAGCCCCCTTGTTTATTTTTTCCCCAATTTCTGTTTAACGCAGAGAAGATATTTTCAACACATTTCTAAACATAATAGTTTTAATAACTCATTTCTAATAACTGATTTATTTTATCTTTGCCATGATGACAGTAAATAATATTTTACTAGATATTTTTCAAGACACTTCTATACAGCTTAAAGTGACATTTAAAGGCTTAACTAGGTTAATTAGGTTAACTAGGCAGGTTAGGGTAATTAGGCAAGTTATTGTATAATGATGGTTTGTTCTGTAGACTATCAGAAAAAATAGCTTAAAGGGGCTAATAATTTTGTCCTAAATGTTTTTTGAGAAATAAAACAAATAAGACTATCTCCAGAAGAAAATATTATCAGACATACTGAAAATTTCCTTGCTCTGTTAAACATCATTTGGGAAATATTTAAAAAAGAAAAACAATTCAAAGGGGGGCTAATAATTCTGACTTCAACTGTGTGTGTGTGTGTATATATATATATATATATATATATATATATATATATATATATATATATATATATATATATATATATATATATATATATATAAGTTTTTTTTGTTTGTTTGTTTTTTTAACCCTTTTCTGGAATGTAACTTTTCCATGTGTATTAAAGTTTCTTTCTGGAACCACTGATGCCAATAAACAACCTTTATTATTAACAGATTACCAGACCACCCAAAAATGTTAATTCTCTTAGGCCACGCCTAAAATAGTCTTTAGGCCACGCTTTGTTGCATGCATGTTGAATTTCAAAATTGGTGCAAACAATTTCTCAAACCGCGTCTCAATCTCTCAGCACCAAGTAAACAGCCAGCAATGGTTTCAAACTCAATTCCTGGAGGGCCGCAGCTCTGCATAGTTTAGGTCCAACCACCTCCAGCTCACACCTGTTTAATAATCTCCTGTAGTCTTGAACGCCTTGATTAATTAGATCAGTTGTGTTTGATTAGGGTTGGCGCAAAACTGTGCAGAGCTGCGGCCCTCCAGGAATCCAGTTTGAGATATGGAGAGCAGCAGCTTTTACTTGTCAATGAGTTCAACTGAATAGCGTAAAAGTGACATTGAAACTGGATTTAACGTTTTTTTTTTAAATTTCAACTTATTTCTTCAGCCTGATCTCATGAGGAAATGGAACATTCGACATGTATGAATTCATACAAAATGTGCTATTTTTAAAAAGGAGGCATGGCGCCCAATGCCACCCCTAAACCCAACCGTCATTGGGGGATGAGCAAATTGTACTAAATTGTACGAATTCATACAAATTAGCCACTATATCCAAAAAGTTATGAATTGTCGTGAGATAACGTTGGATTTCTTATTTATCTTTAACCTATTGAAAAAAAACATGGTTATGTACAATGTGTTAAATATTAAAATATATAAATGTTTGATATTATTCTATTGCTAAGGGCTGAAAGTTGAATGAAAATGATGTTATTAATAGGCTCACACAGAAACTGCGCACCTGCAGATTTTTAGCCCATCATTGAGTCTATTTATTTACTTGTATAAAGTATGTAAATTTATATTTATTCAGGTGTTAAATTAATTTCAGTAATATTATTGACTAATATGAAAATTTATTTGATTTATTTACAATACAGTTTGTAAAGTCATATTTTCTGTCTTTTAGTAGATATATTATTGTCACACCCTCAGCTCGTTCCTGCTTCTCCAATCACCGCTCTCCCTCACCATCCACTTCTCACCACACCAGTGAACAATCACCGGATTACCTGCACCCGCAATCACCACACACCATAAATGCTCACCTCCTTCATTCACTCACAGGCTGGAATCGAAGTTGGATGGTTCACCTCATCTTCTCTCCCTCTTCCTCTCGTCTTATTCCGTGGATGTCTTTCTACAACTGAATAAGGGAAGTGACTAAGCTTATCTGGTGTTTGACTGAAGATCTGATGCTTACCATATGAACTGTGTGTGAGATCGCTCTCCCTCTGCTACACCACTTACCTGCTTCATCTCTCTGCATCAGCTGCATTGTTTTAAATAAATACCCTTAAAAGATAACATCCTTGTCTTCCTTGTGTGACGGTGACAATTCTATGAGAGACTTACTTTGTTTACCAAATAAGTGAATCTGATTGGATTGGCATTGTAAACATTAAATTAAAGTTGAAAAGGTATTATTTTCTTATTTCATATATTAAGTTTTTAGTTATAATACTCCTGAAATCATTCCGCATTCTTTACAAAATTCTGCGCAGAAATATCAAAAAATGTCAGCAGATTCTGCCTGGCCCTAGTTATTACTTAATGATTGTGAACACATTTGTCAAGTATTCACAACCATCCATAATAGCAGACAGCAGTTCAACCGACAAGCGTTGTATTGGCCATAGAAATGGAGCGACTTGATCTGACGCAAAAAAACATTGGCGAACAAGACGTTTTTACAGCTTCATGTAATTGCATTTGAACCACGGAAGTCACGTGTTTTGGGTCCCATTTCTGGACTTTGAACGTCACTGTAGTGTTGCTGACTATGAAGAGAGCTCTTGGATTTCATCTAAAATATCTTCATTTATATTCCAAAGCCGAACAAAATCACCATTTGTTAAGCGCACTGTACTTTTCTGTCATATTGTTACCATACGGTGAAGGGTTCAGAGGGGTTAAAGATAATGAGCGGACCCAAATGGAGCATTTAAAGATTTAATGAAAAAACTATGACAAAATAGGAAAAACTAAAACAAGGCAAAACACACCAGGAACACACGGACATCATAGGAGTAACGCAAAACAGCAGACAATGAGAGGGGCACACAAACTGATATGTATAGTCCTGGAGATGAGTGGGAATGAGCCGCAGCTGTGAAAGTGTGTGTGTGTGAGAGAGAAAGTGTCTGGATGACGGTCAGCTGGAGCAGGTGTTGATTGGTGCAATGCATTCTGGTCGTGGTAGTTCATGTGGTGTGTGTTTGCCAGCGATCTCTGGTTGTTCGATCGCATGGTGATCATGACACATATATACTAAGAATTGTGAATGTCTATTGATCTACATAAAAATATACAGTATGTTATGTCAACAAAATTCACTAAAATGTTATGTCTACATGTTTGTGTTGAACAGGAATGTTGATATTTAAATAATTTGAGCACGCGTGACGCGACGATTGAAAAGTGTGGCACAGTCGCCTCACAGAAGGAAGGTCACTGGTCTGAGGCCCGGCTGGGTCAGTTGGCATCCCTGTGTTCGCATGGGTTTCCTCCAGGTGCTCTGGTTTCCCCCACAGTCCAAAAACATGCTATACCAACGCAATCTCACGGCAATTCGTAACTTTTTGATTTAGTGGCTAATTCGTATGAATTCGTACAATCTAATTCGTACTATTTAGTACGATTTGCTTATCATCCAATGACGGTTGGGGTTGGGTGCCACGTCTCTCTTTTTCGTACGACTGAACTCGTACTAATTCGTACAAATTAGCCACTAAACTGACAAAACGTAAAATACTTACGTTTCCTCGTGAGATCAGGCTGGCTATACAGGTGTGAATGCTTGTTTCCCAGTACTGGGTTGCAGCTGGAAGGGCATCCGCTTTGTAAAACATATGCTGGATAAATTCCATTCCATAAGTTCCACTGTGACGACGCCAGATGAATAAAGGGACTAAGAAGAAGAAAAATGAAAGAACGAATGAAGTAGTAGCGTTTGTCATTTGTAAGTAAATTGATTAAAAACAGGGTGATATGCTAACTAGTACTAATTACCTTATTATTTAGCAAATAAAAAAAAAATCATCCCCTAAACAGAAAAAAATGAATTGACTCAATAGCAGTAACTGTTGCTTCAGTTGATGTGACAAGAATAACTTTATTAGTAAAATACAATAATCAACATTGCATGAATAAACAAAATGAGGTTAGCTAAAGGTGGCGCAGTAGGTAGTGCTGTCGCCTCACAGCAAGAAGGTCGCTGGTTCGAGCCTTGGCTGGGTCAGTTGGCGTTTCTGTGTGGAGTTTGTATGTTCTCCCTTCGTTCGCGTGGGTTTCCTCCGGGTGATTCGGTTTCCCCCACAGTCCAAAGACATGTAGTACAGGTGAACTGGGTAGGCTAAATTGTCCGTGGTGTATGTGTGTGAATGAGTGTGTGTGGATGTTTCCCAGAGATGGGTTGCAGCTGGAAGGGCATCCGCTGCGTAAAACATGTGCTGGATAAGTTGGCGGTTCATTCCGCTGTGGCGACCCCGGATTAATAAAGGGACTAAGTTGAAAATAAAATGAATGAAGGTTAGCTGAACAAAATATTGTTACTGAGAAGAACTAAAAAACAGTTGTTGAGACAACTCAAAGTTCTTACTGCATCAAGTTGCCTTGTTTTTTTTTTTTTATGTTTTCTCAACAATTTATTTTTACAGTGTGCAGGGCTCCACAAAATGTATTCATGTTGTCTTAGCACAAATCTATTGGGCCCTATCATACACCCGGCGCAAGGCGCAACGCAAATTGTTGTTTGACATTTTTCACCACGCTGTTTAAATAAATGCATTTGTGCTCATATTTGCGCCCATAGGCGTTCTGGTCTAAAAAAGGAGGTGTGTTGAGGCGCATTGCTGGCGCGTTTGCTATTTTGAGAAACTAGAATAGACTGTTTAATAGACCAGATAAGAGGAGGTCTAAAGCCCAGCGCAAAGCATGTTAGTTCCAAGTCCTCGCTTAAACATTGCTTAATACACACAGGATGAAGAGCAACACGCAAATATCTTTACAAATAAAAAAGAATTAAAGGATTAAAATTTTACAAAAATTATTACTTTCTAGCCTACATAAATATAAAAACCACTGCATTCATGCTTTCATCTCTGGGGGCTTTTTCAGTTTATTCATGACAAATTGCTTTTGTATAATGTTATTATTATTAGCAGTATTATTTATTATATGCATATTTATATTTTGTTTTATTAAAAACAAGCTTAGATTTGCTCACCTGTCAGCTTTTAGACCATATGGGGTATAGCATGTGTATTTGGATATAACTCAGTTTTTTGACCACACTTCGTTATTATTGTTCATTTATTCGTTTGCTGGAAATTAGAACTGAATTTAGAAATAGTTTTAAAACAAATCTTTGCACATAACAAACTAAATTAATTATGTATAAGCTAATGGATGTCTGTGCGTACAACACATTTCCTTATCCACGAGAGTGAAAGTGAAAGTAAAGAATGAGGAGGCTCATTCTCGCGCTGCAGATGCTCTGTTTAACTGTTTTCTCACTAGTGAAGCGTTCAGTTTTTCCACTTACAAAGTCCACCATGTAAATAGCAAATGCGCAACTGACTCTTAAAGGGAATGGGAGATGAGACTCTGATTGGTTTATTCTCCAAACACACCTATAACTCATTAAGAGAATAAGGTCAACCCTGTTAGACCATCCGCCGCGCGCAAAGTGGAATTTTCCGTCCTTAAAATAGCAAAAGTGGATTCTGACACGCCTTTAATGCTTTTGCGCCGTGCGCTTTGGACTTTGCGCCTAGATCGTTAAAATAGGGCCTATTAAGTTAATTTAACGAATGTAAGTGGATTGAACATAAATAATTAAGTTTTCCCCCAAAAAACCTCAAGAATTGTGTTTAAGCTCATTTTATATTAGTAGTTTGAACAAGAAGCAAAAATATGAGTGTTGGAATGAAATGAGGTTGATTATTGAATAACATCATTTAGATTTGTGGGTGTACTAAGCCTTTAGGGGTGTTAAATAAAAATAACATAAAAATCACATTCACCAGGTTCATTCAAAAAATGATTTGTGCTGCTTGTTCAAACTACATATTTAAAATAAGCTGAAACATCACACAGTTCTGGAGATTTTTTGGGGGGAAACGTAATTGTTTTATGTTCAATTTACTTCAATTACTTATGTTAATGGATTTGTGTTGCATTGTAAAAAATGCAGGGTTCCACACAATTTATTCATGTTGTCCCAACACAAATCGATTTAGTTAACTTAACACTTTTAACAGATTTATGTGGATGAACATAAAAAATTTGTAAAAAAATCTCAAGAATTGTGTTGATTCAGCTTACCTTAAATAATTAGTTTGAACGAGCAAAAAATATATTTATTAGTGTCTGTCAAAATACACGAATTGTGTGGAATCCTGCAATTTTCACAGCGTTCTTCCACCTCAGCCTGCAGCTCTTCTTCTTCTGTGTGGCCTACAGTTTTTTACAGTGACCGATGCGTGCTGAAGTCATTTCTCCTTTATTATTATCTGAGAGAAAACGAGAGCATCCTGTTATGATGGTTGCCATTGCTACCAGACACAAAACAGGGAGATTTGTTCAGCTTTGTTCCCTTGTTTTTGCAGCCTTTCTTCGGGCAAAAACTTTAGTCTGTATCTCTCTGCACGATCACTACTCCCTCTTCACTCCAGCTCGTGAATCATATCAGGAAACGTTTACTAAACTTTAGCAGTAGAGGCTGGTACGCGACTGTAATAGGGTGGCACCAAACCAACCCCTGTTCTCCTCACATCTGTATTCATGACCAGTATTTGAGTTTATGCTGGAGCTGCAGGGGTTTAGTCGCCTGTACAGTCACCGCTATTTTTAGACCGTCTCATGCCTACTTTGTATCTTTGCACTCTTGCTGGAATGTGTGTTGTTTTGATCAAAGGAGTTGTAAAGGCCCAGAAGAATTGAATGTGAACCGAACACAGAGGGAAGGAGTTTTACTATTGAGTGCTGTGCGGACACATGAGCTGTAAGAGGATATTAACTGTACAGATAAGTCTGCTGTGGGATGATGATGATGATGATGTCATGATTCTGTCATTTGAATAAAGGCCTTTGCTTTGAGAAACAATAAAAGCAAGGCCTCAGTGCTAAGATAGATCTGTTAATAGTAATAGTATTAAGTCAGATGTTTTAATAGGCAAACGTTCACCTAACAATGAAAGTTCTGTCACCATTTACTCAATCTTGTGTTGTTTTAAAACTGGCTTTCTCTTTCATGGAACATAATATGAGCTGTTAGGGTCTGTGCGTTGGTTTTGTCCAATATCAAAGAGTATAAAATCACTGTAAAGGTGTATTTTAGTTATATAATCTTGTATAAGAAATTAAGTCGTTGTTCGCTGAATATGGGTCCTGTCAAACCTCATTCCTGTAATGTAAATATGAGAGACGCACAATATCAAACCGCTTCCAGTGTGAAGAACACTTAAATATCTTTGGCCGACGCAGTGGCGCAGTAGGTAGTGCTGTCGCCTCACAGCAAGAAGGTCGCTGGTTCAAGCCTCGGCTGGGTCAGTTGGCGTTTCTGTGTGGAGTTTGCATGTTCTCCCTGCGTTTGCGTGGGTTTCCTCCGGGTGCTCCGGTTTCCCTCACAGTCCAAAGACATGCGGTACAGGTGAATTGGGTAGGCTAAATTGTCCGTAGTGTATGAGGGTGAACAAGTGTGTGTGTGGATGTTTCCCAGAGATGGGTTGCGGCTGGAAGGGCATTCGCTGCGTAAAAACATGCTGGATAAGTTAGCGGTTCATTCCGCTGTGGCAACCCTGGATATTGTAGCCGGCAGCTAGCTCTCTGCAACTGTCACATGGTCGCCCACTGAAGCTAAGCAGGGCTGCGCCCGGTCAGTACCTGGATGGGAGACCACATTGGAAAGCTAGGTTGCTGCCAGCAGGGGGCGCCCAACTTGCGGTCTGTGTGGGTCCTAATGCCCCAGTATAGTGACGGGGGCTCTCTGTGGTCGTTAAAAATCCCAGGATGTCCTTCGAAAAAAGAGTAGGTGTTTAACCCTGGCATCCTGGCCAAATTTGCCCACTGGCCTCTGTCCATCATGGCCTCCTTACCCTCCCCATATCATAATTGGCTTCATCACTCCGTCTCCTCTCCACCAATCAGCTGGTGTGTGGTGTGCGGTCTGGTGCAAAATGGCTGCCGTCGCGTCATCCAGATGGATGTTGCACACTGGTGGTGGATGAGGAGATTCTCCCCTATGTGTAAAGCGCTTTGAGTCTGCAGAAAAGCGCTATATAAATGTAAGCAATTATTATTATTTTTATTAATAAAGGGACTAAGGCAAAAAGAAAATGAATGAATGAATCAATGAATAAATGAATAAATATCTTTAGAAGATTGAACGTTCCCATGAACGTTAAAGAGATAGCTCACAAAATGGCGTCCCATATGTCAATAAAAAAGATCACATACATTGTCAAAAAGAAACAAAATGTGTTTGAAGATATCTGGAGAGCTTTTAATAACTTCCTAAAGTACAATGCAAATGTAGGCAGTCTGCTATGGCAAGAACAAGCACTGACTGAGTAGGGTAGCATCATGGTCTAAACATAGACTTGGAAAACACTCTTCACCTGATTTAAACATTCATTCATTCATCTTGTCGGCCTAGTCTCTTTATTCATCAGGGGTCGCCACAGCGGAATGAACAGCCAACATATTCAGCGTATGTTTTACGCAGCGGATGCCCTTTCATGCTGCAACCCAGTACTGGGAAACATCCATACACACAAACACTATAGATTTAGTTTATTAATGTGCATGTGCATGTCTTTGAACTGTGGGGGAAACCGGAGCACCCGGAGGAAACCTATGCAAACTTAAGTGATTCCAAACATTTATGAGCTTCTTTATTCTGTTGAACACAAAACAAGTTATTCTGAAGAATGTTTGGGGAAAAAACATGCACAGTAGAACCCGATATGGAAGTCATTGGCTGATTTTTACACACATTTTTCAGTATATCTTCCTTAGTGTCCAAAAGAAGAAAGAAACAGATGAGTAAATAATGACAGAATTGTCATTTTTGTGTAAACTATCCCTTTAAGATACTTCATGGAACCATGTGTCATAGAAATGGACCCCAAACAATAACAATGCAATTTTTTATGACTTCCAAAGATCACCTAGTCATCTTTTATGGTGCTTTTTTCCCACTTTTGGCCTCCTCGCTCTCCATCAACTTTGACAAAATTGAAAACAGCAGTGTGAACATTCTGCTAAACGTCTCCTTTTGGTATTCCGTAGTAAAAGGATTACAGTGCGCAAACAACGATGACAAAAATACTTAATGGAACCATAAGTCATAGAAATGAACCCCAAACAATAATAATGCAATTTTATGACTTTTATGGTGCTTTTTTTCCACATTTGGCCTCCTTGTTCTCCATCAGCTTTGACAAAATGAAACAGCGTTGTGAACATTCTGCTAAATGTCTCCATTTTGTGGAGATGAAGGAGATCTCAGAGAGCGAATAATGACGACAAAAATGTCACTTTTGAGTGATGTATACTTTAAGCGTACAGTTACTGAATCAGACAGTTGTTGTGCTTCCACACAGCCAGAGGACTAACTTACTGCATTAGGCAAATGTGACTGTGACATCACAAGAGAGTAATAAAAGCCCATTTGCCAGCAGAACTCAGCCAGAACATCCATCCATCCAACAAAGAGTAGTCTTGTCCTGCAGTTTTTACGGTGCCGTTCCGGGAGGATCGGTGAGTCTCCACTTCTTTACTTCACCAGGCTTTGTTACCTCATAAGTTGATCCTCCGACGTGCCATGCATTGAGGACCACAAAGTTGGTGGGATTTTGATTTGAACACTTGTTGATTGAGACTGTAAACTTTCTGAGACAGCGGGGAGATGTGTGATATGGTTGTTGTTCAGCTGTTTTGGATTTTTCACATACGGTAGAGGCAGAGAGGCACAAGGAAATCAAGTGACTTGCCTTAAGTGTCAGGGTGACGGATGCAGCACAATGGAGCAGTTGTGGAGCTTTAAGATGGGATGACCTTCCTCAGCAATCCTGCTACTGTCCGCGAGCACTTTACTGAAAAATAGTGAGGGGAAAAATAGACTAGTGAATGTTTAATTGTTACACTCTACTTAAACAATAGGTGTCTGAAAGCAGAGATCTTACAAGATAAGGTAAAAAGAGACAACGCAGTGGCTTTATGAGCAAACGAAACGTCTATTCTAGTCTGTCTCGGGACTAAATGGAAAACGTCACTGTGCAGCCACGTTTCAACTTGGCCGAACTCTGTCATATGACAAAGGAAGCCTCCAGTTGTGCGTGTGAGTTCCTGTAAATGTGTTTGTGAGGGATAACAAGAGCTAGACGCTGGAGCAGATGAGCAGGAAACACATTGTAGACATTTTGAATGTTTCTACATTTGCTAAATGAAGAGGCATTGCATTGCTAAGCTTCATGAGAAAATATCTGACATTGAGACGGATTCACTAGATGCACTTAAAGTTTAAAGGTCAGATGAAACGTGCATTTTTCATTCAATGTCTGACAATCTCAACTGAAAAATGAAGAGAGGGTGGGACATAGAGTAGCTCCTCCCCTTTAAAAAACAGCAAATAGTGTTTTGTTTTTAATCAGAGCTCTGACAGTGAGAGTGGTTGAGCTCAAGCGTATTAAATGAGAAGTATCTTGAAGGGGGTGGGGGATGTCAGATACTAGAGAGAATTTGATTGGTCATGAATGGATGAGAAACTGAAGTATGAGACGACGTAAAAAAAAAAATCGTTGATCCGTTTAGGCGGAAGTGACAAACTGCAAGCTTTGGATGTTTATCCATTAGCTCCATTAGTTTTATACTTTCTAAACACAAATTTTGTCGATGTTTTGGAGCACACTAGCTTATAGATATCCTAAAAGCTCACAGACGGAAACTAACATCCAGTGTTTCCTCTAGGATTTTTCCCAGCTGTGGCGGCAGGCTTTTTTTTTTTTTTTTTTTACACAGATCTGCCAACTATTTCAAAGACAAATATTACACGCAGTATTACAATTCGAGAACGCATTCATGTAATATGAGCATGCAAATCTCTTTGCTTGTGCGCCGATTTCCTCTTTTATTGCTTGTGCTTTTCTCACAAAACTTCTTGCACGCACTCAAATTTACACGCTCAAGTGCAGATCTTCTCGTGCGCTCTCCAGTAAGCGCTGCTGAAGTGCGATTTAGTGCGTTTTTGTGCGTTTTCCGACATTAACGCGTCCTGAAGTAAAGTGAAACGGCTATAAACTCCAGAAAGATAAGTATACTTATGGAAAATGTGTTCATCTTAACTGAAAGCTACGTTGTGTTTGCTGGCGCCCCACGCATCACGCACCTGTCAGTCTGTCAGTCAGCATGTCACCTTAAAGGGTTAAACAAATAGCGCACAGCACTACGGTTACAGAAATGTTTGCGCTGTTATAATTCACTTACCTTTTAATATGTTTTAGTGCGATTATAAATGAGAAGTTGTAATGTAGCTGTGGCGGGATGAATTTTGGTGTGGCGGCCCGCCATGGATGAATGAATGTAACGGAAACCTTGAACATCTATTTTTTTTTATTTTAATTTCACGGGACCTTTAAAAGGCACAATGCAAAAAAATCAGTGTACATTTAACTCAATTTGAGTTTAACTTAACACTCCTTGGGTGTACATATGACTCCCTCCATTTTGGAGTTAAAATAACACTTTCTAAATTGTGAAATTTGTACATTATTCTCAGAGTTCATTTCATTCAGAGTTTATTCTTACATCGAACTGGAGTGTGTGTTACCCTTCAAAAGTGTTAATATATTACCTTTTTTCCCTATATTATCAATTGGTGTGTGTGACAGA
Source organism: Danio kyathit (assembly GCA_903798195.1). NCBI lineage: Eukaryota > Metazoa > Chordata > Actinopteri > Cypriniformes > Danionidae > Danio > Danio kyathit. The sequence continues at coordinate 25,266,037 of LR812523.1, forward strand.
AAACAGGGATCAAATATGTTGAAAATAGTTTTCATTTCTTAAATGTTTATTAATCTTTTCAGAAATCATTTTAAAATGTAACAAGACATGTTTCAAGTTTAAGTAAAACATACTGGTTTGATCACTGTTTGTCTGAAAGAACGGTTCAAGTAAAAAAAAACTGGACTTCCCATCACCAGTGGGAAATACACTGCATATTGGGTTAAAAGTTTAACACTGAAAAAAATATACGCTCTTTCACACTCATGGATTAAAATGTACTCCGGTTTTAACACTGAACAACACCAAAAAAAAAATCACACTGTATATTTAACACTGGAATTTTTGCGATTTTTAAAATGAAGCTATTCAAATACCACTAGAACAGAGTTATATATATTGCTGACTAATGTACTTACATTATCCTAAATGTTTTGAAGAACGTTCAAATGTAGAGAAACCTTGGGTTTCTACTAGACAGTAATGTAAAACTTGACAAACAAATAAGTAAAATAGTAAAAATCTACGACGACTAGCCAAAGTGAAACCCTTGCTAAGCAGGAAAGGTTTTGAAACAACTATTCATGCTTATATTTACACGCGATTAGCTTATAGTAATTCTCTATATATTGGTCTACCTCCATCTTCTATTTCTAGACTTTAAATGGTCCAAAATGCGGCCGCCCATTTGCTCACGAGTAGCCACAAATATGACCATATCACACCAATATTGCGATCACTACATTGGTTTGCTGGTTCATTTCCCAATAGACTATAAAATTTTACTCTTTGTTTATAAAACTTTGTATAACCTAGCGCCACCGTATCTTTCTGATCTGATCACTACTAAGACCCAAACCCGCTCGCTTAGATCAAATTCCGACTGCCATCTATTGCAAACACCTCGAACTCGTCTCAAATGCAGGGGCGATAGAGCATTTACAGTTGTGGGTGCGAAACTATGGAATAAGTTACCATTAAAAATCAGAATAGCACCCACTCTTTCTATTTTTAAATCGATGTTAAAGACTCATCTTTTTTTCGAGTGCATTTAATATTCCCTAATGGCAGTTTCAGGCTATACTAAATTGTTTCTTTCTTGGAAACTTTTACTGTTGTTACTATTAGTTTTATATTGTTGTTTTTATTGTAGTGTATTGTTGTTTTTACCTGCTACTGCTATTGTACAGCTCCTTGGTTGACCAAAGGTTAAAATTAAGTGTGCTCTAGAAATAAACTTTGATTTGATAAGCAATTTTAATTAGTGACAAGGATGATCCCCTGTGTCGCCATACTTATGATGTCACACTCTCGATTTATGGTTTGGTTTTATAGAAAACGGGGAAACATCAAGGACGATTTAATATGTTGTGCGTTTTATTAGCTGACACTAAGCATGGGGCGATAACCGGTTTCAAGGTTTAACGCGGTTTGGAAAAGTCAAGGTATTAAAACCGCACAAATGTTTTGTTATACCGTTCTAAGGTATATGTAAAGGCTTTTTAAAGTGTTTTTTAATGTGTTGTAAGGAAATCTATGTTTTTGAAGCTTATGAAGATGGTAGAATTCAATAGTTTATTTTAATTACGTAGTCTCACATGTTTACAGTTCCAAAATATTATAAATGTTTCCTAAAATGTAATACATTCTGTTAAATGGGGAAAAAGTTGTTGTTTTCTACTAAGACATTTAAACCATGAACCGTGAAACTATGATATTTTTATCCAAGTTTATCATACCATCAGAAACTTATACCTGCCCATGCCTAGCCGACACAGAGCAGCATTATATGAGAACTCTAAAATGTGTTTGGTATGATAAACAAGTGTGATCACGAGTGGAAGAACTGGATGCTGTGGACTGTGGCATAATAAAAGCTCTGCCACTTTCATGCCAGTCACACTTCTCTCATTAGCTATTGCTTCAGTGCTCTTTTTTTACGTCATTCCGCCATACTCTGCTCCAGACTACCAAGATAATAAATGTTTGAATACTTTAGCTCATCCATGAACCTTCGTTACTTCTGCAGGAGCCCCATAGAATGTAAAAAAGACCACAACTACCATGATTCAACACTAAGTTACAGAGTCATCAAACTATGCCTTTGTTTGTTGTGAATATGCACCCTCTAGGGGCAAAAATTACATACTGTTCCTTTAAGCAGATTGTGTTTAAACACTGGAAGTATGCTTGTGTCATATTTACATGAATTATTAAATAAATATTTTTTCTACATTTTAATGTGAATACACAACACAACCTTTAGAAAAGTATGTTCTATGTAGTATGGATGTGAGTAGCATGAATGGAATTTGGTTGTACTACATCCGTGTCAGTTGTATTGATTCACTCCCATTCATAAATTCTCTTGCATGGCATCATGGGATAGCGTGGCATCCATTGTATGCGCACTTCAGAATTTTGCCGGAAGTAGTAGGTCATCCGGGTACAGCTCGCACACGGTTTTTCCGATACTATCTGCTTGTTAGGTTGTGACATATGGAATGACCACTTTTTAGCCATACCCCACTTTAACGTGAATTTAAAATCATAGTGTACACATCAGTCTCTGGACTCTGCATCACAGACACCAATATTTTTACAATTTATAAAAAATGTATCACTTTCTGGCCATCGGACATTATGCATGAATATATACTGTGCATATATATATATTGCATCACCTTGTAACCGTTTATTATTATTATTTGTTGAGTCTCCCCATACAGTTTGATAGAGCACCTGGGCCCGGAAGCCACTTTAAGTGCCGTCACACTTAAAAAGTGGATGAATTCGGACACACTACTCAGCTTTACTCAAGTAGAAGTACAGATACTCATGTATGAAATGACTCTAGTAAAAGTTGAAGTACTGATTACACTTTTGTACCCAAGTAAAAGTAAAGAAGTACAGGCTCAAAAATGTACTTAAGTAAAAAGTACCCATTACTACTACATGTTTTAGTTTCACTAGGTAGGTAAATATCCGTTTTTCCCCCATGTATCATCATCCTGACGCAAACTCACAGCACTCATCAACTTACGCAAAAACAACGGCTGCCATTCATTTTCATACACTCTAAAAATAATTCTGTAGGCCTGTATATCTTTATAAATAATGTCTTACATTTTACACTGAATTCTGTCCAAAATATGAATATTTTTTATTGAATATATTTAAAATATATTTTCTTTTGCTAAAATAAATACTTATCGTATTTAACTGCAAACTATTTTCTATTGCTTTAGCAGCTCTACTACATAACCCGTTATTTTTGTGTTTTTTTTCAGGGTATTGTGGATATTTTATTTAATGGATAAACATTAATTCTGTTAATACATAAAAATAAAGCTACATACACAGGCGTGACTACAACCTACAAAACATGTGCATGATCTTTTATTTATTTATTTTTTAGGGGTTTTCCTCTTTTATTGTGATTTACAGACAGGAAAGTATGGGGAGCAGAGACAGGGGAAGGGTCGGCAAAGGACCTCAAGCCGGGAATCGAACTCGGGTCACCATGAGCACCTTGGTGCTATGTGCTGACGCACTAACCACTAGGTTATTGGCGCAGACTGCATGATCTTTTATTCACGTGATAAATTCAGAACCTTTAGCATTATATTTTAATTTATAAATTGCCCAGTATACTTACTGTTGTTGTTGTAAAACATTTGTTAAAAAAGTAAAAAATGTAAATCATATAGTCAACAAAAAAATAAAAAAATAAAATTGTTCAACAGCATAAATTCTGTATTAGGAAATATGAACTCATCGGAAATAAAGGAATGCATAATGTTTTATAAAGTATTTCATTTGTTTTGGTACTAAATGTACACATTTGTTTCTTTACGGTGTTTCTCTTTACAAAAAAGCACTTTTTTTTCGGATATTAGATTGAAAGACCAGAGAAAACCCGTGATCGGATGTGGACAAAAACCTATTAACCTTAAGCATTTGTATGGCATATTTTTGAACTGGAATGTGTCTCTCTTGTTTACCTGTGATCTGTGTCTTGTTACCGTGTAAACAGGGCAGCATCAGTCAAGTTAAATTCGCCGTCTTCCTCTGTCTCATCTGCGTAGTCATCCTAGCCTTTCTCATAGAAATCTTTATAAACTAGCCTTAACCTACATACGGTGTGTAATAGCTTTGGCTGAAAAAGCCATGCACTGCAGCACGCAGGCAGGCAATGCAAGAAGTAAAGGTAAAAAGTTGTCAAAAAAAAAGATAGTGAAGTAAAGTACTGATACCAAAAAAATTTACATAAGTAACAAAGTATTTGTACTTCCCATCTCTGTTTTTAACATACTATATAGTATGGAGGCAACGCAGTGGCGCAGTAGGTAGTGCTGTTGCCTCACAGCAAGAACGTCGCTGGGTCGCAGGTTCAAACCTCGGCTGGGCTGGGTCAGTTGGCGTTTCTGTGTGGAGTTTGCATGTTCTCCCTGCGTTCGCTCCGGTTTCCCCCACAGTCCAAAGACATGCAGTACAGGTGAATTGAGTAAGCTAAATTGTCCATAGTGTATGAGTGTGAATGTGTGTGTGGAAGTTCCCAGAGATGGGTTGCGGCTGGAAGGGCATCCGCTGCGTAAAATCGTGCTGGATAAGTTGGTGGTTCATTCCGCTGTGGCGACCCCGCAAGGGACAAAGCCGACAAGAAAATGAATGAATGAATGAATAGTATGGAACTATGTGTTTCCGAGCGCAGCCTAAATGTTTTTGCAATGTTATGCATCCTTGCCAAATAAGTAAAAATAATATTATCGAATAAATAATACAACAATAATAATATTTATGAACATTTTTACTATGCTTTCAACTCTAAATGAAACGAAAATGAAAATAAAATAGAATTTTGAAAAAAGTTAATGTAAATACTTAAATGCAGTGCAGGATCTAGTAGATGTAGAAGTTAATAGGACATACATAATATAGCAGACTAATAATCCATTTTGCTGTAATGATGACAGAACAATTTCCCCTCTCTCTCTCTCTCTCTCTCTCTCTCTCTTGTTCACACTGGTTTTTGGCCAGAAAAAGGGAAGGCAGTCACTGATTAGACAAGGAATCAGAGATTTTTATTTTTGGAGATGTGCAGAGAGGAAAGAGAGAGGAAGTGTTACCCAGAGTAAAGATTTCATCAGTGGTTTTGGTGAGCCTGTAAGCCCTTTGAATGATGTGTGACAGAGCTCAGGATTATGAAGCAGTGCGTGTGTGGGGATTGAGTCGCCTGATGCGTTCATTTGAATCCCTTCTTTCTCATCTCATCTCATCTCATCTCTGAAGCCAAATGTTACTCTTTTTTCTGAAAAAAAAACTTTACATCTCTTGCTAAACCTTCATAATGCTTCATAATAATCTCAACATATCTTGCAGAATCGCATTTGTTTGGCATAGATTCTTCAGTATTGTCTGGGTGTGAAGCTGTAGCCTGTGTGACGGACAGTGCTTTACTGGAGATCTTGTGACTTTAATTCTTGGTGTTTTTTTGCTGACGGTTCGCTTCATGTAACGAGACAAGCATGAACAGTCAATGGCGGCTCAGACATGCTGTAGTCACAAGACACTGTTCCCAGCGAAGCCAAGGTTGAAGGAAAACACATTACAGTTGTTTTATTTGATTAAAAGTAACTCTGCTTCTTTATTCTGTCACTGTATTAAAGGGTTGTATTACTTTATCAACTTTTATTTTGAAGTGAAAATGTGTGGACATAATATTGGATATGTGAATTAATCATTCTTATCAAATTTGTTGGTAACACATTACAATAACAGTACATAAATAATGGTGTGTCAATATGTAAACTGAACATTATTATGAACTAATGATTTGTTAATGCATGCGCTAATCATGAACTTTAACTACAACATGAGTCATATGAGTTCATGTGTGAATAACGGCTACCTTAATTACTTGTGAGTATATGATTGATTGTTAATGAATGTTTTAATTACCACATTAGTTTATGCTCAATTTAACCATCATGAACTCATGATATGTTCATATATAATTATGTTGTGACTTTACTTGGAGGGGCGCATCATCATTAATCCATTCTTAACTACTCATGAACACCTTATGCACGTCCGTCTAGTGCTTTTACACTGAAAAACAATAGAAAAGTGCTCTGTCAACATCAACATGAACAGTTTAAACACAGGAGTTAAGGATGAGTTTATGGTGATGTGCCCCTCCAAGTAAAGTCATAACATAGTTAAACATTAACAGCTCATGAATTCATGTTGGTTACATTTAGATTAAACTTAAATGTTAATTAATACATTAATTAACAACCATATACTAACAAGTAATTAAGGTAGCCGTTCTTCACACATGAATTCTTGTGACTGGTTTTGTATGAACTCTTGTTACGACTCGTTAAATTTAGTTCATGATTAGCACATGCATTAACTCATCATTCATTTATTATAGAGTAATGTTTAGTTTACATATTAATACATCTTTAATCATGTACTGTTATTGTAAAGCGTTACCAATTTGTTTTTGTCTGCGATTCTAGTTTGACTGATTAACAACTCACTGATTTAGTGATGAAAAACAGATTAACTGCATTTAAAATAACTACAGAACTGGGAACACTGGTGTTTTTTTTACTCAGACCATTAAAAAAGATCCTCAAAGCTTTAATGTGATAATTCCACATAATTCATAATGTCATACTAAGCTCTAACCTTATGACTTTTAAATCATAAATATATGCTTTTAAGTAATTATTTTGACTTAATTAGCATTATATAATCTTTTCAAAAGCCTATTTTTCTTAACTTTAAGATTAAATGTATAAAGAATGTTTTTCTAGTAATATTTCAGCAGGACATCTGTATTTTAATTCAATTATATGATTACTTGTGTTTCTTTGTTATTTTATGAAATCATTGGAATAATATTTTACAAGTAATACTATATATTTTTTATATAATTATTTTTAGGGGTTTTTAGCCTTTAATCGATAGAACAGTGTAGAGAATTTACAGGAAATCACTGGGAGCAGAGAGAGGGGAAGGATCGGCAAAGGGTTGTTGCTAGATCAGATATGGTTGCGGCCGAAAGTTAACGAGAATTATTTATATAATTTATTAAATTTCCCATTTATTGTATTTTATTAACGTCTACCCCCACCCCAACCCTAAACCCAACCGTCACAGTAACGTAAAAACAGTAGTTGTACCGAGTATTATTTATGCTATCTATTAACTTACCCAATAAATTGTATTTTTTTAACGCCTACCCCCACCCCAACCCTAAAACTATCCGTCACAGTACTGTAAAAATATTAAATATTGTTATACAGTGTCATAAAAAAATGCTGCTATATTGATGTGCATATTGCACTTCCAACCGGCCATGTATCCGATCTAGACTTTACCTAAGCAAAGGACCTCGAGCCGGGAATCGAACTCGGGTCGAGGTCGCACTCAACCACTAGGCTATTGGCGCCAATGTAATACTAATTTTAAAAATTCTATAAATATTTTTCATTTTAATTAAATCTTTTGTAATTTTGTTTTATTTATGTTTTGTTTTATTTATTATTTATATTATTGTATTATTTATTTATTATGCATATTACTATTTCATTTTAATTCATTTTTATTTCAGTAGTTACTTAGTTAATTTACATCACTAAAAAGAGGGGACAATTATGTTTATTTTTAGAATTGATGTCAGTTACCTTTTATTTTCAGTAAAAAAAAAAAATACTATAATAACAACCCTGTCATCCACTACTTTTATTACTAGAAACAAAGACACTTTCACTGCCATAAATTAAGATGACAAGAAATACAGAACAAAAACATAAGCAGCTAAAACAAACAGAACAAATCCGGTTTGACCACAGGAATGAGTTCATTCAAAATGACAAGTAAAGACAGTTATTGAGCCTCAAACTGTGCAGGGGAGTAAATGAAAGCAGGAAATTTTCAGATAACACTGGCATAACCTGCATGCCAGAGTCATGCCATCATCCGCCACAACACACTGCCAATAACACCTCTCTTTTGTTTTTTGTTTTCCACAGAATGGGACAAATTCAAGGTAAGGAGGGGGAGCTGGGCCAGGACAACAGCTCCGCGGGACCAAAGGAAAACGGACCAAGCCCAGACCCTGGGGGGGCAACGGAGGAAGGAAATCAAGCTATTGAGACTCACAGTGCCAGGACAGATGAGGAGAAAGCAAGGTTGGACGAAGGCCCAGGCAGGGAGTCACCATCACCTCCACCAGCAGAGCACGGTTTGGATCCTCATGATAAGGTGTGCACTCCCACGGATGGGGAGGGAGGAGATGGAGAAAGAAAAGAGGGAGGAAGAAAGAGTAGAGAGGAAGGCAGGGCTGAACCTCTGGCTCTACAGCAGCTGAATGGAATCACACAGTCTGACACATGCAAGCAAAGCACATGGGAGTCTGGTGAACCTGGTCACGAGAGAAAAGACTGGCTGGAAGAGCATACAGGAGTTGTGTGTGACGCTCTTGGTAGAGCTGAAAGCCCTGAGAAAGCAGCAAACCGGACTCAAAACTGTGCTTCATATGTAAAGGACGAAATGGAGGCTGTTTGCGGAGATGATGACAAGCTGAAGTGCCAGGATGGGGAAGGAAACATTGATTTTGAAGCCATCTGTGATGTAAATCTAACAAATACAGCTACTACCTTGGAGATTTTGGAAGGAAAGGAGATTTTAAAACCATGGTGTGAGGATGTCAACTTCACCGTTCAAGACCATGCTTTAGTCGATGAAAATGAGAAGAGTGAATCACAAAGCAAGAGGTCATTTAACAACCCCAGCGCATCGGACCCTGTGATGAATTCAGAAATGGAGACATCAAAGAACGCAGTTCATCAAGTTAAGGAAGGAATAGAGAAGGTCGTAACAGAAACACCAAATTCTGAGAGTTCCTCCCTGAAGAATGTCGAAACTCCAGGGCAATCGGTGACGGATGAAAACCATCCAACAGATGAAGTCATAGACACCAGATTTAATAGTTCTGGGGAGAATTTACAAAGTAAATCTGCGAGTCTGAGACGAGAGCAGAGCCCAGAGGATCTCAAACCCTTGGAAGTGGCATCCAAGTCACCTCAGGGTCACGCTGAGAGCCATCGACAAATATCTGCAGGCGAATTCACACAGGACGTGCTTCACACAGAAAGGCAATTTAATGTGTCAGACTTGGAGAGCACTTGTACAAAGGAACCTTCACTTGAGAGATCACCCGCTGGAGGTCATGAAAATAAAGATGGCATACGAGAGACTGGAGAAGGAGAGAATCTGGAATCTGCTTCAAAGGGTCTGTATGGTTCCCATGCAAAAGAATCCGAGATAAAAGATCTTTCTCTGCGTGGAACAGAAATGGAAGAGGGTTGTTTTGTGATGGGTGAAAACAAACTTCTTCTACAAAGCAATGAAGATGAGAAATGTTTTGCATTCTCTGAAGACATTACCGATTCGTTAACCTCTTGTAGGTCTTATGTTCAAGTTATGCAAAACGATGAAAAAGAGGATTCCCCTCTTTCAGCAAAGGCCAAAGTACACACAGAGAAAAGTCTAGATGTGTGTTTGGCGGAAAGGAGTCCACAAGCATTGATGCAAAACTTTCAGGAGATAATGAAGGAGGCAGATCCAGAACTTACCTCTTCTTTCCAGAGTACAGTGATTGATGTAGATGAAGCTACTAAAAAGCAGATGTTAGTGGGAGATGCTAAAGCTAACTCAGATGACATGATGTCATCAGAGAGAGACAAGGTCAACAAGTCTGTTGGAAATACCTTGAGCTCAAAAACAAAAACATCTGCAGCTGATTCCATCTCTGAGCTAATTGCAGATCCAGATCACACAGATGACAGGCCAAACGTGGACAGGAAAACAGAAGTCACTCTGTCTGGATCTTCTCTACTCCAAGAACAATGTGTTTTGAAGACTTCAACAAATGTGTTAACCCATTGCATTGTAAGCCCAACAGGCACATCTGATCAGGTCAGAGATGACCACGCTGCAAGATCTGGATTAGCAGACAGTGCGACAAACACATCTGTAACACAAGATGAGCAGCATTCTGCCTCCATGTGCAGCCAAGCTAATGAGAAACAAGACCAAGAACATATCAAGCTGCCGACACAAGCTAATAACCAGGTATCAGAGGAGAAACATTCAAGCCAGCTTGACCAAATGCATGCAGCAGAAAGTGACCAGACCACCACCACAGATGCATCGCAGGGTGTGCAGAAAAAGCATGTGTCAGATATGATAAAGGAAGCTATTGAGCTGCAGAAAAAGATGAAAGAGTGGAGCAAGCCAGCTGAGACCCGGGTTGATCTGACATTAGATCCTACACAGTCTGTGAAAGTATCACAGATGAAAGCAGCATTTGATCCGCCAAAGAAATCACCTGACAAAGCACTCGAGAGAAAACCATCAGTGAGAAAAGGTAGGAACATTTTGAGAACGATGCTGATTATGTTAAATTAAATGTGCAGTAGGTGATCTGACAAAATGCTAACCGGTTAGCATAATATCTTTAAAACACAGTCCCTCCCCTGCCGTCCAAAGCCACGCCTCTTGATATCATGAATGTGCACATTAAAGATGATACCCACTAGATCATGTTATTCGCCAGTTATAATACTTTATAATACTACAATTCTGAACAAAAAAACTGTATTATATCTAGCACACTTTCAGTTGTGTAGCAAGCAAAACTTGTCATAATGTGCAAAATTTCAAGCATGCTGGTCTCACTCTCTCACACGCTTTGGCCTAAAGCGACTGCTGTATGCTTAGTGGTTGGCCGGTGGCGTGCAGGAATTACACTTATTACTAGGCCATACTTACATGCTATTTCAGACCGAATATTCAGAGTAGCATGGTAAACAATATAGGGAGCACTTCACAGGTTGTCAATGTTCAAAAATTAACCAATGTGAATATAAAATCAACTTCTCCTCAGTAAAGCAGGCTAGGTGGAATAGCGCTATTTACTGATGTTTTGTTGTTAAACTAAATAAAAATCTACATTATTGATGCTGTAAAAGGTCCCTTATTATACTGAAAATAGTCACATCAATCTTTCGCCGGAAGATTTCAGTGGCTGAACAACCCTTCTGTGCATATAGCACATTCGTAAAACAACATAATCTACATCAGCTTTGCGTGACTAAAGTAGTTTTAAAGCATAACATTACCTGTCTAAAAGAAATACCTCGGCCATGGTGTCATCCTTCCTCCAGCGTGCAAAAGTAACTCCAATATTGATTCAGGATTTTAAAAAGTTTTGATTCAGCATTTGTTTTTACTGCTCTCTCTCTCTCTCGCGTGCATTTGAACACATGTGCAAGCGCAAACGGCAGACCTGCTTGTGAGCAGGTGTACAAATCTACATTTGCTGACAGACAGTTTGGGCTACTTATCAGAATTATGGTAATTATTGGCCTGACAAATTTTAATTGGATAAACATTTTTTAGTTTTATGCCTTACCAAGAATATAAAAATACATATAAATACATTTAGATAATTTACTTTAATCAGTACTATTGGAATGTGAAGAGACTTTCAACCAGCACAACCTGCTGCACCTTTAATGAATAAACTGCGCCAACATTCTAACAGTACCATATTGTCATATTTACATACTTTATCATATTTGGGTTCAAAACCATTATAATAATCATACTGATGTGTGGAGTCATATTCTTGTTCATTAACGTTGAACAAACAATACAACATTCAGATGAATGGCTAAAGCTTATTGTCTGTCTGTCTGTCTGTCTATCTATCTATCTGTCTATCTATCTATCTGTCTATCTGTCTATCTGTCTATCTATCTGTCTGTCTGTCTGTCTGTCTGTCTATCTGTCTGTATATAGGCCTATATATGTATCAATGCTGGTATTCAACAAACAGCAAAATGTATTCCAGCATAATGGTGCCATCTTGTGGCAATTTCCGTACAGGAAAACAAACCTCACCATACAGGTTGCATCTCAGTACAAAAATGCCAAAATGCCTATCCAAAATACACCACTTACACCACATTGCGACCACGATACTACCTATCTACTAATCGACGTAACTAAACGCTGACTGACCTCACTACAGGTATGACGTCAGGAGCAATAAACCGGTTTCACCAGTAATTTCAGTCACGTCGTCCACGCTGAACTTCATACCTGTTTTACACTCCTACTAGGCGGGGCTACGTTGAATGTGTTTGATGATTGGTGAGCTTGGACGCCACTCAGTTCTCATCTATCCAATCCTGTTTGTCGGGGGCGTGGATAAAAAAACAAGGCGTGGCTTCCGGCGAGTCTCGGACAAGTTGAGTGAGGCAGAGGCATAGGGAACATTCGCGCGATAAGGGACTGCTGCTGGGAAACTAAAGCTGTCTAGTACAAAATTAAAGTCGGGCTTGGATATATTTTGCCTACGACAGCTGAGAAGGTAAGGATAAGGACATACTCACTCTGAAGCGTAATGTTTGCAGAATGAATCGAAGGTTGGGTTGGTGTATGTAAGTTTTAAGGATCTGTCCATGCGAAGGGATCATGGCAGCGTGGATCAGGCCAGATGGGCTGATCTGCAGTGCTCAAAACTGGGGATTGCTTTAACAAATTTCCATGTTTCATATCTGAGCCGACAAGCTTTCAGGATGGAATATGTAATGCTGTGTGATTTGTATGGATGGATTTAGTAACCTCTTTGGCTCTGTGCTCAAACTGTGGGAAGCGAAAGTTGCTGCATCTGGGACGGTTTTAGAATCCTTCAATTTAAAAAAGCTACAACACAGATTTTTCGAATCTCAGAATTCCTAAAATGTTCTTTTTGAATGTTGGAATGCTTGATTTAAAAATAGCTCATTTGAAATCTTACGATCTTTGTTTGCTCATCAAATTAGGCTGAGTGATCACTAAACAAATAAAGCTAAAGTTTAACCACTTTTACTTGCACCTCAAGCTGATGTGACCCATCTTAATTTTTTTGGCAACTCCTAGTTTGGTTTGCTAAAGTAATTTGGAACTGTCAGTCTGCTCTGCTTTGTCCTGCTCGGAGCTAAAATGAAACGTTGTCAGTTTCAGATTAAAGTGTATTGGAACAAATGTTCTCCAGCAGATTTGCAGAATCAAGAAGTTCATTTAATCAGTCGGTAAATACGGAATGTGTAGAGAGATAGCATAATTTATATCAGTGGCCCAAGATTTTCAAATAAGTTGGTTGAACTTCCTGTAGGTGTGGATTATCCTGCCATATCTGAGAGGGTGAATGCCTGGAGCTGTTTTTGAAACTCAATGTAATGTCTGTCAAAGGGTTTCTTAAATGTGCGCTCCCTAATTAAATTTTTTCCCAACGTTTTACACACAAAGAAATAAGGAATCTGTTGAGAAATCATTACAATTATGATATGTTCTATGCTTTACTATTTATTTTTTTTACTTTTTTTACATTAAGCATGTCTATTTTGTGGGTGATACCCTGTTGACACATGGTCACATGACCAATCTTGTCATATAATTTATATTTACTAACATTAATGTTTAAAATAAACAGCTAGGATGGAAATCGATTATATTTTTAAAAATATAATATTTTTGTAATTGAAAGAATGAATGAAAAGTAGATAAATGTGAAGAAAAACTTGCTGAGTTTGCTTTTAATGTAATGTGGTTTCTGCTTAAAGGTGTTAAGGATTTATTTTAAAGAATACTACTTAAAAGAGTGTGATTTATTTATTTATTTTTTTTGTGTGTGTGAATTTTTGTTTCACACACACATTATTTCATTAAACTCTGGTATTTGTGTTCATCTTACTATATCACAAAAGTGCATTTCACACAATTGAATGTATATTTAATCCTATTTTGTGAAAGCAATTAATTTCTTTGATTTCAAAAAGCTAAGATCTAGTATAGGCAAAATAGTATAGTATAGTCTTGTATAGGCATGAGCCGGTATAAGATTCTGACGGTATGATAACCTTGGATAAATGTATCATGGTTTCACGGTTTGACGGTATTGTGATTACAGCTCTAAAATATATTCTTTTTAAATGTCTGGGTAAAAACAGGGTTTCTGCAGGTTTCATCACGTCAAATTTAAGACTTTTTAAGACCTTTTTAAGACCATAATGAATGAAATTTCAGAGTTTCATATGGCAAAAGGCTAATAATTTTCAGTAATAACCAGTGGATTTTTTTTTAACTTACCCCATTAAAATTAAAATTCAGTTTTTTCTTAGCCACATATTTTAAATAATGTGTCAAAACAAGTAAACTCTAGTTATATAAAAGAGTTTTAAAAGCTATAATAAACGAAATTTATGCACAACAAATTTATGCACAAAAACTTTTAAGCAAATGTTATTGTAAGGATGTAAGGAAGACAATTAAAGCATATTGCTAAATAGTTAATAAATGTTAATTTTATTAAACGTTTTTTTTTTTAGATTGATTTGTTGGTTGTACCGATTGGCCATAGCTGTACATGGACAAATAGTGACAATTAAGACCTGTTTAAAACTATTCAAGACCCACAACAGCATATTTCAGTGAATTTAATACTTTTTATAGGCTTAAATTTAGTTTTTGAAATTTAAGACTTAAGACCCCGCGGGCACCCTGAAAAAAACTAAAACTTTTTTCTCTTTTGAACATAATATTTTTTATTTTGAAAAACATTTATAATATTTTGGAATGGTAAACCTGTCAGACTGCTGTCTTTATTAGTTTCAAAAACACCGATTTCTTTACAATTTAAAACGGCATCTTTGGATTTTTTTTATATCCCATGCCTAGTCTTGTTTGCGTATCGTTTCATTCAGCATAGCTGCGTCCGAAACCGTCTACTACTCAGTAAGCACTGCATTTGAATTTAAATGTACTACTCGTCCATTAGGAAAGTACGTTATATACAGTATGAATGTGAGCAGTATGAATGGAGCTCGGATCGGATGTACTACATCCACCATTTTGTCATGATCACGTGACCTAACCCTCCCATTCCTGAATTCTCTCACGGGACATGATAGGATAGCGCAGAGTGTATCGGATGCGCACTTCAGAATCTCGCCAGAAATAGTAGGTCATCCAGGTACTTCTCGCATACTGTTTTTCGAATTCTATGAATTCGGACATACTACTCTGCTCGCATACTATTTTTTGCGTCTATATATTATGGAAGTATGTGATTTCAGACACCGCCTATTACTCGCATGCCTCATTTACACTAGCAGCGACTTTGTAGCTGCCTGTCACTCTGGGTGACGACCTGCTGCAATTGCAGGTCTGTGCAGGTCTACAACACGGAGAATACAACCGGCCTCTGAGCGAGCTGAAAGAGGATCATGTGAGCTCTACTAATGCTCTTATTGGCTGTCGCTCAAGAAAGTCACTCTTCATTTGCATAAAGTTGAAGGATTCTCAACTTTGTCCCACCTGGTCGCCAACGGTTGCTGTCGCCATATAGGCGGAGGTCACCACTCACCAGAAGTCGCTCACTCTCCTTTGAAATGAACGGTCGCTTGTCGTTTTGCCGCTGTGAGTCGCTCGTAGTGTGAATGAGGCTTTAACCGCAGTTTACAATCAGTTCTTGTAATCTAGTGTCGTTTAAAACATTTTCAATTAAATTTCTTCTAAATGTTTCTAAGTTTGACCGTTCCACTCTAAAAGTATTAATTCAGTGTGTTGGTATTTTTATTGTCGTTTTACTGTGTGCATTAACCTTTAGTGATCTTATAGATGGAGAACAAGTGTTTGGGTTGTTGCACTCGTTCAGTGTTTTAGTGAATATTATGTAGCGTGCAGGGTTTTCTGTGGTTACCCATGTGTCGACCACACTGTAATATTGTCTGGCATGTTTCAGTTTGCCTCAGTTAACTTGCTAGGCAGCAGGAAGGAATAAAAAATAATGATAAAACCTCAAATGCTGTGACGCATTGTAAGACATAAAATAAAAGGTTTGTTTAGAAATCTAAAAAAACATTTGCATTGACGTCTGTCTGTTTGCAGCAGTTACAAATTATACATTTACAATTTAGTTTCTTGCATTTTATTGACAATTATTGAATGAAAAGGATAGAGGAACTAGCTGTATTTGGATAAAGGTAAACTATGCTTCAATTCTAGGCTGTTTTTATTAAATGTTTCCAAGAAGCCATGTCGCTGGTGCATGATTTAGCTTCAGGCCACGTTGAAGTCTTGACATGGTAATGTTTGGGCTGGCCGTCAGAATGCATCAGCCTGTTTATGCATATGTCATTGCGTCAGCTCCTATGTCCCGTTTCCTTGTGCTCCTTGGGAAATGGGTCCGGATGCTGGGTAAAATTAGTCAGGAGATGCAGGAAGTGGCTGCAAGGCTGGAGAGGATGCAGCTTCATGAGCGCGTATGTGTAGAGAAAAACTGGACGTATATAGGCAGGGAGAATCGGTTTAGAGTTTTAAGGAAGTCTTGTTTCCTCTAAAGACTCGACGGTTCAGGTTGCATTGCACATTTATCAGATAACGTTCTTGTTAGATGCTCACTCTTTAGGCTGCATTTGTCAGAGAATTGAGATTTGCTATGGATATCTCACCACCAGCAGGTATGCAGGATTAAACTTCTTTTTTTTTTTTTTAAAGACCCGCATTGTCTTGCTCCCTAGAATGCTAATTTTACTCTAATCTGAGTGTTAATTTCTGTATAATGAGGTAGTGATGATAAAAATAAATAAATTTTGAAGCAATTTTTATCAGCTTTGCTTTAGGGATTTTGACGTCTCAAACGTTTGTTTAATTAGCTTCTGATCATTGAAATGGCACTTAGCCTGATAGTCAAATGTCACATTTTGCAAGCCGTGAAAGCTTGTTCAAAGGTAAACACAGACGGGGGCTTTTGTTTGTCTATGGATCTTCAATTGCTGAAAAACATAACCCGCTTTTGATTTTTAGTTCTGGATGCTGCATAAATGTTGATCTGATATTGGATTATTTGTTTGTAGGATATTAAGCATCTATGTTAAGTATTTATGTTTCAAATTTACAGATTTTAAGGTTTAACCTATGTGTTTGTTAAATGCTTTTGAAAGTGAAATTTAATATCTGCATTCAGGGCCTTTGAACCCTTTTTCCAGTTTGTATTGTTTGTTTAAAGGAGTAATCATTTGAATGCATAAAACTAAAAAAAAAAAAATCTAATGAATCTTTTACTTATTATTATTATTATTATTATTATTACCATTTTTGAATAGTAATGTATTTGTCATTTGTTTGTTAAGCCATGCTTGAGTATGTGTATTAGAAATGCAACTTCATATTCATAGTAGGGCTGCACAATATATCGTTTCAGCATTGATATGGCAATATGTGCATCTGCAGTACACACATCGCAAGATATGCAATTCATTCATTCATTCATTTTTTTCGGCTTAGTCCCTTTATTAATCTGGGGTCGCCACAGCGGAATAAACCGCCAACTTATCCAGCACATGTTTTACGCAGCGGATGCCCTTCCAGCCGCAACCCATCACTGGGAAACATCCACACACACTCATTCACACACATACACTACGTACTATTTATCCTACCCAGTTTACCTATACCACATGTCTTTGAACTTGGGGAAACCAGATCACTCGGAGGAAACCCATGTGAACACGGGGAAAACATGCAAACTTCACACAGAAACACCAACTGGCCCAGCCGAGGCTTGAACCAGTGACCTTCTTGCAGTGAGGTGAACGTGCTACCCACTGCTCCACCGCGTCGCCAAAGATATGCAATGTTGAGTCTGAATTATAGTTGCTACAGAATTGTTTAACTATTGTATTTATATGGAATACAAAAGTTTTTCTTTTTTTAATTGTTGTCTTGTTTCTGCGACGCAGTGGCGCAGTAGGTAGTGCTGTCGCCTCACAGCAAGAAGGTCGCTGGGTCGCAGGTTCGAGCCTCGGCTGGGTCAGTTGTCTTTTCTGTGTGGAGTTTGCATGTACTCCCTGCGTTCGCGTGGGTTTCCTCCGGGTGCTCCAGTTTCCCCCACAGTCCAAAGACATGCGGTACAGGTGAATTGGGTAGGCTAAATTGTCCGTAGTGTATGAGTGTGTGTGAATGTTTCCCAGAGATGGGTTGCGGCTGGAAGGGCATCCGCTGCGTAAAACACATGCTGGATAAGTTGGCGGTTAATTCCGCTGTGGCGACCCCAGATTAATAAAGGGACTAAGCCGAAAAAAAAGAAAATGAATGAATGTCTTGTTTCTAGTCCAAATGTCTACATTTCAAATTGAAAACAAGATTATTTTACTTACCCCATTGGCTGATAATTCAGTTTGTTTTAAGAAAAAAAAACTCTTAATTTTGCCTTATTTCCTCAAAACAATTTTGATCTAAGAATATTTAGATATTTGAACAAGAAATTAAGAGAAAAGTAAAGTAAGAAAAGCATTGTTTTTGCAATGTGATTATTCAATTTATGTACCTGAATAATGTTAGGCCCAATTCTTTTTTTGTTCCCTTTCCCCTGAGTGTGAAGGGGAAGGGCTTCAAAATTTACCCCTAAGAAATGGGTCACCACTACAACACCTCTTACTACATATTAGATTGATGTTGGCGACTGCTGTAGTTATTCCAGTTGCGTTATTTTTTGGTATTTATCTTCAGGAAATCACTGAAGGGGATATATCATGTTATCCTAACGGTATAATGAGGCAATAAGATTGTAACTGTACTGTGCATTTTCATCTATGTAAACGCACGAAAACAACATCAACATTATATCAGACACTGTAAAAAGGTCAGTCCCAGCCACTAGACTTTTCTGATAGAGCATTTGAGTGTCAGATGTGAAAGTATGTTGTGGGACTGCTATACAGAAGATAATATTAGGGATTATAGATAGCTTTTTAAAAAAATATTAAAGCATGACGGTAAAACACGAACGCCATTATGATTTATAAAACATATGCTTGTCTGTTGTAAAAATTCGTAAAAATGACAAAAAATACTAATTAGTGCATCTCCTTACTTCCGTGTGCAGCCATGCTGCTGTTGTAGCTGTTGTATTCTGGGATATTTTATAATATTCATACCCCTTGGTTTCAAGTGTGGTCCTGAAAAATCTCTCTTTCAAGGGCTATCTAGCCTTCCCCTTAGCCCTATGCCTTAAGCTAAGGAGAATTGGGACAACCCTACCCCTTCACGTGAATGCGCAGGGGTAAGGGGAAGGGCTAAGGGGTAGAATTGGGATTGGGTCTTAGACTGCCCAGAAAACTGTCAAATAGTGCTATTCAACTAAAAAATATCACAATGCTAAAGTTTTCCAATACCATGCAGCCCTAATTCATAGTCTTTTTGTGGTGTGATTCACATATAATGGCTTGTTTCACTGTACTGTTTATTATATTTACTAAATAGTCTATTTTTGACTTATCCATCCAAGTACTGTGCTTTTTTTTTTTTTTTTTTTTTTTTTTTTTTGACTGGACTGTGTTTGTCAGTATGTTTATTTGCATTTTCCGCATTTGCCCTAGAGTAGAGCCCCATAGTTTTTTTTTTTTTTTTTTTTTTTTTTTCCATTTTAATTTTTCTTTACCATTTAAATTGTTTTAGATTCACACATAACAACTGAAGTTTATATTTAATTAGTCTCTTGCAGTTTAATATTCACAGACACTAAGCCGTATTGTTATTTGATTAGGTGTACAACATTACTTTTTATTTATCTTTTTATCTAAAACTTGTCCAATTTTGTGATATTCCTGACACACCCAATTCAGTTTTATGACTGGAATCCTCTATTCTGTCCTTGTTTTTCTGCATTGCAGAAATCACTTTAGTTTTTTCCTTTAATAACTGGTATCTGACTTGAAGATCAGCTATTTTTCCAGGATAAATCCTATTATTTGTTAAATAGGCTAGTGTTTCTTTAAAAAAAAAAAAAAAAAACTGAAAGCAATGGCAGATATTCTTACACATTCCACCAGGAATTTGTTACGAAATGCAGAGAAATCATAGCAGGAATTCCATTACAGTCACCATCTTTGGCCCTGGAGCAGGAAGAGGATTCAGATGGTCTCACTGTCACCTCTTTTGTATTTCCACTGACAAACAGCAGGAACTGTCAGAGTTGCCTGTGGCTCATCAGGTGGTTTTTCTGCAGATGACTATGCATTTGCAATTGGAACCAACTTTCAGATTTTCAAAAAGACACCAAGCATTATGCTGTTGTGTTCTTACTGTATTGCCACATATCCCTTATTTGCGTGGATGAAACATTGGCTTCCATTTGCATATCTAAACCACTGATTGGCTAATGTGAATATGGAAAACTATGATTTAAACATGTTGCCGGGAAGGTGTGGGATTTATATTACAAGCATGGCAAGAACAGGGAGAAATAACAAATCCTGTAGATGTCCTTTGTCTATCTGACAAATAAGGTAAATCCGGCTCTGTGGCTGCCCAAAGGATTCTGTGTCTCAAAAAGACTGAATGAACTCTTACTGAAATGCCTGAGGGAACAGAAACTCGCTGTCACTGGTTACATGAAGCAATGAACCACACCCTGTCTGACAAGGAAGGAAACTGCATTATCTGTCAACATAGGATGGTTCAGTTCAAGCTAATAAACCTTGGTTTAGGTTTAATCCACTGTTGAATTGTCTCAGTCAAGGATTTCGTGAAACGAGCAAGGAGAACGATAAGATTATTTGTGTAAATTACTTGTGGCCTAATGAGGAATGTGCAATTCATTACAAGTCATAGAATAAACCCTAGCATAAACATAGCTTTGGGGTCACATTTGTATGCTTGCTTTTGAAAGCAGTTTCTTAAAGCCCTAAAATATTTGCTTCAAAGTTAATTTTCATGGTTTAAGGGTAAAATCAGTTCATGAAAACTAATCAGCAGTATACTGTTATTATGTATTCCAATATACAGCTAACAGCAGTGATCTGATGGATATATAAAAGTCTGTTTTGCACTTTCCTCGCAATAACACAATAAACGTACAGTGGGGAGAGAACATCAGTTAAGAACACATCTGATTATGGTGTTTACACAAGATTTGCAAAATTCTGTACTTTAGTAAAGTAGAGTTATATATATATTTATGTTTAAAGGACTGTATAATTTATTGCTTTACTGGATGTCAGACAGAAAATCAATTGGGGAAGATCTTCTAGTCAAAGTAGATGGAATCCAACTGATCACATCAAAGCCACAGTCCACTGCTAGCTTGGAGCTCCAGCTGAAGCGAGCTTTTCCAGAAAGTTTGCTTGGACACTTTGTCAAACTCCTGAAACGAACACAGAACAAATGTTGTTTTGCTCTGATTTTGTTCAAAATGATAACACACCAGGAGTAGTTTCCTGAAAGAAAGGTTAACCATCTACTAAACTCTGTACTCTGGCTGGATTGATAAAGCCTAGACTTGTTAACTTGGCATATGTTGATTTCAAAATAGTTGATTTAAGTTTCAGGTAAGTTCAATCAACAGTATAGATCAACTTTGTGAGATAAAATGTAAATAAATAAATAATGGTACAAATTAACATTGCTTTCTAATGTATGCATTCCTTTTTTGTTGATTATTCAGATATGTACAATAGTCAACATTTAAAGTGGATCAAAACATTTCATCAAAGTTGTTCTAAAACTATTGAGCAACGCTGATTCTTGTCTTTGGACCATTGTGAAAAACCTTTTTGGTCCACTTCAAACGTTGAATACATTATATGTATATATGTGTATGTAGGGCTGGGCAATATTGCAATAAAAATGTCACCATCATGTTTCATATCATTCGATATCGGTAATTATTGAATATTTTTTAACACTACATTTAGGAATATTAGGATTCTTTTTAATTTAACCACTTTATTTTAATTGAAATACGTAGCTTTAATAGTCAAAAACAAAAATATTTAAAAAATATCTCATCTCTTTATAATAAAATAAACATAAGTGTTGAAGAGACTATTAAACTTAATAGATAAAATGTCACAAAGTGTGTGCAATGGTAAAGGTAAATCAAAATCTGTAAATGATACAGTAAACCTCAAGCTCTGTCAACAACACAGATTATTATCATCAAATCTTAGCTTTCAAGTAAAGGAACTAACCATCATTATTCAAATACATACTGAACATTAAAAATTGTGAAGTTGAATGACTACATTACCCCTTATGCAAAAAAAAGCTTTTTCCATTGAAGTGCTAGTGGCTGGGATGCACGAGAAAAGAAACTAAAAAGACACTCTGGCAACATCCTTTTTTATTTACAATCTTCTCACTGCTGCTATACGGGACTCATTTTCGCATGTGTTGTTATTCTGACCTGAAGTGACAAGCGTGAGCACCTGGATTCCTTGACCATTTACACTGGGCTTTGCTCGTGCTCCCCTAGCATCTTTCGTAACTAGGTGACCATCAAGCGTTTTCTCAGAGGATGACACGAACAAACTATTGCTGCGGTTTTGGGGAAAAGTAAAAAGCACTGCAGTGTTTGGGTGTGTTTGTCTGAGGTAATTAGTCTGCCATTATTACTGAAATGTGTATATTCCATACAAAGTGTGAAGCAGATTGGTTCGTTCTACCTACATTAATCGATGTGTGTTCGAGGCATTCGGAAAAGATCAGATGTATTCATAGGTGCGGCTGGAGAATGCACACATTTCTCGTGCACGCTGCTTTCACAACATGTGCACGCAGCCACATTTTAATTATTTAACCATTAACGATAACATTTAACTATAGCTCTTCATACCGAACCTTTTTTTTTTATCGATGTTGACAATGGTGTTCGGTCAATAAATTTCGATACCAATTTTATCACCCAGCCCTATGTTTATGTGTGTGTGTTTTGGCTGCACAATATTAGAAAAATCTAACATTTCAATAGTTTTTTATTCTGTGATTATATATTGTGATATAAATACAATTTCACTAGATGAGTTCAGTAACTATTTGGAAAGAAGTGGAGTGCATATGCATAAAATATAAGAAACAATCTACAAGCGACAAGAGTCAATGAAGAAAAAGATATTAATACAATTAAATAAACAGTGTTTGATTGTTTTCTGATGAGTCGAGATGTGTTCAGGTGTAGGCATGGGTCATTATAAGATTCTGATGGTATGATAACCTTGGATAATATCACTGTTTCGCGGTATTGTGATTATTGCTCTAAAATATATTTTTTTTGAATGTCTGATTTTTTTACAATTTAAAACGGCATATTTTCTGCTGGAGATACTGTTAAATAAAAAACACATACACATACCTTAGGAATGGTATTGAAGAAAATTTTGACTGTTTTAAAACCTTGACTTTTCCAAACCACGGTATACCTTAAAAACGGTTATCGTCCCATGCCTATTCAGGTGTACAGTGACACACTTGCGAAATGCTAAAATATAATCCCTACTCAACATTGTGTGTGCTTGCGATGTGACTATTGCAAATGATCACATTGTGATATCGATGCTGAAATGATATAAATTTTGCAGCCCTAGTTTCTTAATATGTTTATTTTATATTTTATATTTATTATATTTATATGCAGTAGTCAATATTTTGAAGTATAATCAAATATATTGTCCAAAGACAAGAATCAGTGTTGCTATGTAATTTTAGAACAACTTTGATGAAATGTTTTGTTCCACTTAAAATATTTTCTACTGTATATAAATGTATAAAGGAACACACACGTATATCTCAGAGGTGAACCTTTTAGAGCAGGTTATGTTCAGAGGATAAGATGCTATGGCTATTTGCATACCCTGAAAGTTAACCTCAGCATTCGGTTCCTAAAACGGAGATATCCAGGTACGTCACATAACCCGCTTTCTCGAATACCCCCAGTTTATTCTTCCGTTTAATTTTAAATATATATTTCTGCTTAAAATAAGAGCATTTAAATAAACTAAACACAATACAAAGTTAGTACCATTGTAAAGCATTATTCAATTAATAGAAAACTATTTAAAATACAATATTATATCAAATGTGTTCCCCTCCACTAATGCCAAAAGCATTTTCAGCTTCAGTGCCAGGTTATACTTCAGAAATCTTCACTCGTCGGCGCCAGTGGTGTAGTGGTTAGTGCGTCGACACATGCACTCCGGTGTTCACGGCGACCCGAGTTCGATTCCGCCTCGCGGTCCTATGCCGATCCTTCCCCTCTCTCTGCTCCCCATTCTTTCCTGACAATACTCTCTACTGTCCTATCAAATAAAGGTGAAAACCCCTAAAAAATAATTATTTAAAAAAAAAAAAAAAGAAATCTTCACTCATTTGATGCTCGAGAAGCAATTATCAACATTATCAAAGCAGTACCTGTGTTAAACAGTGCTTATAGCTTTTGTGAAAACTGCAATACAATCAAATTAGACAGTCAGAGTGCTTTATAGTTTTTCAGTAGGGCTAGTTCATTTCTGGAAGACTATCAGCAGAGTTCAGCGGGTGCAGATTGTGTGTGTGGGCCTGCAGATAAATCATCTCAATGTATTTGGATGTCTTTCCAGTGAGCGAGTTCATTAAGCTGGATTAGAAAAATCAAACTCTAGTATAATGTCATCAGGACTGATTGGGGTGGCGCCGTCCAAAACTTCAGCTGCATTTTGATAAAGTTAACCTTCCTTAGGGTTTGACCTTCATAGTTGAGACAAACTGCAAATGGCAGCAAGTGAACGTACTTGACAATCTCACATCCTTGTGCTCGTGTATGTCAGGGTCCAGGGTGTCATGATGAGCTCTGCAGGGTCTAATGAGTTTTAGTTCTTCAAGGCTGTGGCTGGCAGGAGTAAAGGGAGCGCTTGTGTTGAGAATATTTGGTAAGTGGATTTTTTAAACAGAGCCATGTATGGCGTTTTAATGGAGTCAAGTGTAAAATGGCTTTGTCTGACTACATGCAAAAACACTCTCCCTATCTTGTACTCTCTTTCTTACGCTCCTGCATTTGGAGATGTCATACGCTTTGCTCTATCTTGTGCCTTTTCTGTGCCGGCGTTATGTCAGAGCCTAGCAATGTATCTGGATTTTATAATAAAAGTGCAGTTACTGTACATGACTGGCCACTGGAAGGGCACACCTACCTGTATGCTGTAGTAGTGGGTGACTACTATGGTTGACCAGTGGATTATTAGTGGACTAGTTTGTGGATTTACAGTATGGATTATATTTAATAAATTTGTTGTATTAATTTAGGCATTTTATATATATTTTTTTATGGGATATATTTGTTATTAAATTTTCTGCTATATTGTACATTTACAGTAGTATGAGTATGTATGTTTTTATGTTTTTGAAACGTCCCTTTCACTCAAAAGCTAGATTTACTTGATTTGTAAAAATTTGAAACTGTTGAATATTAAAATACAAGTATTTTCGTTGTTGGGTATTTTAAAGTGCAATTTATTCCTCTATACTCTATTAACCACAGTGTAATGAAATGTTTACATAAATGCACACAATTAGCAACAAACTGGGTTTTAAATCAACACCTGTTGTGGGTAAAAATCATCTGTGGTGGGGGTAATGGTCAATTTTAGTTCTTATAACTAAAATTGTTCTTGCTGCCTTCAGTTCCACAATCTTAATTAATCTGCAAATAGTTCTGATAACTCCAGTTCCTTTAGGGTTCAAGCCTCTTAATGATGTTCTTTTACACTCCTTGGGCACTTTACGTCACTACTATTTTATTTTATTTTTTGCTATTTTATGTGAATTTATGTACGTCTAATTGATTAAATATTTAATAAATTATTAATTTAGGTATGTTACATGATGAAATTGTTATATGAATTGTTATGTTTATTATTAAATTGTATCAGCTACATTTTACTCACACTTCTGTACAAAATATATATTTTATGTTTTTGAAATGTCCCTTCTACTCAACAAGGCTAGAATTACATTACGTAAAAATTTGAAACTGGAATATTACAATACAAATATTTTCTGTGGTTAAGAAATTTTAAAAATGTAATTTATTCCTCTGTACTCTGTACATAAACGCACACAAGTTGCAACAAACTGGGTTTTAAATTTACACATGTTGTGGGTAAAAAAAATCTGTGATGGGGGTAAAGGCTGATTTATACTTCTACATCAAGCACATGTGTATGGTCCGACGCAGCTTTTGCGCGGTCGCATGGCCCTCGCCGTGGCTGACGCCGACACAAACGCGCACCTCTCAAAAAAGTTAACTACACGTTGCAATGACGCATAGTGCAAGCTCTGTGATTGGCCGGCTTGGTAGCTGTGGTGAGTGTGGGCGGTGTTGAGAGCTGAGAGCCCGATGAAGCGATTGTTTACAAGTGCAAAGTCCAGTGAAGAAGCTCCAGATGGAGAATTTTGTTTTGTGTTTACCTTTTGATTAAAGTTGTTGCACATCCACTGGTTCCCGCCTCGGAATGAGTGAGTTTTACAGTAGCATTTAGAAAAAACAAAACACCTGCGAAGAAATTCGACACCGAGGACATGGGGATTTAACACCTGCCAATTGTAGGTAAAAATCTGTGGTGGGGGTAATGGTCCATTTTCGTTCCTACAACTAAAATTGTTCTTGCTTCCTGCAGTGCACACAATCTTAAAAGCAGGTGCTTCTTCAAATACGTCTTGTAACTCCAGTTCCAGGGTGAGGGGTTCTTAATGATGTTCTTTTGCACGTCTCTAGTAGCCTTGGGCACTTTTACTACACTCTTGACACCTTAGCATGATGTTGGAAGAGTGCGTTCTCTTTTGAGTAAGGCCTACAAGTCTTCACTCTCTGTTTCACAATGAATCCGCTGGACCAGTGATGCCACAGTGCTGTGTTACAAGGCTTCCTTTGTGCGCTGCTGAGTTCAGGAAGTGAAGGAATCGCCTCAGATGGTTGTGGAGGCGGTATCACTCTGATTCATTGCCCAGAACTCAATGTGAAGTAAGAGTCGGCTCAATAGAGAGAGATGCAGACTTTTCCTCTTTGTGGTCAAATGATAGTTTGATCAAGATCATCTTTAGTTCCCTAGTTCCGCTTTGTTTGATGCCAAACTTCTGCTGTAATAGCATAGCACTGGTTAGTCAAGCATCTCAACTCTTTTCTGCAACCAATGTTCAATGGAAATACGTGCTTCAAGCTAGATTTCTGCAAAACGACATTGATCTGGTTTTGTTTCGTGGGCAGGTTTCTGATGACAAATTCATTAGAGGGCGCTGTCTGTATTTTTGCGAATCTGAAATGTGTTACTTAGACTGCAGTTTGTTATAAAGTTAATGAGAGGGCTTGTCATGCATATTACCTTGCTATTGACTGACCTAAAGCCTTTTGTAAACCCAACCCAAAATTGCATCATGGCTATGTAGTACGGGACTCGAATTTGAGCGAATAACTAGTTCAAGATGCAGAGACACAGTGAGTTGTGTTGACAATTTAGCAATTTGGATAATGTCATAGAATAAATTCATATAGAGTTTGTTTCCTGTTCAACACACAAGTAGATATTTTGATGTATTTTGGTCTCCAAAATATTGATGGTAGCCGTTGACTTTCAAAATTCTACTTTCTTACTTCGCAAGTAATGTATGATGCTTTCATATCACTATTATAGTGATCAAAATTATCACGTTTATCAATATTATCCCAAAAATGTAGATTTGTTAAAATTAGCTGTAAATGTTTTAAATAAATGTCTCGCATTACCTATTACTTTGTGATTGACTGACCTAAACCCTTCCGTAAACCCAAACAATAGTGTTTACAAAACCAAACGTATGAGAACGAGAGCGTTGTGGCCATGTAGTTTTGCCATAATTTTTGCATTTCTTTTACCTTTTTTGTGGAACCATACTTCACCAGACTTTAACTCAAGCACTCTGCATTCCAAGTACAGCACCGCACAAAGTGAGCTACCGAACAAACTGACTATGGCAGAAAAGTTGTCTATGTGGTGGTTCAAACATATTTGATTACAAATCCTTGACACTTTTACGTTTTGTGGTATTTATTTGGTGTTTTGCGAAGGTCTGTATAGTAATAATCCTTTTTTCATTGATAATATGTCCCTGTAGATATCATTAGTATGAAAAGGAACAAAAGTTGTTGGTTTGATACTGCCCCATAGGGTTAATTTTACGTACACTGTAAAAAAATGCTGGGTTCCGCACAATTTATTCATGGTTTCCCAACACAAACTGATTAAGTTAACTTTAAATGTCTACAAATGTAAGTGGATTGAACATAAAACAATTACGTTGTCTTTCAAAAAACTCAAGAATTGTGATGTTTCAACTCATTTTAAATAAGTTGTTTGAACAAGCAGCAAAAATCTTATTTTGAGTTTAGAAACTACAGTCAAACTTATGTTGAAGTTTGTTTTTGCAATTTCACAGAAATGTAAGCTAAAATGTAAATGTAAGCTGTTCACAGGGATACAGTAGCTAAACTGCGTTTGCGGTCAGGAATCGATGTGTCATTTAGTGTCTTGATTGCTGCAGTTATTAGCTGGTAACCAGTTCAGGATTTTAATGAAGTAATTTTTTTGACTCACTCCTCATATGAAGCATTCCCAATGTCCCATTGGAAACATTTGTTAATGTCAGCGTAAATTGCAGCACATTTTACTTTTATGCAATGACAATGTGCAGCAAGAGGGAAAAAAGATGACACTCGTTTTTATTATGAAAAGAAATGCTAGAAATAGATGTTATTTATTGTTCTGAAAAAAAATTGAAACATTTTTGCAATCTCT
Source organism: Danio kyathit (assembly GCA_903798195.1). NCBI lineage: Eukaryota > Metazoa > Chordata > Actinopteri > Cypriniformes > Danionidae > Danio > Danio kyathit. The sequence continues at coordinate 25,294,725 of LR812523.1, forward strand.
CTCTCTCTCTCTCTCTCTCTCTCTCTCTCTCTCTCTCTCTCTCTCTCTCTCTCCTCTCTCTCTCTCTCTCTCTCTCTCTCTCTCCTCTCTCTCTCTCTCATCTCTCCTCCTCTCCTCTCTCTCCTCTCTTCTCCTCTCTCTCTCTCTCTCTCTCTCTCTCTCTCTCTCTCTCTCTCTCTCTCTCTCTCTCTCTCTCTCTCTCTCTCTCTATTTGGCTGCCAGCACATCTGTATGGCACATTGACTGGGAGCTTTCAAAAATTCACCCCTTTACTGACTCCATGTCATTCATATTCATTATATTAAGAAATAATTACAATAATTCAAGGCGGCACTGTGGCTCAGTGGTTAGCACTGTCGCCGCACAGCAAGAAGGTCACTGGTTCGAGTCCTGGCTTCTCCAGTTGGCATTTCTGTGTGGAGTTTGCATGTTCTTCCTATGTTCGTGTGGGTTTCCTCCAGGTACACCGGTTTCCCCCACTGTCCAAAGACATGTGGTATTTATAGGTGAATCGAATCTAAATTGGCTGTTGTGTGTGTGTGTGTGTGTAAATGTGAGAGTGTAATGGTGTTTTTCAGTACTGGATTGCGGCTGGATGGGCATCAGCTGCGTAAAATATATGCTGGAATGGTTGGCGGTTCATTCCACTGTGGCGACCCCTGTTAAATAAGGGACTAAGCTGAAGGAAATTGAATGAATTAATGACTCATGCATAGATGTTTACATAAGATAAGCAAGCAAACCTTTGGTTATTTTTATCAGCAGTATTTGCATGCCTGACATGTTATGTTATGCAATGTTTTGATATACTTGCATCAAATGCAAACCAATTTTTCTATAGAAGGTTATTTGGTATGTTGATGAAGGTTATTTGGTATGTTGATGAACAGCTGTAACTGTATTTGTGAGTGATTCATTGCGGTCTTTGCACAATCACTAGTAGGCATGGGACGATCACCGTTTTCAAGGTAAACCGTGGTTTGGAAAAGTCAAGGTTTTAAAACTGTCATGTTTACTGTTCCAATATATTTTAAATGTTTCTAAATATATAATATATTGTGCTCAAAAGGGAAAAAAATTAGTTTACCAGCCCATGCCTAATCACTAGATTAAGATGCAGAGACACAGCGAGTTGTGTTGACAACAAAGGCGGATGCGCAAGTCTTTACAGGAACATGAACAGGACACCTCCAAAAGTGTCACGCACTGTATTTATAAGGTATGATCCACCCAAAAATGTAATTTTTAACTTAATGTAATGATGTATTCGCGGCCGCTAAATCACACATGAGCTGACGCACTGTTTGTTTACTACCGAGAGGGCGCTTGCGTGGCCGCCAATAATGTCTATTTAGTGAACAGAATCTGCATAGGCTGTGAATAACAGGTAAAAACATTGTAAAATAACGTTCAGTTTGTTGAACAGAGCGATCGGTTGGGAGTCGCGCGGGGAAACATTTGTTAATGTCAGCATAAATTGCAGCACATTTTACTTTTATGTAATGACAATGTGCAGCAAGAGGGAAAAAAGATGACACTCGTTTTTATTATGAAAAGAAATGCTAGAAATAGATATTATTTATTGTTCTGAAAAGAATTTTAAACATTTTTGCAATCTCTGTATCCTCTAATTTTTTAGCTTTCAACTGTCTCTCTCTCTCTTCTCTCTCTCTCTCTCTCTCTCTCTCTCTCTCTCTCTCTCTCTCTCTCTCAATTCAATTCAATTCAATTCAATAGTTGCTTTATTGGCATGACAAATGTTACAAATGTATTGCGAAAGCAGTTATAAAGTTTACATGAAAAAGTAACATATATATATATATATATATATATATATATATATATGATAAAAAAAAAAAACAGTGCACACAATAGATAGTAGTAGTAGTAGTAAAAAAAAAACCCACAACGTGTGTATATATATTATAAATATATATTATGATTAAATTATAGATAATACATCATATTATTCAATATATCATATTTACTGTATGGTGGCTTGAGAAAATCATAACTTTTCGCCAGACTGTCAGACTTAATGTTGGGCCCATTTAACTCAGACTACCAATCTGCCAATCACCGATGACCGTTTAACTTACTAGCCACACCCTAGCAACCACTTACGCCACCCTAGCAACTGTCCCATAGACTTCCAAAAAAAAAAAAAAAAAAAAACCTGCCATTGACTTTACATTGAACATACCAATAACATACCGACTCATACTAACAATATACCAATCCATACCAGAAACACTAATCATACTAGCAACATGCTAATTCATACTAACAATATACTAATCCATACTGGAAACATACTAACAAACATACTAATCATACTAGCAAACATGTGAATTCATGCTAACGGCATGCTAGTTTATACTAGCAACATGCTACTGACATTCTAATTCATACTCAATGCTAACGACATGCTAATTTATGCTAGAAACATGGTAATTTATGTTAGCAACTACCTAGCAACCACTCAAAACACCTTAGCAACCGCCTAGGAACACCTTATTAACCCCCTAGATTGCCCTAGCAACTGCCTAGCAACCATCCAGAACACATAAACAATAGTCTAGCAACGCCTTAAAAAAAAAAAAAAAAAAAAAAATGACTTAGAACACCATAGCAACCACCTAACCTCTCTCTCTCTCTCTCTCTCTCTCTCTCTCTCTCTCTCTCTCTCTCTCTCTCTCTCTCTCTCTCTCTCTCTCTTGCAATTTTTGTCAAGTCAAACTTCTCATCTCAGTATTCTCAATAGTGTGCAGAACTATACAGTATATATGCATTTTTAAATTGTATACATAAAGGCAATTAATTGCAGCCTTTCACAATTATCTAATCGCATAGTTAGAGGATTTACAGAGAGTTTTCAAAATCACAATAATCATTCACAGATTTAATGATGATTAAAATTTGAATCCATAATACTAACCGTTAGAAAATTTACCATGGTTTATCTTGAAACCGGTACTCATGACAACACTATTTGATAGTCAGTGGGCTCAGTTCTTTGCTTGCCAAATTTTTAAAGGATATTTTCTTCTGTGGTCAACCATGCATAACGAAGTACAGTATAACTTTGGAGCCCCTTAAGTGCCAGTAAATGGTTAAAAAATTGTATTGTAGGCCAGCAGCCAATTGCTCTCTTCGAAGACAAAGGAAAGAAAGGAGGTTGTGACCCAGTAACCCACCTTGCAAACCTTTATTGATTTTGAAGCCAGGTTACAATCAAACATCTTAGTCTTGTTTTCTTAATACCATGGGGCTGAGCATCCTAGACCAACAAACTTGTTTTCACCGCAGCTTGTTTTGGATGACAACACTTCTGGCCATCTGTAACCACTTTTGTTCATGTAGGCAGTCTACTGACATGGCTGGTGCAACCGTGTAAATTCCATCCTCGATTCTTTGTGGTATTATTTGCGCAGATTTTAATGGGTGAGGAATGCGAGAACAAAGCCTTCTTGCTTCATTGTTCCCATTGAAGCATTCCTTGGAAAACTGTCCAGCAGCCTTTTTCTGGACATTGTCTGGAATTTTATGCATTAGTGCATTTCCAAGATTGAGCAGTCTAACCCAAAACACAAGGATGGCAAAGTATACCAGCGTGTTTATTAGATTGTATTTGCATTTTTTCTTCACAATGCAATACATTCTCAGTGTCTTTGCCAGGGTTGCTTGGCTACTCCGGGTAGATTGTTTTGCACACACAAGGACACAGTTGCACACTGTTGGAGGAAAGCGTTTCTGGATTGATGACATTACTCTAGAGTTGCTTGTAATGAACATGGAAACAAAGATTACTTTACGGTCAAGATTGATTTGGCAGTAAGCTGGCCTTCAGTGCTCATTAACCTGCCAGGAAATAATGATAGTCGCTTAAAGTAATAGCAACTCTTCACAATAAATTAGATCTGAAATCATATAATCTGTAGCACAATTGGTGTAGTGATGCATTACTCTTAAAAACATCCTGGTAATATTTACATCACGAATTTGGCAGCTGTGGTTGCCAGACATTTACTGTAAAAATACCTTTATTGTTTGTGGGAGTTTTTCACTGTTAAGAAAAGAGGACTTCAGAAATGCAGTTTGTAGTTTATTTTAGGGAAATAAAAAGGTTTTAAAGGAAACGTATTTTGCCCGTTTACAAGATGTAAAATAAGTCTATGATGTGTATATGAGAAGTGTATATGTGAAGTTTCGTCCTAAAGTTCCATGCAAATAATGTTTTATAACTCTTTAAAACTGCCCATGTAAGGCTTTAATCCGAATTGTGCAATTTTGGTGACTGTCGCTTTAAATTTTAAATGAGATTGTGTTCCCAGCCCTCTTTTCAAAACTGTGTGGAGCTACAAATGTCTGTGTGTCAGCATAGTGGCTGATTCAAAAACAAGGAGGTTGGTTCGTATTAGGGGTGAAACGGATCACTGTTGATCCGTGATCTGGACAGATCACAACTCACGGTTCGGAACGCACGTGACCCACGGATTAATAATTTATTTTGAATTTGGAGGTTAATCCAACATTTATAGCCATTGCAGAGAGATCGCCTCCCGCGTCATTCAAACCGCATGCATGAAAGCATTTTGGCTTCCCTGTAACGATTCCATGGGACGATAACCGTTTTCAAGGTATATCGCGGTTTGGAAAAGTCAAGGTTTTAAAACCGTTTTTCTGCAATACCCTTCCTAAGGTATGTGTATGTTTTTTTTATTTTTTTTTTATTACAACAATATCTACAGCAGAAAAGATGCCATTTTAAATGGTAAAAAAAATCTGTTTTTGAAACAAATGAAGACTGCAGAAGTAAATAATTCATATAGCCTGACATGTTTACGGTTCCAAAATATTTAAAATGTTTCTCAAAATTAAATATATTGTGTTCAAAAGGAAAAAAAGTTTTTGTTTTTTGCCCAGACATTTAAAAAGAATATATTTTAGAGCAGTAATCACAATACTGTGAAACCGTGATATTTTTATCTAAGGTTATCATACCATCAGAATCTTATACCGGCCCATGCCTACCTGTAAGATATAATGATGACGGGAAAAGTTGTGGTGGGACCTACCTAAATGCTTTTTTAGGCTATTAATTTAATGTGTTTTCTGTCGCTGCTTGTTTAGCCTGCATTAATGCATTCAGTGTAAAGCTGCACAATTAAACATTAAAAGATTGTGATCTCAGTTCAAACCCGCGCAACATGAACGATAAATGATAATGATTTGCATAGGTTTATTAATCAACAGATGGCGACAAATAACCGTCAAAATTGTCACTGAATAGGTTTTCAAAAATAATACACCTACAGAATAATAAAACATGAAGTTTTATGTGTGAATTGTTGAATCATTAATTGAAGATAAATATGATCTGTTGTACAAGATGTTAGATTTCTATATTTAGCATTATCAGAAACCGTAGCAAAGATCATATTTCATATTGAATACTTTTCTTTTTTCAGCTAGTTCTTTCTTGATTTTTATTTTTATTAACATTACAGGTTCTAAGTTCTGTTTGTTAAAAGCAATGTTTTTGCAGTAATATTTTTATATAAATGGACAGCAAATGACATTTGTCTCTTCACTTTTTTGCTGATCCGAAAAATGGTCCGATCCGGGACTAAAAAACCGTAGTGTGATCCGAACTGCAGATTTGTGATCCGTTACACCACTTGTTCATATGTTGCTAGGTGACCATCAACCGTTTTCTCAGAGGATGACAAGCTGACAGAGCATTGCTGTAACTCTGTTACAAGTTTTATTTATGGAGAAAATTAAGTGTTTGGTAGAGGTGTGAACCTACACTGGTCTCAAGGTTCGGTTACGATTATCATGCCATTGATTCAGTTCAATTCGATATCTCGGTGCATTGACGATGCTTTCTATAAGCAGTTTTATATTTTCTTCACAGCACAGCAATTCTTGTAATAAAATGTATAAATATATTTATATACTATTTGTAAAACTATTTTGACCTTTAATAAAAACAGTCTGTACCTTTAAACAACTTGACCATTTATAGCAAATAAACAAAGAGGGAGAGAGAAAGAGAAATGGAGTTTACGTTCATTTTCTCGATCGCAGTGAAATAGGGGCTGCCTTCTGCTGTAAGTGTCAGTGAAAGATTGTCCGGCAAACACACACACAGTGAAATTGTGCACAGTTTCTGCGTTTTTAAGTTGTTGGAGTGTTTTAAATACTCATGCTCGCCTCCCTCGCCATAGTAAGCTACGCATAGGAGCGCATCTGAGATAAATGACATAATCATGATTATTACTGAACCGATACCCCTAGTGTTTGGGTGTTCTGTGTTCGTCTGAGATTAGTCTGCAGAAATGTGTATATTCCATAGAAAGTATGCAGCTGATCAGTCAGTTCTTGTCACATGACTTGCGGTGGGCTTGCGGCATTCATTCAACTAGGTGCGTCTGGAAGGCGCGAGCATATCACACCGATTAAGTGTGCAAGCCGTGCACCTCCATTGGAAATAACAAACTTACACGAACTCTAGAAAAGCGATATGCGAACATTTGCAGTGTCCAGCAGTTGATCTTCTAGCACAGACATGGTGAATTCACCTGATTTGTTTACAAACGGGTTGCGGATCCAGTCCTTGGCAGTTCGTGGGTCCTTCGCAGCACCTTTTCCCCTTCGCAAAGAAACTTTTTAAAGAAGTTTCTTACTCATTTTGCTGCTTGTGGGTTTAATTTTGGAGCTCAAGTGACTGAGATGCAAGCGAGAGAATACAATCATTTTTCAAAATAAAAGATTTTTTAAAATAAAAGATCGTTCACATTCAGATAATAAATAAAACGGAAATAATTAAGGATTTCTTGTGCGGCCCAGTACCAGTCTGCAGCCTGGTGGTTGAGGACCATTGCTGTAGACTGTTTTATGAAGTGTGATTTATGAAAAATACAATTAATAAATTTTCACCATTAGAAGCTACTATTTATTTATTTTCACAGACTGTTGCCACACAACCCTTTACAAAAGTGATTCTTGCATAATAGGAGCCTTTGTTCTGCCATTTAAGGTTTGCATTTTTCTTTAATAATCCGGTTCAGACAAATTCATATCAAGAGTATATCGGCGTGAATATCGATTATCAGCCTCCAGCTATAAATAATTATTTTATTGGTTAATAGGTTTGGGCGATGTTGACCAGTTTGGCATCATACGATGTCTAATGTGAAACATCGCGATGGACGATGGCATCGACGTCATAGGCGGGGGTGGGGGTGGTTGTTGTTAAATATCAATTAATTCATAACAAATTAATTAATTGTAGCTTACTGTTTTCACTACCTGACCAACATGGTCTTTGCTTTACCCATAACCAAACCATAAATAAATAAAGTTATACACAGATTACCACCTGTCAATCACTTTTTCTATGGGACTCTGGCATGAATAGACGGAGTGATCTGTGTCGTTATAATGGCTTTTTCCCACAGCTGGTGGAGGAGACGAGAGTTCGTTTGGAGTTCACTGTAATTTGTATTGTGATTGATAACTTCCTTATTTTTTTATTATTATTATGAAGAGATGATAACAAGTAAAGATGCTAGGGCTCGACCGTTTTGGTCGCATATGCGCCTGAAATTTTATGTGACCTAAAAATATATTTGGGAGCATTTGTGCTAGTGCATAAATTGTTGCTGTGCGACCTGTTTTTACTGCAAAATCCTCACTGCGTGTGCGGATTAAGGAGACATTTATGCAGAATGCATCTTTGCACTTAAAATCTAAAAACGCAGCGCCCAGGAACAGATTAAAACAGTTGTTGTGTGACTGAATTTGCTGAAGTAAAAAAAGCCCGCAATGCTTGCCCCGCCTTTGTGCTCTTCTTATTGGCCCACTGCTCTAGAACTGAACGCGAATAGATTGGTTAATATCAGCTGTCAGCTACAGCTGCGAAAATGTGAAGCGCTGAAGATGAGAGAATGAAAATAACACGGACAGGTTTAGTTTTAGAAACCACCTAAAGTTAAATAATGGCACATCTTATTAGTGATCATGTGCTGAATGTTAATCCACCATTTGCACTTTTCCAAGAGTGGATAAAAGACTTCCAGTGGCTTCAAATCCGCTATGAAGATAACTAAAGCCATTCACTGTAAAGTCTGTGGGACGGGGTTTGCAGGTAACAGCGTTTGCCACTGAATCTACACATTTTAAGCGCGAGAGGTACTGTATAATCCTTCATTTAATCCTCACGATGCTGTCAGCCATGCAAGCGGCAGCTATAAGTAAAATTTACCACAGCTCATGAAAAGACTGTTATTGCTATTAAGATGACATGCAAATAGTAAGTTATATATCAATATAAATGTGGGGCGGGGCGATGGATCGTGATACCAGCTCAGCATCGTGAAGTTTATCAGCCATCGGCGATGGACAATGGCATCGTCTATCGGCCCAACCCTATTGGTTAATGGTATTGACTGACATTTCCATATCGACGCATACCAGTTTTGAATAATTTTACTTCATTGGCTTTTGTAGACATTTAAGAGTAGCTATTCTGTCAGTATTTTCTGGCTGTTGTCTGATTTGCTAAATGTTCCAACAGGACAGGGTTTTGTGGAAATGTTCTGTAACTCCTTTCGTAAACGTCTGCTTTTCTTTTTTGCTGACAAAAGCACAGACTGAGGTAAACATTGACTTTCTGGTGCTGTTCACAGGCATTACAGCTGCGTCTTGACGTGTTTGTTTGTTGGATTTGTGCTCCATTGTGTAAATATGTTTTCATGGGCATCATCAGTGTCAGCTCACTTAGCAAATTCACAGTTTAATGTGAAGGCAAAGCTGGAGAATTTTAGCATGTGCTCATTTTTTGAGCTTGAATCAAATTGAATTAGTAAATGGCACTCATTTGGGTGGTTAAGTGACATCACTTTTCTGAACTTGAACTGCGTTTGACCTGTTAAAGGGTTTTCTGACAGGGCTTTCATCCCTGTTATTGAGCAGCGTGAATTTAATTTCTTTAAAAATGCTTTTTTGTTCATATTAAAGCAGCGTCATTATGCTTTTAAATTGTATTATTTGATAACATCGCAATACTTTTTGGCCAGATTATGCAACCCTAATGGGTAGAAACATTTATAAGCCTCTATGCTTGAAGCATGATTTGCTATTTGTTTTCCCAACAAATCCATGTTCGGTGGACTAAAGGTCAGATAATCATGGATCTGATTCTGTACTAATTCTTTTATCCCTCTCTTTGTGCTGTGGAACATTTCTCACGCAGGATTTTTTGTGACTCTATTCAGAATGCTACTCTATCATCTTGCTGTGAATTGATATTGTGTTGCTTGGCAATGAATCGGCACAATTATACTTTCTCATTCTTCGGTGCTCTGAGACTCCCATTGTTGCCTTTTTTTAGAGGACATTTTCATTCCAGTCAGTGTCTTGCTGAATAAGATTCTTCAACACATGTGCTGACAACAATGTCAAGCCTTTCAGCTGGTGATTATGTGGTAAAATTATACAGGCGGCTCTATTTGTAAAAATGGATGTTTTATGGCATTATGTAACAGTCTTAATGGCTGTTGGATGATCTAGACGGCCCTTTTATGACTCATTGAAGTGTCAAGATGACTATTGTGTGCTAGTGTGACAGCATGTCATGTTTTATGCTAGCAAGAACGTGGGCTGTTAAGTGACAAAGTCATTGTTAGCATTTGCTTTGTGAAAACTATCATATCTAGGAGATTTAGGGTTAATGTATATGTAATGGCAACCATTATTCTGATGCACTGTGCATTTATTTTTCTCACACTGATCAGTCAAAACCTTTTGTCGTAGTTGCGTTTTTTTTTTTTTTTTATTATTATTTATTTATTTTTTTTGTCCAAAAATATAAACATGTTTATGTTCGCGTGGGTTTCCTCCGGGTGCTCCGGTTTCCCCCACAGTCCAAAGACTATGCGCTATGGGTGAATGGGCTAAACCAAAAATTGGTCGTAGTGTAGGGATGCACCGATCCCGATGCTTGGATCGAATATCGGTTCGATATCGCATATTTTTGCTGGATCGGGTATCGGCCAGCTGGTGCCGATCCAAATCTGATCTTGCGCTATATTCTGTGTAAGCTAGCTAATTCATGAAGCCTATTTTAAGGCACTAGAACGTTGTCATGTAGGCCTACTATATCCCAAATGTTCTGAAGCCATTCTACAGTTTAATGTGAAGCACAGATGAATATTTAAGTGTTTAAATTCATGTTCAGTTCAGAGCTTCCTGCCGCTGTGCGGGTGCGCCTGTCAATCATTCTCTATTCATTTACAATTCAATCTGCTTGTCGCATTTGACAACAGGAAAAACTTTCTCTTAGACTATTTGATCCTGTTAGTTTTAATAATTAGTGGAGAAATGCATTTAGTTTAGCATTAAACGGGTTCATTTTGACCTGCAGCAGGAGTTCATTTCATTGCTGTTTCTACATCATGTTTGCGCTGTGTGTGTTAGATCAGATCGCATTCGCAATACTGGAGTGGAGACGGTTATTACCTGGTCTTCACACACAAAGTAGGCCTACCTGAAATGTTTAATTAGAAAAGCCTCAATAATGCATTGAACAGATCCTCAACGCACTTATTTCTACCATTTGAACTGCTGTTTTGCAAATGTCTGCAGATACCGGAGAGCTGCGCGCTTTGTCTCAGATGCATCAAGCAATTTCATTTACATGCCGGCTGCATGCGCAGAGGCGAGGTGCGCCGCTCCGTAAGATTATTCTTACAATGAGTTTGTCCTCCCATCCTTCAGATTGAGTTTATTTTTCCAAGGTGAATACTTTAATTGCTGCAAATAGTTTTAAAGCCTAACCCATTGTGGTCAAAGTAATTTAATAAATAAATTAAAGGTGAAACTGACGGGCGCAATATGGATTGTTATTAACAGAAAATGATTTAGTCTAATATAGGCTACTCTGAAACTGTGAATATTTCACTGTAATTTTATATATTAATATTTTATTAAACAGACCAGTTTGTGCTTTGGCGCTGAAGCATGTAAGCGGACCTTGTTTTGAACTTTCTCCGTCTCACTCATGGCGAGATTTGGAGAGGAATTATTATGTAAAACTGGCATCAGACGGTTTAGTTTGAGCAGGAAAATATCAGGTTTTAATTTTATAAAATTAATAAATTTAATAAAAGGCTGATTATTTTACCAATGATGTCAATAGCCTATTGCAGATTTCAAAGAAAAATCTTAACATTAAAAAGGAAAGGATAATATCACAACGAATGCTCAAATAATGTAGCCTAGTTCACAGCAGGCATGTTTTTAGTTAGATTGTGCCGTCTGTCATGTTTAACTATAGATATGTTATTTTTTACTAAAGAAGATATATTATTTGAGTTTAGCACCAGAGCTATAGAAACTGCTCATTTCGGTTAATTTTGGCTCGTTAACCGTTAACAGATTAATATTAAAATATTATTTAATTAAAAAAATAATTAACCTATTTTGTGTGACACATTAAATATTGCATTTTAAAATACTGATTTATTTTAACATGTGAACAGCATACAGAACATAATAGAGCATCTTCACCTGCAGTGTTTTCAGAAGCATAGAAAAACAGAGTAAATCCTGCTCTAGATCTTTCACTTAAATAACAAATTTAGATTACAAAACGAAAACACTGACTGAATCCTTTTTAAGAACCGGCATAGGCTGTTTGTCCAATCATGTTTTTTTCTTCCGGTTTTCAAAAAAATTGTATCTGTGCATCCCTATCGTAGTGTATGAGTGTGTGTGAATGTGAGAGTGTGTATGGGCGTTTTTTTTTTTTCAGTACTGGGTTGTGGCTGGAAGGGCATCCACTGGGTAAATCATATGCCGGAATAGTTGGCGGTTTATTCTGCTTTGGTGACCCTGATAAATAAAGTAAAGTAAGCTGAAGGAAAATGAATGAATGTAAACAAAAAAAAAAACAACGACATTGTGCTCAATAAATGTGCAAGTTGGTTGTGTTTGATTTTCCTTGTGTTTCCCCTTTTTTACCTCTATATTGGTATTGCAGACCACAAGTTTTTATTTTTTTTAATTTACTTAGTTGAACCACAGCAGCTGTATTGTTGGCTGTCTTCGGTTTTCATACATATCATGCCACATCTAAAGACTTCATTCAACAGTTTCTTCTCCTCAGTGTCAGTATAGGGTGCACACAAATCACTGCACAGTGTTCATTAATGTGCACCGCTTTCAATGACATTTACTTGTATATTTGAAAGAAACAAAAAAAAAAAAAAAAGAAAGTTAGACAAACAGGTTTAGATTAAAACAACATTAAGTTTAGATATTTTAAATATCATGTTATTCCAAACCTGTATGTCTAGCTGTCTTCTATAAAACATAAAAGACTATTGAAGTTGCATTAAAGCAACTTTAATACAGTCTTTTATGTTCAACAGAAGAAAGCAAACCTCAGAAATGATCGTTTGGCTTGTCATATGGGTTGGAGTGACTGTGATAGGCCTGTCTGCTAAAATAGACCTTGCATCACAGCCTTTTTAGGCTGAGAATAATCTGAAAGTGATCCAGTAACACATCTGAGAGCACTGCTTTGAGAGTCTCAGCATCAGCCGGGTACGTTTTGTACATAAAAGGCTAAATTTACTTCTCTTGGTTCTACCTTTTTTTTTTTTTTTCCCCCATTCTTTCCTACTGTGGTATTTTGCCGATGTTGCTAGGCGATACATGAGTGTTGGTAAATACAGGCTGGATTTCACCATGTGTTACTTGGCAGTGAGTCCTCTGCTCTACTTTGACTACAGCAAAACTCTGCCTTCAAACAGCCAACTGCACATGACTACGTAAACCTGCTGATTCAAATCACGCAAGAAACCACACCTCTCTTTCACCCTCCCTCTCGCTATCACTCGCTTTTCTCTTTTCCACCTGGGCCCAACATGACTGCCAGGAGCTCCATACGTTTGTGACCCAGAATGTCAAGCTTTCACTTAGCAGATGCAAACGTGGAGTCAAGTATCTCTGTTTTGGTTTGCGAAAGAGCTGTTTTGTGACATTCCCGTTTGCCAGTGTGGCGAAGAGACTTAAAAACAGGAGCAGGAATATTGGTCAGCAATTTGAGGACAAGGTCAACAAGTTTCATCGTTACTGGTGCAGATGTCAACTCAAGTGCAGCTTTATTCATTTATGAAATGAAATCTATCTTCACTGGCAAAGTGATAGACGAACAGAAAAATTGGTGTGATTTTTTTTTTTTTTTTTTTTTTTTTTTTTTTTTTTTTTTTATTTATTTGTTTTAATATACATTTTTTATATATATTTTATTTATTTATTATGTATTGATTATCTTGTTTTTCAGCGGAACTATTACAGGCAAAACTAAATACATGCTCTTTCTGATTATTCACTGAAGTCATATGAAGTGAAGCGCAAGAAATTGAACATTATTACCACATTACTCCACAGTCTTCTTGCTTTTATGACACACTTCAGCTGCTAAATATTGTGTGTTGTTGTGACATTTTTATAGTCTTAATGTTAAGAATTAGCATTTTTTTTTCATTAGATCTAGGGCTGGACGATAAATCAATTTTTATTGATTAACTCGAGTGTGAAGTTTACATCGATTTGTTTGAATGAATATCAGTTTTCACCCTAACACAAGATGCTCCCCTCTGGGTCCCGTAGTTCCCCCTACATTGCCAAAGAAACGCACAAACAACATGCAGCAAGCAGAGGAGAACTCGGAAAAATTTGCACTCTTTGAAATAAAAAATAATTACATAACACACCAGCCAAAAAACGGCATAATTCTAAGGTCTTTTAACATTGTGCTAAGATTGTTAAATTATCAGGCAAAGCAAAGGATTTTTTTATTTTTTTTTATTGAATAATTTGATTTCTTCATGACTCTTTCTGCCCCTCAGCAAAACAACAGTTATCAAATATTAGATTTTGTTTTGTAAAATTTATTGTTGTTGGTTGATACTGGGTATATAAATGTTCCCCATATTTTTATTTTTTTTAATAATTTTTTTGGGGTTTTCACCTTTAATGTATAGGACAAGTAGAGAGAATTGACAGGGAAAGAATGGGGAGCAGAGAGAGAGGGGAAGGATCAGCATAGGACCACGAGGCGGAATCGAACTCGGGTCGCCGTGAGCACCGGAGTGCATGTGTCGACGCACTAACCACTACACCACTGGCGCCGACAAATGTCCCATATTTTTACATTTGAATTACATTTGCCATCTATGGTTTATTTGCTGTTAATCATTAACACACAACTACAGAGGCGGTCATTTTAGTTTTAATTTTTCAAAGTTTCAATATCTTTTTTTAAATAATATTACGCATATTTATAATTCCCTCACTTTTACTAAACGTGTAAACAATGTTATAAAATTACAAAACAAAAAAGATTAAATATACCTACACTGTAACTAATGAATGCTGGGTTCCACACAATTCCTTCCCAACACAAATCGATTAAGTAACTCAATTTTGTATATATTTAATCCACTAAATTTTTAATCTCTCAAAAAAAAACTATTTATGGTAGTTTTACCAACCATAGTGGTCAAAATGACCTCATGCATTTCAGTTTCTGCTGCTTTTCCCCAATATGCGTGCATCTGATGCCTAGCAACTTCTTGCTAACAAAAACCATAACTTTCTGTTGGCAAAACGTAACTTCAGATATGTCTTTCAAACAGCATTTTCAGTGCTGCAAAAAAGCCTTCTCCCCTGCTGGTGAAAAGGTGAAAATAAAAGTGATTAGTGGTCCAATGTTAGTAGCCTAACTATACATTTATAGGCTGTATTATCAAAAAAATTGTAATTTTTAGGGTGATGACTTGAATATGATGATGCTTAAAGCTTAATTTATTCAAAGCCTAAGCGTAAAATTTTCTTAATAGAAGCTTTGAATGTGAATATGACGTGACAATATGACGTCTTCTATGAGAATGATCAGAATGTCCACTATGGTAATCGTAGGTAGTTAAAGAATTCTGGTAGTTCCAAGTGTTAAAAACACTAATAATATACAACACTGTTAAAGAGATACCTATGGCAAAATAAAAAAAATATGATATTTATTTGTCATACTACTGTATAGTGTTGTTATACCTGGAGTCATTTGTAGCATTTACAATGAAAATTTTCGCATTAAATTTAAATAATTTATACATATGGCTAGTTGTCAATTAATATTCCTCTTGTATCAACAAACAATTGTAATTTCAATGCTTTTCCCTGAACTCACCTGTGCTGCTGCCCTGATATTACATACTGTTTGATTGCATAACTAGTACATTACCCAATAAATCTGTTCAATACGGCATTAAGCCAGGCTCTGCAGTTAGATTAGACTTTAATGTTTTAAACACCTTTGTGTTCTGACAGAGTTCGAGGATCTGCTCTAATTAACAGTTAGCAGGGTTGATCGTGATTGCTTTGGGTCACCGTATGTAGCCTACAGCCATCGTTTGAACTCAATGCATTTTACAAAGGTTCACTTAGGGTTCACTCCAGTCTTTATTGCATTTTTTTTCATCAAGAACACCATTTCAGATGTCTTCCAGAGCGGTTTATGCGAGGGTTGTCCTTTGGCACAGTAATATAATCTGATCATCACTGTATGTAGCATTATTATGAATCTATTACACATCCATCTCTACTTGTGTCTACAATAGCAATTTGGAGATTAGCGTACTTGCTACTTCGGTTGCAGAAGTGAGCATGAAACTGCCATTCACTATTGTGTACACTTTGATTTTTATCTTGATTTTGAGGTGTGGTGAATGATCAATGTCACAGTGATGAGGTATTGCTTTACACATGCTCTGAAGTTACACCTTTCTTTTTTGAAATGCATATTCATTTTGTTTGATATCACAGAATGATGTAGTGATTAAAACAGACAAGTGACTGCAGGCCGAGTGTCTGAAAGCTCATGCAAGTGTAATGTTTGCTACAGGCCAGAGTGAATGTTTGACAGAATCTTTGCAGAGGCTTTGAAAATGAAAAGCGTCATGAGTCAGGTGAGGTATGCATGTGCATTTTTAATTTTTCCCCCCACCCTTTGTAGAGACTTGAAACTTTGCCAGATGGTAGTACCTGAGTACAGTACCCCATGAGTACAGTTTATTTTTAAACCTACTTTTGTGAACTAGTCCTAGGTCTTATCTGAACCAAAGTGGCTTAGTAAGATACTTTGGAGTCTGAATATCAGAAGTTGTCAAAAAAGTTGCCATTTACATGCGTTTTAATTAGGGTTGTTCTGATACTGATACTAGTAATGGAAATACTTGCCGATATTGCAAAAATTCTGGCATCGATATCGGGCGAGTATTTGAAACCATAAACTGATCGGATACCATCTTTTTTAATGAGACAAATGTTCTGCTAGCTTTACTCAACACTGTAAACTCACAGTCAGTTCTTCTTTGCTGCTCAGAATGCAAACACAGGAACTTTGGCATTGTTGCCACAACAACCACTGGTTTGATCGAGTAGTGATGAAGAAAAGGAATGAACACCAATTTATCCAGCATATGTTTTTACGCAGTGGATGCCCTTTCCAGCTGCAACCATCACTGGGAAACATCCATACACACTCATACACTACGGACAATTAGCCTACCCAATTCACCTATACCACATGTCTTGGACTTGTGGGCGAAACCCACGCGAACACGGGGAGAACGTGCAAACTCCACACAGGAATGCCAACTGACCCAGCTGGGGCTCGAACCAGCAACCTTCTTGCTGTGAGGCGATCGTGCTACTACTCACTGCTCCACCATGACGGCCATTTTTCTATATTATTCACATTTTTTGAAATTTATTTCAGTTTACAGTTTTTGATTTGTGGCTGAACTTGTTTCAGTAAAGTACAGTAAATAATATTACTGTTTCAATAATGTCTGATAATAAAAATGTCAATATTAATGGATAAGTCTGAAACACACCATACATTGTCAATTTATACAGGGCTAGTAGTAGTAATACACTACTCTTTCTACAGATACAACACACTTGGATATCGGTTCAGTACTGAGTTCAGGTATTGAAATTGGTATGGGGAAGGGGAACATACCCTAGTTTTAAGTGACTGTCTATTGCACAAGGTTTTACACATCATTCTTTAACTGAAACTTTGGGTTAATCAAAAATAAAGTATAAAAATAAAGGTGCATATAACACAGTTCAAAAGAATTATGGCCAGTGTTTAAAACCATCACCAATTAAGTACACTAGAAATGTTAAAAAGGTGGAAATTGCAGGTTTTTTTCTGTCATTGGCTTAAAATTAGTTATTTTTTTAATGATTACAACTAGTTACAGAGTTACTAGGGTTGTCAAAATGAATTGTTTCTTTGGTGCACCACGATCCTAACTGTTTTTTACATACTGATATCCATTTATCTCATATGCGTCATGTCGTGGTAGCTTACTGTGGCAAGGGAGGTGACCGCGAGTAATTAAAACGCTTTCAGCTACTTAAAAAACGCAGAAACTCTGCACACTGAAGGTACAGCAGAAGCTCCTATTTCATGGAGAAAACTAAAGCTATAATCTCCATTTCTGCTTCTCTGTGGACCTTGGACCTGCTGGTGTGAGGTAACGTTCATCTCCTCTCAGCTGTTTCAGTGATAGTTGTGGATCCAGTACGAAAGTGTCTGCAGATTGATTTTCTTTCTCCGCCGCCGCGTCTATCATAGATCAGCTGTGATCGGCAGCTGCCGTTTTCCAGAGTCAATTATCACTGAACAGTGCCAGAGCAATTAGAGCCAATCGCAGCCCTATCTGTTGAGCGTGTGACCAATCATAGGCTATTTACGACTTGCGACTTGCTCAAAAATCTGTCGCGATCATATTTACATTGGTTTATTTGCTATAAATGCTCATGTTCTGTGCATGTACATGAATTTTGTTGATATATTAAAAAAAGTGTTTTCTTTGAGGCAGGTAAAATTAATGGTACAGTTCACATATATTATCAGATTGCTTGTATTAAAGGACAAAAGTGTATTACAAATAATATATAAATGAGCAATTCCAGCGTTATGGATGTGACATTTGCAGTAAAAACTCAACTTAAATTCACACAAGTATATGTTAGCATTATATTGAAACATCTGTTCATATTTTCCGGAACAACTAACCACAGAGTTGAGGGATCAGACAAATATCAAATCTGTAAACATGTTTTGTACTTGAAATGAGGAAATAAACATGCGTTATTGATGTGACCAAAAAAGGTCTGCGAGTTTTACAGTATACAACATATTTTTGTAGAAATTCTGTGAATTAAACTGCACAACCCCCCCAAAAATAATGCTAATCATAAGGATCAAAGTCGGCTCACTTTAGAACAAACATGATTGATTTTATTTTATTTAATATTTTTGCATTTATGAGGAAAAAGCTTCGTTATGGATGTGACACCCTCTGCGTTATGGATGTGATCGATGTGAAATTGCCACTTGTGTGACTTTGGTAAATCAAATAAAATAGTTTACAAAACATTGACAGAGACATTTTTAAGTATTTCTAAAGTACTGTAAAATACTTGCTTACAACCAAAAAAACGTAGATACGGTTTCGGTATTTTAGTGAAAACTTTTAATTGAATTGAAACTAAATTTTTTCATGGCAAGGTTGACATTTCCATGGAATTACTCAATATATTATAATTATGAATTTTAATACAAGAATTCTTGTGCCGTGAAGTAAAATATAAAATTGTGTATGGAAAGCATCGTTAAGTGCCGTGATGCCGTGAAGATATCGAATTGAACCAAATCGATGGCATGATAATCGTAACTGAACCGTGAGACCAGTGTAAGTTCACACCTCTAAGAGTTACTAAGGGTAAATGCTACACATTTTTACAAAAAACAGCTATAGTCCTTTCGTGGGCTTCAGTTCTGATAATTGGCTGATTGCAAGGTATATTTTACAGTTGTATTTATTTTTAATGTTCCATGTTTATTTTTAAGCTTAAATAATGTATCTTGAATAAAACCAGATGAAACGTGATGTTAATTGTCTTTTACAGTTTGTTTTTATATA
The DNA here is from genome assembly GCA_903798195.1 of Danio kyathit. Taxonomy (NCBI): domain Eukaryota; kingdom Metazoa; phylum Chordata; class Actinopteri; order Cypriniformes; family Danionidae; genus Danio; species Danio kyathit. Next base: position 25,313,804 of record LR812523.1, read on the forward strand.
TTTTCTTTTCTTTTTTTAACCCAGCATTTGGGTTGGTCCATACATTTTAGCTTTTTTCCCACCTTCAAGCTTTTCTTTTTCTTTTTGTTTGTTGCCATTTGTCAGTATTTTATCAATTCTTTTTTATATAATCATCAGTGCCCAATGAATAAAGGGATATATTTTTGCTGACATTTATTAATTGTTTTAACCCAATATAGGAATGTACAATTACTGTATATTATATTCACAAATAAATACATATAATAATGCAACTATTTACAACACCAGGAAATGATAACCTGAGCTACAAATAATATAATTTAGCTTTCAGTTAGTAAGCTATTCGATTAGTCTGCTAAGCTGTCATTCAAGCCTGTTTCCACTTGCAAGATAAAGCTGGTTCTTATGGGATTTGTGTTCTTCCCTGTTGACTCATTTCATTAGCCGTTTTAATCAACAAAGCAGTAACTGAGAAAAGAAAAACAGTACAAACAATGACTTCTGTGCAAAATATTCTTGTACATCCCTATTTGCACAAAACCCTACTTGACGAACCCAAAGCTGATTTTTGAGAAGTTTGTTATGAAGAGTCATCTCTGCTGCTCAAAGAGAATCTCTTCGGTTCCTCTTGTTTTCTTGTCCTCTTGGTGTGGATATTACGGTTTACTCTGAAACGCACGTTACCTTCAGGCACTTGATCTCGGCAGCTAATGAGAAATGAGGGCTGAGAATGAGGAAACGGCAGCAGTGGAGTTGGTGTGGGTGTATGTGTGTGGTATTTCGAGTCCTCTGGCTGAAGGAGCTGCTGACAGTAGATCTCTGTGAAGTAGAAGTTCTCTGTGCTCATGGAGGGAACTGTGACGCCAGATCTGACCACAAGAAGGTACCTGCAACCTTCAGGCTATCTATTATTGTTAAAAGTTGAACTGTGGACTTTTTTCAGATTCACCGAAACAATAGAAAACATACACTTTACGAATTGGTAGTGTAAACTATGAAGGTAAATCAGTTGCGAAAACTCGAGAGCTTGCAAATCTAAATGTGAGAACTTGTAATAATAATATTTTGTATGTGTAGGTTGAAATGTACACTCACAGCTCTGATGTGAACAGCTGAATCCCTCGATTTGCACACACACACAATAATCAACACACTTGTGTTTGAATTCGAAGTTGCAGATTAATAGTTGTGCATTTGTGAAATGTCATTCACAAATACAAAATGACAGACACAGATGTGCATGTCAAATTTGATTGCAGTTTCATTGTACAACCACAAGTCGGCACTCACAACCTCTCAGATTTGCCAGTTCAACTACAAAATCTCCCGCTCTCTGACTTTGCTACACATCTGGCGTGATCTCTGTAGCAGAACTGATTGTGCACTCGTAGATGCAGAGGCGCAAGCAGCGCGGGGCGGGGCAGGGGTATAAAGCTGTTTTATTGGCCGATGCCTGACCAATGAATTAATAAATATATATATATATATATATATATATATATATATAATATATATATATATATATATATTATATATATATATATATATATATATATATGTGTATATATGTATTATATATGTATATGTATATATATATATATGTATATATATATATATATATATATATATATATTATATATATATATATATATATATATATATATATGTATATGTTAATTGTAAAAACTACAGAACCTAGCAACAGTTCTTAGCTTAGCTAACAGTATTGAACATCTAGATAATTATTAAAAAACACTAACTTACCCTCTGATTGCTGAGTGCTGACGTACAGAAACGTCCCATCTCATTGGCTGGCTCTAGTCAATACTGACTTTGCTGCTCTTTTATTGGTATATAAATTTTCGGTAGAGTTATGATATTTATTAAACATCTTTTGAGAAATTAGTGAAAAAAAACGAAATAATAAATAATCATAGTAATTATTCTTCTGCAGTCGAGTCCCTTTGGCTACCGGCATTGTTCATTGGTCAGGCATCGGCCAATAAAACAGCTTTACCCCTGCCCCGCCCCTCCCCCGCCCCGCGCTGCTCGCGCCTCTGCATCTACGAGTGCCCAAATCAGTTCTGCTACAGAGATCACGCCAGATGTGTAGCAAAAGTCAGAGAGCGGGAGATTTGTAGTTGAACTGGCAAATCTGAGAGGTTGTGAGTGCCGACTTGTGGTTGTACAATGAAACTGCAATCAAATTTGACATGCACATCTGTGTCTGTCATTTTGTATTTGTGAATGACATTTCACAAATGCACAACTATTAATCTGCAACTTCGAATTCAAAACACAAGTGTGTTGATTATTGTGTGTGTGTGCAAATCAAGGGATTCAGCTGTTCACATCAGAGCTGTGAGTGTACATTTCAACCTACACATACAAATATTATTATTACAAGTTCTCACATTTAGATTTGCAAGCTCTCGAGTTTCGCAACTGATTTACCTTCATAGTAAACTGCCTGTTAACTGTTGTACTAAATGTATATGGTAATGTATATGCAAATAATGCCCTTTTTAAACATCTCAACTTCAACTTCTTTATTTATAGCACATTTAACTCCAAGTTGAATTGCCCAAAGTGCTTCATCAATGATATTCAAATGACATGGATAAGTACAGACATTAAATTAAAAACATTCTACAACAAACATTTCTTAGAGTACGTTGAATTGTACTGTGACCTAAAAACCTCTAAAGACAATGCTTCTCGAATGTACAGTGGAAGACCATTTCATGATTTTGATTCATTTTTAAAACAATTAAACTATTAACCCGTAAAGCTAAGTTGACCAAATAAACCCAAATATATTCTCGTCCAAATATGTTTGATGTCCACTGTAACGGAAGTCTTTTTTTTTTTAGAAAATCTAAGTCAGTTACCTTGTGTATATGCAAGCTGGTGCATCACCAACTGTTTACATCTGTTTTGTGTTTATGTTGTTGTATAACAAACACAGTCAATGTATGCAAGTGATTTAAATCTGCCTTTAACATAGGGATGTCCAGATCTGATCACATTTGTCTCTATTATGCGGTTCAGAATCAACCTACACACAGGAGCCTGATGATAATGCTATTTTTTTTAAGGAAATTTCAAACGGCTTTTAGAGGTTTTTTCATCTGAACCTCTTCATATTCTCTTTATTTTTTAATACATCTATAGTTATGCGCAGTGTTGGGAAGGTTACTTTGAAAATGTAATAGATTATAGATTACAAATTAACCTATTTAAAGTGTAACAGTGTACCTTTTCAATTACTTTATAAAAATAAAGTAACTGATTACATTAATTTGATTACTTTTTCATTACTTAAGTTTCTAATGGATGGAAAAGCATTTATACCAAGCAGCTGTGACCTTACAGTAGCTCTGTTTACTGTTAGAATTTCAAAATCAGAGTACAGCCACCACAAAACCAGACCTTATAACAAAAAAAATTGTTTACTGTTACAAAATCAAAATTTTGCATATTGTTTAGATATTTACAACTTTTCATTAATAATTACACTACATAATGTAGTAATCATTAGTACAATCATGAACTAATGGTAATTACCATAGTAGGGTTGGGCGATGTTGACAAATTTGGCATCGTACGATGTCTAATGTGAACATCGGCGATGGACGATGGTATCGTCGGTCGTAGGCGGGGTGGGGGTCTTTGTTGTTAAATATCAATTAATTCATAACAATTTAATAATTGTAGCCTATCGTTTTCACTACCTGACCCACATGGTCTTTGCTTTACCCATGACCAAACCATATATAAAGTTATACACAAATTACCACCTGTCAATCACTTTTTTTCCGCAGGACTCTGGCATGATCAGGCGGAGTGATCTGTGTCCTTATAATGGCTTTTCCCCACAGCTGGTGGCGGAGACGAGAGTTCGTTTGGAGTTCACTGTAATTTGTATTGTGATTAATGATAACTTCCTTATTTTATTATTATTATGAGGACATAATAACAAGTAAAGATGCTAGAGCTCGACCGTTTGGTCACACTTGCGCCTGATATTTTATGTGACCTAAAATATGTATTTGAAAGCATTTGTGCTAGTGCATACATTTTACCGTGCGACCTGTTTTCACTGCCAAAATCCTCACAGCGTGCGCGGATTTAGGAGACTTTATGCAGAATGCATCTTTGCACCTAAAGACACCAAACGCAGCGCTCAGGAACAGATTGAAACAGTTGTCATGTGAACTTGCTGAAGTACAAAAAGCCCGCAAAGCTTGCCCCGCCTTTGTGCTCTTCCTATTGGCCCACTGCGCTAGAACTGAACGCGAATGGATTGGTTAATATCAGCTGTCAATCACTCAGTCAACAGCCTTCTGCGTTCACATGACAGGAGCAACAGCCGCGGAAATGTGAAGCACTGAAGATGAGAGAATGAAAAAAACACTAACAGATTTAGTTTTAGAAACCACCTAAAGTTAAATAATGGCACATCTATTAGTGATCATGTGCTGAATGTTAATCCACCATTTACACTTTTCCAAAGAGTGGATAAAAGACTTCCAGTGGCTTCAAGTCCGCTATGAAATAACTAAAAGCCATTCACTGTAAAGTCTGTGGGACGGGGTTTGCAGATAACAGCGTTTGCCACTGAATCTACACATTTTAAGCGCGAGAGGTACTGTATAATCCTCACAATGTATTTAATCCTCACGACGCTGTCAGCCGTGCAAACAGCAGCTATAAGTATAATATAACCACCGCTCATGAAAAGACCGTTATTGCTATTAAGATGACATGCAAATAATAAGTTATATATCAATATACATGTGGGGCGGGGCGATGGATCACGATGCCGGCTTAGCATCGTAAGTTTATCAGCCATCGGCGATGGACAATGACATCGTCTATCGGCCCAACCCTATACCATAGTATACTTTAGCCTTTGCTACAGTAAAATAAGTATATATATATATATATATATATATATATATATATATATATATATATATATATATATATATATATATATATAATATATATATATATATATATACACACACACTGTATAGACCCTCTTCTCCCTCAGTCATCCTTCCATCAAGCCAAATTTCTCATGTTAGCTTAATTGGTTGGTGACTTCAAAAAAAAAGTTTGTTGTCGACCACCGAAAAACAGGTAGAAGAAGAAATCATCATTCTCCTCCATCAAATAGATTTACTGTTATTGGCTATACACTGGCCTCACAGCTCTGTGAATGTCGGTGCCATCACTTATTGATCTGCGATCAGTAAATGTAGCTTGTGCGGACACTACTACTGCGCTACTTGGCTAAAAAATAGCTTCGCTACTGAAAAGCTATTGATTTAGAAAGTAGCGATGCTACTGCCATGCTACTAAGAAATGTAGTTAAGCTAGTAACGTCACTACTTGTAGCGACGCTACTGCCCAACGCTGTTAATGTGATAAAATCGCTTTGGCCAGAGGAGTCTGTTGGTGCCCTGAATTTCACAAATCGATAACTTTGTGAGTCATAATACATCATTCGAAATGAAAGGGTGTTTTTATGTCTGTACACTCACGATAACGACAGAAACCATTAGCTTTTATAAAATAAAGAAAGGCTAGGTTACATACCTGCAGATGCTTCCTCAGGTTCAACATTGAAGCCTTTGTTGAAAGTATTGTAACAGCTGGCAAACAAATTTTCCACTGAACTGTTATATTTGTGCCCTTCTCAGATTTCAGGGTGAAATTATTTTTAAACGTCCAGCAATGAAATGCATTTTTATCACTCGCCGTGTGGCAGCTCGCAAACTGGTTGTAGTAGCCTAATGCTTTCAGCAGCAAAGAGGATTAACATAATTGGTAGATGTGGTGCGCCACAAATTCAAAACGGAAAACAAATCTAAAGCATCAGAATAGCACCACTTTAATAAATGGCCTTAGCAGAAGGCATCGTGCATATAAAAAACAGATAAGCAACAGATTAATTTTTTTCGTCATATCCCAGATTTTTAAAGAAAATCTTTAGATGTAACCCCATTTGTAATCTTTAACATAAGTAACTGTAACGAATTACTGTTACATTTATTTTTGTAATTAAATTATTTGACGCCGTTACATGTAACTAATTACTCCCTAACACTGGTTATGTGGTGGCACAGAGTTAGAACTCTTGACTTCACACAGAAACAGCAACGCATGCAGCATGACATCACTTTGTTGCAGAGACGCTATTGGTTAAATGCCGGCAAATAGAACACTGAAGCAGCTTGAAGCGGAAAGTGCGAGTATGTCTGCCGTCTGGAGGTATTATAAACTTGACGACAACATTGCCAAAGCAAACTGTGAGATATGTAAATTAAGTTGAGGTGCTATTTGTTTTTATTTTAGATTTTTTTTATATTTATTGTTGCACTAAAATCCAAAAGTGAAGAATTGATGTTATTTGTTACTTGATTGTTCAAGCTACCTCACAGAAGTGCTCACAGAAGTGCTCACAGAAGTGCTCTGTTTGTTAACAGAGTTGTTAAATGTTAAAATAAGGTGAATTAAATCAAAAATAAAGGACACCCTGGATCTGTTTATTTGCTCTTTTATTTTTTATTTTTTATGTATTATAGAAGTATCGGATCAGGTTTCGGTATTATAAAAAAACCTGATCTGTAGCTTCAATGCACCATAGAGAGTCTATTCAGTGGTCAATTACGCCATTCCAAGGTGTTATTCCCTTATATAACCCATTAACCTAATAACAAGGGACTCACCCAGGGACTACAATCGTTTCGATCTTTAGTAGGAAGAAAAAAACTACAATTATCTGTCAGCCATTTAATATTTTTTTTTATTTCTGCAAGCTTTACATTTGATTAAAGAGTTAATAATAGATGGTTACAGCTTATTCGAGCAATTGTTTACTTCTGTGCCAAGTAGCTGTGTAATAAGCAGAATAATGTACATCCAAAGTCTTGTACAACTGCTGATAAACCTGTCAGGCTTTATTCCATGAAAACAACTGACTGGATGTACATTATCCTTTATTTAAAAGATATGTTCTGGTGAGTATTTCAAGAATGGCAGCTTATATATGGGTCACCCGAGTTCGAGCTTGTCATTTCCTGATCCCAACGCTCTGCTTCTTATCATTTCCTGTCTCATTTCTCACTGTCCCAGTCTATAAAAATGCCTTTAAGTTAGAAATGATAAGTATTGAAAATATCTTAAACTATTAAAAACATTTTTTTTACTTGTCATGCTGATATTTTATAAATGTAAAAAGATTTTCTGGGAAAAAAAAGCCTCAGTTTTAAATTTAGATGTTAATTTCAATTTTTCCTGCATAAAATAAAACTTCATTCTCATGTTTTTATTATTATTATTATTATTATTATTATTATTATTATTATTATTATTATTATTATTAATCAGGTGGAACAATCAATTCTTGATTAGAAATTCAGTGCGTATATTTAAAAGCAAATGTATTTATAAGATGAATAGGGAACATCAGTTCACAAATGGTGAATAAATAAAATCAAATGCATTCACAGAAGCTGCCATTCTATTTCAAAAGGACACAAAAAGTAGTTGGATTAGAATCTAGAACGTATTCTATTACATGTTTAACATGCAGCACAGCAGATTGATGTCAGTTTAACAGTGAACTGTCAGGTGAAGGGATAAGAATGTGTACATACATGTATATTAGTAATGCTGTATGGGAGTTAATATGCCTGTAAAGAGCCTGTGTGTGAGGCGAGTTGTTGACAGAATTTGTAGCATGCGATTGATGTAAAACCTGTTATCCTTTACGTCGTATTATCAGGAGTCAAAGTGCACATTTCTCTCTTAGTCAAACTGACACACCCACCGACAGATTTTCTGACCTCATTCCCCCTGCTGCTCCAACAGCCTCAGGAGACCCTCCTCCATGCTTCACTATTGAACTATAATACATTTATCATTACAAACAGAAGAGCATGGGTTTGATTCCCAGGGAAAACAAAAAGCTGTACTTACCGGACAGGAGTGGCTTTTCTTTTTTTGTGCTTTTCTGCTGCTGTAGCTCATCTGCTTCAAGTTTCAGTGTGTTCAAAGATTCTGTCTACATCCCGAATTCAGTTCCCTTTATTGCGCTTGGTCTTAATATAGTAAATAGTTGTCATTCAATGTTAATCAAGCAAAATAAGAAAAGAGGGAATCGCTTTCTCTCATTTTGATTTAATTTGATTATTCAGTTTCGGTGTTGTTTCCTATATTAATATGCTTCTGTATAGATGTAAAACTTTCTTTTGTTTTTTTCTATACATTTATTTATTTTATTTTTTTACATTTTCTAATATTTATGTGTACATTAGGCGTTGAACGACTGTAGATTTTTGGAAGTCGACTTTTGTTATCAAAGTAGAGTCGACGTTGACCGGTCGCTGGTGATGTCATCAATAAAACACAAGATGCAAATGTTTTGCAACACGCCACCATTTGCAATTTATTTGCAGGAAAATATATTTACATGCTGTTTGACAGCTCATAACATGTTGCAAAAGCAATGCAACATTACTAATGACTGATGTCAGTGCAAAACAAATGCTCGGTCAACACTTGCATTTATTTAATAATCCAATATTAGCACCCGGGCTAATTTCAGTGCTAAATAAATGCTAACAACACATTGATCACTGCATGTTTTAGTAAGAATGTAACATAACAGATATTTTAGTGCAGAAGTAATGCATACATCCTCAGCACACAGATTGATGTGAAGTTATTCATAACAACATAAATCACGAAAGACAAAGGCTGTAACGTTAAGCGTTAAGGCTGATTTATACCTCTCATACTCTCAAAAATTTAACTACATGTCGCAATGACGCATAGCGCAAGCTCTGTGATTGGTCTGCTTGGTAGCGCTGATGAACCCGTTGGGAGTGAGTGTTTACAAGTGCCGAGTCCCGTGAAGGAGGTCCAGATTGAAACTGTTGTTTTGTGTTTACCTTATGATTAATGTTGTTGCACGTTCGCTGGTTGCCGCCTCAAAATGAGCGAGTTTGAGCTATTTCTACATTAAGGTAGTGTTCAGAGTAAACAAAACACCAGAGAAGAAACTCAACACAGAGGAACCTAAAAACCTCACTGCCAGCTAGCGGTTCAGAAGTGTTATTGTAGAGCAACACAAACAGTGTGCAGAAGTATAAATGCACGACTATGTGCAAGGCATGTGCCGTGGGTCACCCCGATCACTCGATGCAGAAGTATAAACCAGGCTTTATTACACTGTCAGAGACTTGCTCAGACGCATATTTTACCGATATGATGGTGCACGCTAGAAAAATGCTCAAAATCCTGCTCAAGTTGGGCATTTTTTGCGGTTATTGGCTCATCTTGGTTATCAGACGTCACCTCACTGCACTTCTTCACCATGTTATTCACGGGGGATGATATTTACACACACTATATTTGCATGGAGTGACTTAACTGGCATCTGTTTGATTTAAAGTTCACATGAATCTTGTAATGTAAGAAATGTAAGAAAAATAACATTTTAAAAGTTACTTTAAATAATCCAAGGACAGTTTCATTTATATAGTTCAGCCATATAGTTATAGCCATATAGTTCAGGTCAAACTACAGGATATGCGCGGCACCACTAGTCGACATAGATCAAAAAGCATCACGGCAGAGCATTAAAGTCGACTAGTCGGTGCAACCTCTAGTATACAGATACATTTATATACAAAGACAAAGAATAACAAATGAAATCTGAGGCAGGTAAATAAATCACACATCTAGAATAGATGCATGGATAGATTTGGTTTTAATATCATGTGCCCTTTTTGTATATGAATACTATAAAATACTATGTGTATTAATTTGCAACAGTGTTATTTTAGAAATTCTTTTTGAAACTTAGAATTTTGTAAGTTGTTTGAATTTGTTTGGAATTTTACATTTTATTTATTTTATTTTTGCTATTTGTTGTGATTTTTGTAATTTGCTACTTAGTTTTTTTGTGTGTCTACATGGTTTTATTACACTTTAAGAAACATTTAAAAGTATAAAATGAAAATTAGAAATGATTCCCAGAGAAAATGTAGCTGAAAAAAAAAATGCATTTATGCAAGCAAAAAATTCAGTTAACATTTTTTATTTAAAATAGTTGCTGGTTATTTTCAGGACATACACTTTGTCTACTGACATGTTTGTTAAATGATTTTGAACCTGACAGAAAGGCAAAATATAATTTCTGTTGGTCAGCCAGAAAAATAATCTCATGGCCTTGGAAAAAAAGATATATAAAGTCTATGCCAAATAAGATACTACTACATTCAAATGCTTTTTCACTATGCAGACTAGACTGTCAGTATAGAGACTAACTGTGCTGATCTGAATCTGAACTACATAATTTGCTTAAGCAATTTGTTGCATATCCCCCAAGCAATGAGGGTTATATTTTCCATTTAGTCTTGTCTGTTTCATTGACACTTTGACTTGATCCAGCCCTAGAGTTTCTGCTGTTTTACTTGGGCCTCAGTTGTTTTCCTTAGGAAATGGCACGAAGACAGAATGTTCTCGTAATTCAGGTTTGTTTTAGAACTAAAGCAAGACAAGCTGAAACAGATAACGTAGAAACCGATGTGATGTGTTGATGCTTATGTGGAGTTTGCTGTGTGAAGTGGGGTGAGTAATATGCTCTGATTGGGCATTTATTCTGTTTTTCCCCCCACATTCGCAATGGTAAACCCATCTGGTGCTTTCTAATTAAGCTTGTTCCACATTAAACTTGCTTCAGTTTCACTTAAATTCAATTATATTTCACTGTTTTATGTGTAACACTGAAATTATGCAAATGTGTACCAGTTTTAGTAGTCACTGTCTTTTTAAAGTGCCTTTGTTGTGCTCTGGTAATTATTGACTTTAAGGTGCAAACGCTACTGTGTGTTTTTAAGATTATGTTTAGAGATACACCAATTGTCAGGCCAGGAACCAGAATCTGCATTTTATTAATTTGTAAATTATTAGTGTTTTTTTTGTAATATATGAATTTTACATGACCAGTCATGATGAGTTTCTTCTTCTTCTTCTTCTTCTTCTTCTTCTTCTTCTTCTTCTTCTTCTTCTCTTCTATTCTTCTTCTTCTTCTATTCTTCTTTCTTCTTCGTCTTCTTCCTTCTTCTTCTTCCTTCTTCGTTCTTCTTCTTCTTACCTTCTACTCTTTCTTCTTCTTCTCTTCTGTCTTTGTTTCTTTTCTTCTTCTTCTTCTTTCTTTCTTCTTCTTCTTCCTTCTTTCTTCGTCTGCTTCTTCAATGACTTTCTTCTCTTCTTTCTTCGGGTGGCGTTGGCGTTCTTCTTCTTCTTCTTCTTTTCTTCTTCTTCTTCTCTTCTCTCTCTGCGTCTTGTCTCTCTCTTCTTCTTCTTCTTCGTCTTTTCTTTCTCTTCTTTTCTCGTCTTTTCTTTCTCTTTTTCTTTTCTTCTTTTCTTTTCTCTTCCTTCTTCTTCTTTCTTCTTTCGTCCTTCTTTCTTCTCTTCTTCTTCCTACTTCTTCTGTCTTCTCATTCTTCTCTTTTTTCTTTTCTATCTTTTCTTCTTCTTCTTGTGTCTCTCTTCTTTTCTTCTTCTTCTTCCTCTTCTTCTTTCTTCTCTCTTTTCTTCTTCTTTCTTCTTCCTTCGTCTTCTCTTCTTCTTTCCGTCTTCTTCTTCTTCTTCTTCTTCTTTCTTCTTCTTCTTTCTCTTCTTCTCTTCTTCTTCTTCTTCTTTCTTCTTCTGCTTCCTTCTTCTTCTTTCTTCCCTTCTTTTCTTCGTCTGTTCTTACTTTGTCTTCTTCTTCTTCTTCTTCTTCTTCTTCTTCTTCTTCTTCTTCTTCTCTGCTTCTTCTTCTTCTTCTACTTGTCTTCTCTTCTCTATCTTCTTCTGCTTCTTTCTTCTTTCTCTTCTTCTTCTCTTCTTCTTCTTCTTCTTCTTCTTCTTCTTCTTCTTCTCTTCTGCTCCTCCTCCTCCTCCGTACGGTATGTTTACCTAGTGTGAACGTGTCTTCTGAACTGCACACCCACGAACCGTACCCGAGTCCGCCTGAAATAGGTGATCAGGGGTACAGTTTGCGCCTGTACAACAAACTATCGTTTTCATAATGTCATTCAATTGTGTGTGTGTGTCTGTGTATCACGTACTGTACTTTGGTGACAAGCAGGACTGAGCCAGGGCAATCACAGTGATAATGTCTGCTTGTCTCCTCTAGGGCTAGACGATATGGGCAAATAAATCTGACTGTATACGATATATATCCAGTATTTTCCCATTAATGGTTACTTGAGAGTCAAAGCCTTTATTAAAACTTTATTAAACAATTTTTGAGCAAAATATAATTCAAACACAGGGGTTTCCCTCGCTGTTTACAAATAACACAAAAAATAACAGCTGCACAAAATCTTTGATAAATAAATACAGTACCGGTTTTTCTCCTGCTTAACACTATACACAGCACTACTGTGCTGTTGTGCAAATAACAAGGTAAACAGAACCATAGAAAACATACATTGTCAGAGCAAACAAGGAACACACTTAAATAGTAACACAACCAAAAGTATTGTAGGATAGAAAAGAACCACAATGAATATAAATATGAAACACAGTATTTTATGTCACAATTACAGTGTTGTTATAAGTAATCCTGTATACCAAAGTTGTGTGATGTAAACAACAATTACATCAGCTGTATATGTTTTTTAGTTACACATTTACATGTGTGTATTGTGCACAATTATTAAACAGTGCACATATGGAAGATGTCTAAAGATAAGTCTTTCACTCCATGTAAAAAATCCTACACTTTTTCTTTTGTTTTGTTTTGACTAAACTAGTTTTACTAAATATTAAATAAGGAGATGAAAACGAATAGACTATAGATATGAGAAGTAATGAAATTGTTTCAGAGTACTGTGATGAAATGCTGGTTAAGCATATAAATGTAAACTGTCATTATAACAGACCAGAACGCAGAGCTAAATGTGTGATAATAACTTAAATGTAAAGAAGAGACCGTCGCGTAATAAATACTGAACTTATAATCAGTGAATATGAGGTGTTTTCACTTTCAAAATGTGGTAAAAATTCGTCCCATTTTGGCGTTTTTAATTCTTTTGAACACATTCAGGTGCTGCTTGTCAATTTGACAAGGCTTCTATCTTCGTTTTTGCTGTCAATTTCGGAAGAAATGATCGATAAAAGGTTTCTGATAAAGCGCTGTGACAGCTGCAGGCGCTGTGTGACGTGTGAGCACGCGAGAGGGAATCAGATTTGTCCGGGGAGTCAGATTTCGATACAACACTGGCAATCAATCTTCTTCCATGTCGCGTCAGTGTCAGTAATTGGTCGTACTTGAACGATTCATTCATTTTGAACAAATCTTTTGAGTGAAGCTCTGAGGAGCTTGCGTGATAACTTGGAGTGGTCTGTTTCGCGCAGAATCGCGATGTGTGTACGTCTTTCCATTTTGTTGCTTTGCTTTTGTGACCTTCACCTAGCAACAGCTGTACACACAACAGCAGCTCAATGACGCAAGTGTACCGGGGTTCAGAAGGAAAAAAGACGGTGTAAACACAAACCAACCGAGAAGGCGGCAAGGGGGGACAATCAAACTTGAGGTACGGTCCAGGCAGTTGAACCAAGTGCGAAAGCAACAATCCTAAATTGGCAAAAATCGTTAAAAAATTGGAATCTGCTAAAAAAAATAACAACAATATTGTAGTGCTGGGCGATTTGGCCTAAAATCTAAATCTCGGTTAATTGAACATTTTAACTCGATTACAATTAATGAACGATTATTTTATTTATTCATTTTATTTTTCTGCATCTCTGGCGCAGCTTATAGTCATCATCAATGTAGTGCAGAGTAAGGGGGCCATCGTCCTACTTGACCAGAGATGACTGCCGAAGTATAAACCAGCCTCAGCCTAACAGAGTGGGGTCACGTGACGCATGCAGTAGGGAAAAGTAGGGAAAAAAAATCGTCCTGGAAAAAGTTGATCGATTATAGGTTCTGAATGTCGATTTCGATTACTTTTGGATTAATTGCCCAGACCTACAATATTGGTTGTTGTTGTTATCATTACTATTATTACTACTATTAGTTCTTAGAAAAAATCTTGAATTGGCAAAAATAGGTAAAAAAAAACTATAATAACAATATTTATTGTTGTTGTTCTTATTACTATTATTTGTTTTTAGAAATTATCTTTTGTCTGCAAAAAATCTGTAAAAACGCAATCGGCAAAAATAATATCGCCAAGTCACACTTACCAAAAAATTTGAATCTGCCAATAAAATTGCAAGCGGAGCATCTGTAGATGATATTTAAACCAGTAAGTTAAAATGCAGTTTATGCACCCTACAGCTGCTATTTACACTGATGCACTGAGACAACTGTCAAAAACACCATTGGATTACAGATTGAAGTGCACAAATGATCAGATCAGATTTTTGCAGATGTACTTGTCAGTAAGTAATAATGAATGTGTGTAGACATGCTGTACAAGGCTCATTTCTGTTCTGTGAAAGCGCTCAAACGTTAGTGTCGTGTGACGACGGCTTCATTCATCATTCTTGTCTTGTTTGCCTTTGCAGATATGTTCAAACGGGTTGTACGACAGAGTAAGTTCCGGCATGTGTTCGGCCAGGCGGTGAAGAATGACCAGTGCTATGATGACATCAGGGTGTCCCGGGTCACATGGGACAGCGCGTTCTGTGCAGTTAACCCCAAATTTGTTGCCTTAATTGTGGAAGCCAGCGGAGGCGGAGCGTTCATGGTTTTGCCTCTTCACAAGGTGAGAGATGAACGGTTTTTGTTGCTTTTTGGGTTATATTCTTCTAAGAAGGCTTGCCAAAAATTGTTATTAAAACCACATGTTGACACAACATTACGTCATGAAATCTGGTGATTATTACATTCTTTTTCCATACTTTTTTCCTGTCAAGGTGTTTTGATGTACACCGTTGTTTAAAGGTTTGGGATCTGTTGAATGTGTTTTTGTGTGTGTGTTTGTGTGTGTGTATATAAAATGCATTATTGTAGAGAATTTGATTCTATATATGTGGCTTTTAAAGGGGTAAATGAAAAAAATATAATTCACTATGATTTGGGGTTGTCAAAGTCTGTAAAGGTAAAAGCTCGAAAGAATGAAAATAAAACAAATCTGTTAGTATTTTATTTTCATTGAATCATTTCATTCGGTTCAATATTTAATAACATTATATTTACTAAAACCCCCAACATACTGAAAATTACATCATTTTACATTCTTTGCCATGTGATATTCTGTTTCCTACCACACTGGCGAGAGTGAAATTTAGATGTGTAAATATGTACTGCACATTTGCTTCTAAATGTCAAAATAAACATAAACAACCGCTGATAATGGATGTTTTAATGGAGCAAATCAGCCCCAGTTGAGTAAAGTCATTTAGTGTATTACTCTACCATTAATCTCTTTACAGTATTAAAGGAATAGTTAACCCAAAAACCACATGGGAAAGCTGGATTGCTGCCGGAAGTGGTGTTAGTGAGGCCAGCTGGGGGCGCCCAACCTGCAGTCTGTGTGGGTCCTAATGCCCCAGTATATTGATGGGGACTCTATACTGCACAGTGAGCGCTGTCTTTCAGATGAGACGTTAAACAAAGGTCCTGACTCTCTGTGGTTGTTAAATCCCACGATGTTTTCGAAAAAAAAAGAGTAGGGGTTTAACCCCGGCATCCTGGCCAAATTTGCCCACTGGCCTCTGTCCATCGTGACCTCCTAACCATCCCCATATCATAATTGGCTTCATTATTCTGTCTCCTCTCCACCAATCAGCTGGTGTGTGGTGTGCGGTCTGGCTTAATATGGCTGCTGTTGCGTCATCCAGGTGGATGCTGCACACTGGTGGTGAATGAGGAGATGTAAAATGTAAAAAAGAGTGTCCAGAAAAGCGCTATATAAATGTAAGGAATTGTTATTATTATTATTATTATTATTATTATTATTATTATTATTATTAAAAACCATCACACCCTTTACTACAACAGAATGTTTTAAACCTATAACCATTGACTTCTATGGAAAAAAAAATACTTTGGAAATCACCTGGTTACCAGTTTCCAACGTTCTTCAAAATATCTTCTTTTGTGCTCAACAGAAAAAGGGGGGAAAACTCATTGGTATGGAACAACTCAAGTGTGCATAAATGACCATTTTTATTTTTGGGTGAACTATCCCTTTAAATATGAAAAAAACTAATGTTGAGTTAGAAGATTCAGGTTTGGAACAACATAATAGGTATATGCACAGGTAGTGTTTTTTCCCCTACCCATAAACTTCCGGTGAATGTTTTTTTGTTCAGTTTCATATGGTTCCTTTTACAGCATCAATGTTGTAATGTAGTTAAAATAGAATTTGTTTAATGGACTTAAGCATTCGTGTAGCTGTTGAAGCATCACATGAGATGTAAGCCCATTTAAACGCAAGCTTCATCAGGAGCAGCAGGCTAGAGCAGAAAGTCCGGTGAAAATACTGGGGTAAAATTCATTTTCATAAAGACATGGCGGGGGGAAATGGAAATTAATGCAGTGCTTCTTGTCCATTATGAGACCCACTTTATATCATGCATCAATCAGGCAGCGAAGACCATTGATTTTTAAAGAAAACAGACCTTAAACGCTGCGAAATTGTAACTGCATACAGTTTACTGGAATAGCTTGAACTCGGTTACTGAAAATTGAAAGTCCTTCTGCATATTAGGCATGGGCTGGTATGGTATGATTGGATAAAAATATCACCATTTCACGGTTTTGCAGTATTGTGATCACTGCTCTAAAATAAATTCTTTTTAAATGTCTTGGTAAAAAGCAAAAACTTTTTTTTCCCTTTTAAACGCAATATATTTTATTTTGAGAAACATTTCATAATATTTTGGAGCATTAAACATGTCAGGCTGAATAATTCAAATTAATCATTGACTTCTGCTTTCTTTTATTTCAAAAACAGATTTTTTTTTTACAATTTAAAACGGCATCTATGGATATCTTTTCTGCTGGAGATACTGTTGTCCTAAAAAGCAAAATAAAAGTAGATTCAAATATCTTAAACATACCTTAGGGATGGTGTTGCAGAAAATTTTGACGGTTTTAAAACCTTGACTTTTCCAAACTGGGTATACCTTGAAAACGGTTATCGTCCCATGACTACTGCATATACCCTATTAAAATTAATTTCAGCTGAACTGTTCTTTTTAAGTTTGGCAAGAGCATTGCTGTAGCAGAAGAGACTACTTACACACACCTACAATAAGCTGAGAAGAAACCATGTCCTAATTGTGGACAAGGTGCCAAGCAATGAATGGGTTTGTGGTCTGTTTCTGAGAAATTGGTATAAGGGTTGGGTGTAGAATTGCTCCCTACTGCTCAAGCTGCAGATGTGTTACGCTTCTGGACTTTGTCTATGTTTAAATGTACACAGACGTAATTACAACCTTGCGTCTCTACAAATGGAGGTGATTAAGACGGGTATGATTCATCAGACGTCTGCTTGATCTGTTTGAATCAGAGTTGTTATGAGTGAGTGATGCTCTGCTGGATGTCTTTGAGTTTGTGCTGGCCACGTTGTTCTATCCCACTGCGAATACACTTTAGGTGTTTAAAATAACACATAGTCTAGACCACACACAGCTGTAACCCCCTACTTTACTGTGCTAATGCTAAAAATTAGTTTCAGTTGTTTATCATTTGTACTCCATTGTCAGTTACTGTTCTGACTTTTCTGTCAAACTCAAAGGTATTTGTTACTCAAGTATGCAAAGAGATCTTCCTTTCCTAATGGTTTTGCGAGTTCAAATGTGATGACAAAAGTTGAATTTGTGTCTGTAATTTGATGCCTGTGATGAAGATCTCGAGCCTGTAGGGATTTTGTTACCTCAGATGCACTACCCCCTAAACTTTCTGCATTGTGGATTTAGTCTGCATGTTCAAGCATGTTATAGTGGTTCATCTGCTGAATTTTATCAGCTAGTTTGACAAAGTGGGTCTGCATTTGCCTTTTCCTTTTTTTTTTGTACTGGATTGCATTCATTCATTTTAAACATTCATCCATTTTAACATTGATTGATTGTTCAACTTTGATTTATCGATTCATTCACTTTGATTCATTCCAATATTGAATTTGTTTGTTCGTTCATTCCTTTAATCAAATGGTTTCATTCATTCATTCATTCATTCATTCATTCATTCATTCATTCATTCACTCATTCACTCAAACACTGATTTGTTCATTCATGTTCATTCAAACACTGATTCATTTGTTCACTCAAACACTGATTCTTCAATCATTCGCTCATTCAAACACTAAATCATTCATTCACTAAAACACGGATGCATTCATACATTCATTCAAACACTGATTCATTCATTCACTAAAACACAGATTCATACATTCATTCGTTCAAACACTCATTCATTTATTCACTCAAACACTGAATTTTCATTTACTCAAACACTGATTCATTCATTCACTCACACAGATTCATTCATATGTTCATTCATTAAAACACTGATTAATTTATTTACTCAATCACTGATTCTTCATTCATTCGCTCATTCAAACACTGATTTATTCATGCACTAAAACACAGATTCATACATTTATTCATTTAAACTCTCATTCATTTGTTCACTCAAACACTGATTCATTCATTCACTCACACAGATTCATTCATACGTTCATTCATTAAAACACTGATTATTTTGTTTACTCAATGACTGATTCATTCATTCACTAAAACACAGATTCATACATTCATTCGTTCAAACACTCATTCATTTATTCACTCAAACACTGAATTTTCATTTACTCAAACACTGATTCATTCATTCACTCACATAGATTCATTCATATGTTCATTTATTAAAACACTGATTAATTTGTTTACTCAATCACTGATTTCTATATTCGTTCATTCAAACGCCAATTCATTCAGTCACTCAAAAACTCATTCGTTCACTAAAACACGGATTCATTCATACATTCATTAGTTCAAACACTCATTCATTCGTTCATTTAAACACTGATTCAGTCATTCACTCAAACACTGATTCATTTGTTCACTCAAACACTGATTCATTTGTTCACTCAAACACTGATTCATTTGTTCACTCAAACACTGATTCATCCATTTACTCAAACACTGATTCATTCATACATATATTCATTCAAACACTGATTTATTCGTTTACGCAAACACTGATTCTTCATTCGTTAATTCAAATGCTGATTTGTTTATTCACTCAAAAACGGATTCAATTATTCACTAAAACGTGGATTCTTACATTCATTCATTCAAACACTTATTCATTCGTTCACTCAAATGCGGATCCATTCATTTGTTCATTCAAACTCTGAATAAACAGATGAAGAATCAGTGTTTGTGAATAAATGAATCAAACACTGATTCATTCATTCACTCAAACACTGATTCTTCATCCATTTATTCAAACACTGAATCATTCATTCACTTAAAAGCTGATTCATTCATTCATTCAGCCACTCAAATACTAATTCATTCGTTCACTTACTGATTCATTCATACACTTATGGTTATTACACTTATGAATGCTTATTTATTCATTCATTCATTCAACTCGAACACTGATTTATTCAATCATTCACTCAAACACTGATTCATTCATACACTCACTCACTCATTCATTCATTCATTCATTCACCTAAACGCTTATTTATTCATTCATTCACTCAAGCACTGATTAATTCATTCAATCATTCATCCAAACGCTGATTTAATTAAAAACTGATTCATTCATTCATTCAATCATTTATTTATTCAAAACTAATTCAGGGAAACATTACAACATCCATTTGATTTTGTTCATTCCAACTTTCCACACAGTGATTTTTTTTTTATTTGTAATTTGTGTTGTAATGGGTTAATGCTCAATTTCCTTTCATTTTAAATGAGAAATATGGAGCTTAATGTAGACAGGCTTTTACCACCAGTGTGCTTTTTCCCTGTGCGTTAACTTGACGTGCAAGTACTCCCTTCCTGTGAGGAAAAAGTAGTGAACTGTAATCCACGCTTCAGTTTTGAAATAACAGTTCACCCAAAAATGTAAATTATGTACTTTACTCACCCTCATGTCATTCCAAAAATGCACAACTTTCATCTGTGACACACAAACTGTATTTTAAAGAAAGTTCGTTAAGTTTCAAATTTTTCATATAATAGAAGGCAAAGGGATTACTTACAAATATTCATTCATTCATTCATAGGTTTAATTCATTCATTAGTTTCATTTCATTAAGTTTAATTTCATTAATTAATTTATTCATTCATTCATAAATTTAATTTATTAATTTATAAGTTTCATCGATTCATTCTTTTATAAGTTTCAGTCATTCATAAGTTTCAGTCATTCATTCTTTCTTTCATAAGTTTCATTCAATCATTCACAAGATTCATGCATTCATAAGTTTAATTTTATTTAATTAATTCATAAGTTTCATTGATTCATTCTTTCATAGGTTTCAGTCATTCATAAGTTTCAGTCATTCATTCTTTCTTTCATAAGTTTCATTCAATCATTCACAAGATTCATGCATTCATAAGTTTAATTTTTTTTAATTAATTCATATGTTTCATTGATTCATTCTTTCATAAGTTTTAGTCATTCATTCATAAGTTTTAGTCATTCATTCATAAGTTTCAGTTATTCATTCATTTATAAGTTTCATCAGTTCCATTAATTTATTAAGGTTCAAAGGATGACAGAATAATATTTGTTGTGGGTTATTTGGTCCTTTCAGTCTTAGTTATGAGCTTTTGTAGTTAGTCATCTGTAGAAAGTGTTGTATTCACATATGCGATAGTGTTATTTGGCACATCTCCGATTACTGCGGTAATACTGACCAGATTAGCAGGAGCGTAGTGTTGACAGGCGGAACAGCTCTCTGTAATTAGAGAGCGCTCAGACACGACTGTGACATCCAAACCACTTCAGGCTCTCTAAAGGCTGTCATCAGCGTCACACACCAACACTCGTAAGTGATGTCACAGACAAGCGCTCTGCTGCCCGGCCAGACAAGCTCAGTTACAACAGACTCGCACATTTATCTTGTGTTATATACATTATTAGTTTCAGTGTCTGTTCCTGCAGGCTGCTTTCTTGAAGCATTTATGAAGCTTGGGTTTCAGGCCAGCTTAAATAAAAAAAGTGATGGATTACACCAGTGTAAATCCTTTGTCGTTCCAACACAGGTGTGAGGGGAGTTCATTAATCTGTGAAAAGTAATCATTTTTGTCCCCATCTTCTCATTGTTTGTGTGTTTTCTCTGAGCGGATTGCTTGATCCATCTGTCCGCTCATTTGACATAGGACTGAAATGAGCAGGGATTAAAGTTAAACGTTTTTTTTTTGTTGTTGTTGGACTTCAATGTTCTTGTGAATGTGCAAACATTTAGACTACAAAATGATGTTGATTCAATTTTGTTTTCGAGGTGTAACCATATATTTTGTCTCACTATGTTGAAGTATAGCAGTGTATAATTCTCCCAGAGTTAACGTTTCAATATCTAATTTAACATCAAATATGGTGAACCAACATCACACATTTGAACTTCCCATGTTTATTAATTGTAATTAATAGATAAAAACTAAAATGCATTCTTTAAAGAGATTTTACACAACAAAAAAATTTAAATTTATGCTTCATATGATATTTAAAGAAGAAGATATTTAAAGATTTTTAACTGAAACTTTGATTTAAAACTGTTTTTAACTAGTCCTTGGATCTAAAAGTGAATGCAAGTAAATTGAGGGAATGAATGGTTGAATGAATGAATGAATAAATAAAAAATAAATATAAATAAAATAAATATATATACAATTAAAAATAAATAAATAAAATGAATAGATAAAATATTTTCATTCATTCATGCATTTATTAATTTAGGGTGCTTTCACATCCTTTTATATATTTATTTATTTATTTTTTGTTCCGAAACAGGGATTAAAATTGTTATAATGTCATGTACTCTTTGTTCTTGGTGCGGTTCGCTTTCACATGGCAAAGTTTCTAAACGGACCAAAATAGCTAAAACAATTCACGAGTGAGTAATCTCCCCTCACATTGGTCAGAGTTCCACTGTTTATTTGTTATTAGTCCCGCTCAGCTGTCATGCCTCCTTATTTTAGTTTATGATGATGAGCAATAAGACATTACAAGTGAAAAGCTGTTATTTAATTTTGAATGGCGACAGCTACAGACATCGACACCAAATATAAATCAGAGGTGAGACTTTCTCATACAGAGTCATTGGCTGGAATTATGCATTATAGGCTTTACATTATAAAGAGAAAAAACAGATGAACCAAGACTGCAGTTCGGTCAATTTTCATAACGAATAAACAGCTCTCGTTAATAGTTCAGCTTGCTTTTACATTAGTATTTGACATGAAACGCACATTTACTGGTAGGAATGGCATCCTGCCCTACTCATAATTCTGGCTAGTTCGCTTGAGTGCGTGCGGCAAATGTGGCATCATCGATGTGTTTGCGCAGGTTCGCTTTGGGTGCGCGCCACATGATTTCAGCTGGCGGAGCGCATTATTTTTTTTTAGACTAGAGCGGACAGTGCGCGGCACCACATTTAATTTGATTTGAATATGAAATGCTTTGAAGAGATTTTCTCTGAAACAGAACAATTGTACAGACATCTTTATGATTTGGGATCATAGAGATAACCAGATGATCAATAATTCTTGGCTAGAAATTGCAACAGTTGTGGGAAAGGAGGAAAGTTTTTGTTAAAGTTTGGAAAAACCTGAGGGATAAGTTTGTTAAAGCCAAAAGAGGCCATGGCAAAAGTGGAGACCCGGGTACACAACTACAGAAATGTGTTTTCCCACCATTCATAGGTTTTACACTGATGTATATTACAATTTTGAATTTAAAACAATTTAATTGTTACAAAACTATAATTAAGGAACAAATGATTTCTTTGATAACTGGAAAGGAATATTTGAACATATTGGTTTACAATATTATGATGAGCTGTTTTTCTGGGCTTTATTGGTGATAATAGTCAGGAATGTTGGATCGTTATTGCCTTTTTAGCTTGAGTATAGGACAGAAACTAGCCAGACAGTAATGTGTGAATTGTAAAGCAGGCTAAATCTAAAAAAAATATATATATCTGTATTTTTTAGTAAGTGTACTTTTATTTTATTTTTTTTGCTTTTATTCTTGCCCTAATAAAAAATATACTTGTAGAGCGACTCATGTTCTGTTGTCATTGATATTTTAGTAAACTTTAATAGGTAAAACTTTCTGAGATATGAACAAAAGCAAGTGATGCATCAAAGTTTGATTAAAAAAAATCTTGAATGCTTATAAAAGTCCTTATAATCAATAAAATAATTTAAAAAAATAAATAAATAATTAGTTTAAAATGATTGAACAATATTAATGATATGACGTAGTTTCGGAAACTTTCTACTTCTCTGTTTATCCATCTGACTTTATGGTCAGTTTCTTTTGACCGCCCCCTGTCATTTTAAAGAATATCACAACGGCGAACGCGGCAAGTATAAAAGCCTCGTCCGTTTCGTAGGGTAGGCGCGCAGTCAGCGGAGGTGAGCGATGTGGCGCCAGGCAAAAGTATAAATCCAGCTTTAGGCTCTCAAACCACTTGTAACCACTTATATATATTTAGGGTCTCAAACCACATAGAAACACCTGAAATTATTATCAGTAGTCTCAGGTACTAGTTTAGCATATATAAAAGCAAAATTAGTACCCGGGGCTACCAATAATAATTTTTAGGTCTTGGGAAACAAATCAATCTGTGCAAAACAACCAACTAACCAAAAATAAAACTGCAACATTAGGTCAATTTACAACATTATTAGGTTTTAATATTGTGAACAGTTTAATGTTTTTAATTAAGCAGTATTTTACTGTATCACCTAAAAATAACACCCATATGGGCCCTTTTTATGTTTCAGAGTTTCTCAGTAACGTAAGTTGTCATAGTCGTGTAAACTTAGAGCGCAGAAAATAAGAGTACAACAAATAATTTTTTTACAATCCCATTTGTTGAAATAATAAAAGAAAAATTCCATGATGGTGTTATCAAGACTTTCAGAAAGAGGAAAAAAAATTGTGTGAGACTGATGATGGCAGCCAGAGGAGAGAATAATGTCAAATTTACTGTCCTTCCCTATAGACACTGCATTAGAAACACCTCGCACAAGCAGTAATTCGTTTTTTGTCATTTGATGCAAAGATGATAATACATGCGTGACTACACATACATTTTTTCAAAATTCTAAATTTTTAAAACTTTCTAGGAATTAAGATTGATGATGTGTCTTGTAAAAAGGGTCCGTTGTGAGCAGTGTCATGCATTAAACTAAATTGTCTTGAGTGTATTGTTACTCCACATTTTTCTAGACACCATCAGCAAAGAGTTTTTAAGACAAGTTCAGACTGTCAGAATTGCAGTGTCTCATTGGTGACGAATGCCTGTCATTGCTTGCTTTTTGTTTGGTTTCTTTACATTCAGCTTGCAGAAAGACATCAGTCTCTTAAGTTCATGCACACACTTGTTTTTTTTGGCTTCTTTGTGTCTGCGATTATGTCCTGCATGCTGTCCTTCTGCTTCATCTAACACTCTGCACCCCCTCCCCAAGTATACGTGCAGCACTGCATCTGTCTACGCTCCATCTTCCCAGGCCGATCCATTCCCAGCAGCCCCTGCAATCAGACAGCTGGCTCTGGGGGGGGGGTGCTATTGTCCCAGCGCGTATGCCATGTTTTGTACAGCTCTTTGTTTCCCAGCTCAAATCTGTATGGGAACTCCTCATCCTCACTTCATTCCACCCAAATCCTTATACTCACGTGCATGCCTGTTGTTTCCCAGTATAGAGCAATGTTTGAAGCTCTTAAAGTTTAAGTGGTCCATGTTATAGCAACTCTAATGGGGTGTCAGTGTGCTTATCTTAAACTTTTTATTTTCTCAGCCACATGACGCCCATTTCATTACAAAACCGTTTGACTTCTGTGGAACATGAAAGAAGGTATTTTGAGAAATGTCTTGGATTTCTGAAATTGATGTCATACAGGTTTGTGTTGATGCGAGGGTGAGGAAATGATGACAGTTTTTTTGTGTCTGTGTGTGTGGACTGTTCCATTTAAGGGTAAAATTATGAGGGTGGATTGTCAATGTGAAGATTTTGGTAGGCCAGCTTTCATAATAATACCTGAGACAGCATTCCTGTAGTTCTCTGTGTGCTTTTTTCTTTTTCTTTCCTCTGAATTAGAATTCTTTTATTAATTTATTATATTTATTAATTATTATTTATTAATTATTTGAATTTGAAGCAAACAATATCAGTTTTCACTGAAATGTATATTTATGTATTTATAGATTTATATTTATTTGTTGTTGTTTTCTTATTTTTTTGGACGTATGACTTGCTGTCAAACAATGTAGTTCTTCCACAGTTTCCAGAAAACAGTTTGACTAAAGTTGCACCAGGTCAAAACTGAATTCAAGGAGAGTAAAAAAAAAATCTAATTTGTGTTGCATTTTATAATTTTAAGTCACAAAATTTACAGAAATTATGTAAATTATTTTACCAGTTCCCTTGTAAAACAGATTCTCACATTGTAAACCTGTTTTACTTTGCGTCACTTTAATTATTTTTTTTTTTCTTCAATACTTTAGTTATAGCATTTTTTTTATTTTTTATAAATTTGCACAAAACAGAAAAAACAACCACAAAAACAAACAAGTATACAAATAAACATCCCCAACACTAATTTCCCTGTTGTGGCTATAACAGAAGAGACACATGGCTAACAGTCGGCAAACATCAAAGTTCTCAAGCATCATACAAATGCACATGTAACCCTAGTGAAATAGAGTTAAATAATTATTTATAATATTAATTAAAGCAGTATAATCAAATTATTTAACTCTATTTCACTAGGGTTACACACAGCACGTGTGTATATATAGGGTGCGTACACAACACCAATACAGTAATGACAAATTAATAAAAATGTAAAAAGGAAAATACTACTTCCCGTCACTTTAAACGAAACCGTTTCCAAAGGAGAAATGATGAGTGAAAAAAAATTTGGAAAAATATTAAGGTGCCATTCACTAGAAACTTTTATTACACTTGACATCAAACCCAAACAAATCTAATAAATTATTTACTATTTAAATTATTATTATTATTAACTATTTAAATTCAAAACTGAAATATTTGTGATGTACGATATAACCTAGGGATGCACGATATATCGGCTGACATAATGTTATCAGCCGATAAATGCTATTTTTAATGTTATCATTATTGGTCCAATGTCAAAATTAGGCCGAGATCTTTAAGCTGATAGATTACATAATTGGGCGACGCAATGGCGCAGTAGGTAGTGCTGTCGCCTCACAGCAAGAAGGTCGCTGGTACGAGCCTCGGCTGGGTCAGTAGGCGTTTCTGTGTGGAGTTTGCATGTTCTCCCTGCGTCCCACAGTCCAAAGACATGTGGTATAGGTGAATTAGGCTAAATTGTATGAGTGTGAATGAGTGTGTGTGGATGTTTCCCAGAGATAGGTTGCGGCTGGAAGGGCATTCGCTGCTTAAAAACGTGCTGGATACGTTGGCGGTTCATTTCGCTGTGGCGACCCCGGATTAATAAAGGGACTAAGCCGAAAAGAAAATGAATGAATGAATGAATGGATTACATAATTTTCTAAAGTAAATCATACAATCTGTATTTAGCTTTTCACTTGTACGGTGGCTCTGAACTGTCAAATCACCCCTTAAAACGCTTTTTTGGACATTACATATTTGTACATATGTACATTACTGTAACATGTTTTATTCAAGAACATTTGAGCCGGTTTCAGTTCTTAGTTTTTACATTTTATTTAAATATATTTATTTAACTTTAATTAAATCCCATTTTGCTATTTAACCTATTTTTTATGCAACAGTCAATTTATGTGAAATTGTGAATACTGTATAGCTTTATATAATCACCTTGCTATTTTTAAATAATTGCTTTTTTGCTTTGAGTAGGCTTTTCAGTTCATAAGATCAGTTCAAACTTTTAAGAAGCTTTTAAAATAAAATCAGCTGTTCATTGTATACAATATAACATTTTGAAATATTAATATTTATCGGTCAATATACAGTTGAAGTCAGAATTATTAGCCCCCTTTGAATTCTTTTTTCTTTTTTAAATATTTCCCATATGATGTTTAACAGAGCAAGAAAATTTTCACAGTATGTCTGATAATATTTTTTCTTCTGGAGAAAGTCTTATCTGTGTTATTACAGCTAGAATAAAAGCAGTTTTTAATTTTTTAAACATTTTTTAAATTTTTTTTTAGGACAAAATTATTAACCCCTTTAAGCTATATTTTTTGCTGATAGTCTACAGAACAAACCATCGTTATACAATAAATTTCCTAATTACCCTATCCTGCCTAGTTAACCTAATTAACCTAGTTAGGCCTTTAAATGTCACTTTAAGCTGTATAGAAGTGTCTTGAAAAATATCTAGTGAAATACTATTTACTGTCATCATGGCAAAGATAAAATAAATCAGTTATTAGAGAGGAGTTATTAAAACTATTATGTTTAGAAATGTGGTGACAAAATCTTCTCTCCGTTAAACAGAAATCATGGAAAAAAATAAACAGGGCGGCTAATAATTCAGACTTCAACTGTATATATCTATTATCTTTCTCCAAATCTGAAAAGTTTTCGATTATCAAAATCGGCCAAAAATATAATATAAACATTCACATCTCTCATTCATCATGAATCCAAATATATGCACATTTTCTGTATGTTTAGCTTTCTTGAGCTTTAAAGGGATAGTTCACCCAAAACTAAAAATTACTTACCCTTCACTTGTCACAAATTTGTTGGAGTTTCTTTTTTCTGTTTAACACAAAGGAAGTAATTTTAAAGAATGTTAGAAATCTATATCCATCGACTTCTATAGCATTTGGAAGTCGACTTCCTTCATTGGAAGTCAGTGTTTACAGGTTTCTAACAATCTTCTTTTGTGTTCGGCAAATAAAGGTTTTGAACTACTTGAGAGTGTGTAATTTGGGAGTCCATTTTCATTTTTGAGTGAACTGTCGCTTTATTTGTTATATATATCGCTTTGGAATATTTGTTGCAGCTTGTTTTTGCAGTTATGTACTAGATATACAGTATAAACACTTTTGATTTAGTCTATGGCTTTATCTGAACATGTCAGATGGCGAGATGCCCCATTCTTCATTAAAGACATATGTAGGCAATTTAACTGACTCCAGTATGCTTTACCATGGGTCAGGAGTGATGACGTGGCGTGGTAATGTCCACTGAGGCTGAGGGGAGTTTGAGCGGGGCTGTGGCTGGATTCTTGTGTAGGAGGCAGACCAGCGTGACTCAAACTCTTATTGTTTTCCCCCTCAAGAGACCATCAGGTGTTGAACTAATCACATGTTGTGCGTCTTTCTCTCGACTGCCTTTCCCTTCACTCAGTTGGGTTTTCTCATTAACATATGAAGGAAGTGCTGAGAAACGGATGGTTGTAGCCCTATGCAAACCTTACATTCCTGATTCCCATTCATAGTGAAGAGTTTCGTCTCTTCTGCCTGACCACCCCTGATATGCGGTGGTTTAGAGCATGAAATGGGAGCCATGCCACAGGAAACTGTATGCTTAAAGTTGTTTAGTGAGAAGTAGGGCTGCTCTATTATGGAAAAACAAAATCATGATCTTGATTAGTGCTGTATGATAATGGAAAAATGTGTCTGCGACTATATTAGTTTTTCTGGGATTATATATTGCCACATGAATACAATTTTGCAAGGTGGCTTGAATAGCTCTATTTGGAATAAATGTGTAATTCAGATTGATTTGGGGTGAGTTTGTAAGGGTGTGAATCATTTATAAAACATAATAAACAAATTGGAAGCAAGAATAATTACAATACAGCAAAGAAGAAAGTAAAATAAACAGTGCTATATGGTTTTTCGCAGAGTCAAACAGTATTTAGGTACAGAAATTGAATAATGAATTCTAAAATAACACTGTATAGTCTTCATTGTAATAATAATTCCGTAAAATTATTCTTCACTGAAGTTACAAATGTTGTAAATTTGCATTCAAATGCTTTAAACTCTCTTAAAAGGCCTTTAAAACGCATGTAAACGATAAAGATTCTCTCTGTTATGGATATACTTTGCAATGACTCCACAAATGTATTTTCAGTTGTTGTGCTGATCAACTATAATCCCAGCTCAACATTGCATATCCTGTGACGAGTCCATTGCTGAAAAGATACATTGTGCAGCCCTAGTCTTGATTAATTTGATCAGAATTGTAATCGCCATTTATTTAAAGCGATTATCAGTGGGCTATATGACCAAAATATTTTTGATTTACTTATTATATTTTTTCCCCTTGCGAGTAAGTCTGATATTACACCTACAGTATACATGTCAAAGATCATGAAATTTCACAATTCTCAATACCAAAGCAGAATGGGACAGGTTAACCCTTTCGCTTGTACGATCACACCGGTGTGATTAGAGCATTCATAATGCACGTCATCAGCTGCTAAATTCAAATCCAACTATGTTCACTGAGACATTGAAAGAGATGCACGATGATTTGTCGTAAACCACAATTTATCCCTGTTTTTAAACGCATAACATTTATTTTAGGTTTCGGACATTCTAATGCACAAATAACTAGCAAAACGTAACATCTAAGGTTTGTAAAATACACACTGATATCTATCGAGACGGCAATAATAAATATTTTTAAATATAACTGGACGATGTTCTTTTATTTACGTAAGATACACACAGTTTATGTGACTATAACATTTACTCTATTCCTCTTACAGTTGAACAGCCACTTACTTTTGTGTGTTTTGAAAAAAAAATAATTTAGAAATGACATGTAAATCCAGCAGGTCTGTTTTCACCTGCAACGTAGACTAAACATTGCAGTACTATGTTTCACATTATTTTATTTTATTTATTTATTTTTGAACAGAAATATCATACATAAAAATACTTCAACAAAAAATACATTTCAACATGGTCGAAAATGGAGCGGCATGAAGCACAAGCTTATTATTTTCCCTCCGCATTACCACACACATCATTCATCTATTACTTAAACTTATTTCTTCTTTTACTTATCTTCTTTTTCCATGGGACATATGAGTTTTGCATGAGACATATTTGATCCTTTTGGCATCTTTGACATATTATATGTTTGATTCCATTTGTACATTTACATTTTATAACATACACCCAAAAAAATACATAGTGTTGTAAACAGACATTATTTGAAATTTCATCATATCTTTCTTATTTTATTCTTTTTCAATCACCTCTGTTCATTACGGAGACCCGGAAGGGACGTGATGGTGGAAAAAAAAACTGAGTGGGAGAAAAAAAAAATGGGTGGGAGAAAAAAAAAACAGTGATAGGTAAATATATATTTTGTAAAGTTTTTGCGTTCCCTCGCAAAGATTGCGTTCCCTCGCAAAGATGTTTTGCGAGGGAACGCAAAGATGTTTTGCGTTCCCTCGCAAAACTGTTTTTCCACAAACACTTCCTGTTCACTTCAGTGAATTCATTAATGAATTTATACATGTCAACCCTCCCGTTTTTGACTGGATTATCCCGTATTTTACTATTCTATCCTGCTATCATCATTCAGTATCAGCGAATGCATGTATGAGCCAACGACTGGTATAAGCGCTGACTGACAGAAGCGCTCCGTATGATAAACTGATCCCAGATCAGCTTCTGTACACACCAAAGTGACACCTCTGTTATCAAACAAGTGAGGAGCAGCAAATTAATCTCTCGTTTTTTATTTGATTACAGTGGTGTCACTGTATAATGCACAGATCTAAAATGAAAGTATTCCATTACTTTCGTAACTGTTTGTGCATTAGTTTGTCATTAGGTGTGTTTAAAATAAAACACGCAGTACGGACATGTTTACAAATTATTAAGAGTATTAGTCTTGCCTAAACATACACCAGAATATCCCAAAATTCCCTGCACTTTCGCTCCTCTTTAGATGGCGTGTACAGAAGCTGATCTGGGATCAGTTTATCGTACGGAGCGCGTCTGTCAGTCAGCGCTTATACCAGTCATTGGCTGATTCAGAGGTTGCATATGAAGGGTGATGATTGACGCACAGCTTTAATGGAAAGAAAGTGAATGCAGACATTTTTATATTAATTTCAGCGTGTTTTCAAGAATAAAAATACATGAGAAATATGGGAAAATCCTGAATGATATGATGATAGCAGGATAGAATTGTAAAATACAGGATAATCCAGTCAAAAACGGGAGGGTTGACATGTATGAAGTAAACGGGAAGCGTTTGTGGAAAAACAGTTTTGCGAGGGAACGCAAAACATCTTTGCGTTCCCTCACAAAACATCTTTGCGTTCCCTCGCAAAACATTTTTGCGAGGGAACGCAATCTTTGCGAGGGAACGCAAAAAACTTTAAAAAATAAATATTTTCCTATCACTGTTTTTTTTTCTCCCACCCATTTTTTTTTTCTCCCACTCAGTTTTTTTTTTCACCATCACGTCCCTTCCGGGTCTCCGTAGTTCATCATTATATTACTTTAATAATATGTATTTATACAACTTTTTTATAGTGATTAATATCCTGACAATGTTTGAGAATCTGTTCTAGACTCTTCCATAATTTCACACCACCTACAGACCTTGTCTTTCTTCAAAAATCTTTTGTATGCACTTCGGAAGTAATTTATTCCTAGCTTTAAACATAAATTGTGCTGTATTAAATGTAACCAAATCATTGAACTTAAGTATCTTCAATTTAAAAAATAAAGGCTTTGTATGCTTTAAATACCCCACATTTTCTATCAGTCTGATTACTTTTTTCTGCATTGTACATAAGGATCGTAAGTTAGATTTATATGTATTCCCCCAAATTTTAACACAGTAACTCATATATGGCAACATAAGTGTGTTATATAATACATACATTGATTTATTGTCCAGCATAAGTCTTGCTTTATGCGGTATTGCTACAGTTTTTACAAATTTTGATATCAGATTACTTATTTGCAGTGTCCAACAAATTTTATGGTCCAATACAACACCAATAAACTTAATTGCATTCACTCTTTCTATAACTTCATTATCAATTTTTAAATTTTAGTTGACTACTTTTTAATTTCCCAAATAACATAACCTTTGTTTTACTTAATGACAATTCGTCTAAGTCAAATCACAATTTCAATTTATTAATTTCTGTTTTAATCAACTCTATAAGTTTTGGTACATTTTCCCCAGAACAAAAGACACTTGTGTCATCTGCAAATTAAATAAACTTAAACAACTCTGATATCTCACACATATTAATGTAAATTTTAAAAAGTATTGGACCTAAAACTGATCCTTGTGGTATGCCTCAATTTACATTTAGATATGAAGATTTATGGTTCCCAATTTCCACGAACTGTTGCCTATTTTTTTTTTTTTTTTAAACTTCTTATCCAATCCAAGGCTACTCCTCTAATACCATATCTTTCTAATTTATTTACCAAAGTATTATAATTAAGACATTTGATAATATTTGCAGTAAGGGGAAAAAAAAACAAAACACAATATAGAAATAACTTATTGTGAATGCATAAACTTGATGCATTACCATGGGAACTTGAAGGCTAAATAACAATCACGAAAAAAAACCTCATGTAGGAGGGTCAGCAGAAGTATTTAGAACTTGCGTGTGAAAAAGTCAAGCATAGTATTCACTGTAGAAATTAAACTTCTTATTATTAATAGAACTAAAGTCCTTGAGTCAAGAGCAGTGAGTGATTTTTCTCATTGTCTTTTGTTATTTGATTAATAATGATTAGCATAGTTGACAACAGGACTATAGTGCGCTGTCACTTTAAGAGCTGCACGGTTTCAATTTACAGATACACATGCCTTTTCATTCTGAACATTGCTCAGTTTTTACATAACAAATGAGTGTTTATGTTAATCATCACTAAGCACTGTATTTTGACACATTTTTGCATGTATTTGACCATTTAGGTACACGCCTTTTAGGTAAACGACAATTATACATGTGTGTTTTGCTCGTCTCTGAGGCTGAGTGCATGCACAGACAGCATAAGTTTTCTTTCACGCTTTCAAAAACACAAATACATCTAATACACTTCAATAAATGAAGCATGTCTCATGTGAATCTGAACTTTACAGAAGAATGAATGCAGACTACTGGAAAGGGGGCTGTTTTTTTTATAATTGCTGGAGGCCACAATCAAATGTGAATTTCGATTAGTTGCACAGCCCTAGTGAGATTTCAATTTGGATCGTTATACCTGATCAGTTGATTAATTCTTCTGTCGTTAATGCTTATGGAATGTTTGAAGTTCAGCTTTTGATGACTGATGTTGATTGTAACTGATTATCATTAGTAAAGCAATTCAAATGGAAGAGAAGTCTGGAGTTGAAACGACTGATGTATGATGTATGACATTAAACGTGTCCGTGTGAGACTAGATAAGATGTGATAAAATTGCGTGCTAATCTTTTCTGTCATGAACGCATATCTTTTGCACGATGTGGTACAGAAATATTGATGAAGTCTAACCCGTATTGTCTCTGTACTTAGAAGGTAATCAGATCAAGTGTGTTTTCAGCTACTTTGGGAGTGGTTTAAAGTGGACTAGCTTAAAATATTTTAGAGTTCATTACACCTGTGCAGGACAGAAGAGAAATCGCCGTCAGCTCAGCCAAAAGGAGTTTGATAAAATTGGTAAATATCCAATATTGTGCATTGCATTTATTTACAGCTTGCAAATAAAAGTAAAAAAAACTGAAGCATTTCTGAAGCATTTAAGTTTATTTAAAGTTTAAGGATATTTAAGGATAACTACATAGATAGTGAAATATATGATTGCATGAAATAAAGTAACTCACATCATGAAATAACATTTTGGTTGCCCACCCCTAGCTGCATGATCTTCTGTCTTTTGGTCATGTCTTGTCGTGTCATTATTGTTTAGTGTGTTGTTTTTGTTTTATGTGTAGTGTTTGTTTAGGGTGTTGTTTTTGTTTAGTGTGTCATGTTTGTTTTTTGTGTGTCATGTTTGTTTAGGGTGTCGTGTTTGATTTTTGTGTGTTGTTTTTTTCTATGCCGTTTTTTGTTTAGGGTGTCGTGTTTGTTGAGGGTGTTGTTTTTGTTTTGTGTGTCGTTTTTGTTTTTTAGTGTGTTTTTTTTTTGTTGTGTCATTTTTTTTTAGTGTGTCGTTTTTTGTTTAATGTGTTTGTTTAGTGTGTCGTTTTTGTTTTGTAGTGTGTTTTTTGTTTTGTGTCGTTTTTTTTTAGTGTGTCGTTTTTTGTTTTTTTTAATGTCTTGTTTGTTTAGTGTCGTTTTGTTTTTTAGTGTGTCGTTTTTTTCTTTTTTTAGTGTGTCGTTTTTTTGTTTTTTA